>CM053788.1:440744766-441172266 GCA_028749045.1 Cupressus sempervirens
CAAGCCACTGTATCAGAAGACCCTTTATCCATAATAATTGGCTTACGAGGATCACAATAATAGGCCAATCTCTCAAACCTTGATGCTAGCAAAAATGGGGACATTACATATCAATTGGAGACTTATATTCTTAGATTATATGCATATGTGCAAATTTGTCCTCGTAAGAAGAATTCACAAATTTGAAGAACAAAGTGAAATATCCGAGTTGATATTTCGAACAATAGACTAGGGTGGCTGCTAACCACCAAAAGTGCAAATACAAATTGGGGAGGGTCTTCCACCTCCGAAACCTCACACAAGTCTCAATTCAAATTGGAATCTCGAATTCACAAGGAATATAAAACTCCATGATAAATTCATACAATGTCAACCATTGCCTTACAAAGAGCTCTATTAAGTTTCTCGAAGGGCTACAAAATAGCTGACATACTTCATTTATTATTCTATTACTTGGGCACCTTTTATTTATTAATTAATTAAATGGATTTTTATGATATTTAAATTTTGGATTTCACTCCATTAATTTGGGGACATTATATATATTTAATTGGTGAGATTTAACGCTAACCCTAATTTGTTGCAATTATGGTTTTTAGGGAAAATTCTAGGGCAAGGGAACCTTACAAGTGAAATAGTATATTAACAAACTTTTTCTTTTCAAAACTTGATTTCATTCTTTTAAAATACTTAATCGACCACTTATGTAAGAATTGGCAAGTAAGAACACAAGATTTATATGGAAACCCTTAAGGTAGAAAACCGTGGTAAAGTATTACATATATTAATCTTGTTTAAGCAAGACCATGGTGAAGTATTAATTTTATTAATCTTATTTACACAAAGTTTGGGGACACCAACTTGCTAGAGGCACCGACCCCTACGATAAGGCGCTGACCTTGTCAATATGAAGCATATTACAATAATAGGTAAGTCGTCTATTATTAGTTTATGGTTATCTATTGTAAATATCTAGTTAGCTCTAGTTTGCTTTCGTTTTTTTCGCTTTCTCTGTTAGAATAGAATGTTTCTTTTCTTTACGATTGTTTCCTAAGGAAACATTGTTTTATTCTGTTGTATAAATTGAGCTTTCGGTCTTTGTTAATAACAAGCAAGTATTTTACCAATTATTTCCGTAATATGGTATCAGAACTAATATTAATTTTTTTTTGACAAAATTTATAATTTCTTTTTGAAATTATTTGTTTAATTTTTTTCGTAATCATTTTCTGTTAATTTCTCCTACAAACCAACTAGGGTTTCTTCCTTGAGAAATTTGAATGCAAAGAAACATTTTTTGCTAGAAGTAACGACTGTATTATTGCTAGGGCGTTTTGCATCGTTGCTAGGTTGCCAACAAAAATCGTGATTTCCGTGCATGCTTTCTTCTTCTACAGCACGTGGCTTCCTCTTCCATCTGGTCGGCTTGTATCTGTAAACCACTGCCGTCATTTAAACACCGAAAAACCCGCATTTTTGGTCCCCAAATTTGTGTTTATCAGAGCTCCGAAGGTCTCTATTTCATGGTATTTTTTTGGTGAAGAGATTCGACTTTGTGCATCAAAACGTCATATTTCCTGCCGCCTTAGATCAACGCCTCTTTTCTATCGAAAACGTCCCCTTTTTTGCCTCCAAAACTCCATTATTTTGCAAATCCGAGCTTTCATTGCTGCCGACTGTGTTTTTCTTTGAAACTCTAGTTTTTGATCTTGGAATTTTTTTTGATCACACATTCTTGGTGGGTTTTTCGAGAGCTCAATTGGGTTGTCGTTAGATTTTTTTGGGTGCCTCAATTTTCGAGCCAAAATGACAACATATTCTTTCTGGGTTTTTCAAGCTCTCTTCAAGGTCACTCTCCGTTTTTTCTAGGTCTTCTGTTTTGTTACCTCAAAGAATGTGCCTTCATAAATTTTCATTGAAAAATGTGCCATGGCATCTCTGACAAACATGCTGCTTGAGTACAACAACTCCAAATTCAATGGTCGAAATTATGACACTTGGAAGTAGTGAATCATCGACATTTTTGAATATCGGAAGACCGATGAACTTGTTCTAGGTGTTACAAAACGTCTTACTGCTCTTTGTTTTGATTAGGAATTCCAGGGTAGGAATAGGCCATGCAATCTCAACACTAGAGCCTGCTAAAGAACAACACCTGGGTGCTTTCTGATCTTCCACTAGGGAAGAAGCCCATTGGCTGCAAATGGGTCTATAAAATCAAATACAAATCGGATGGTACTTTGGACAATTACAAAGCTCGTTTAGTGGAAAAAGGCTTTTTAGTGTCAAGGCATTGATTATAAAGAGACTTTTGCTCCTACTGGAAAGATGAGGACCATCAGATTAGTCCTAGCCATGGCAACACAATTTGGTTGGAAGGTCCATCAGATGGACGTCAAGAGTGCTTTCTTGAATGGTGATCTCCATGAAGAGGTCTACATGATGCAACCTCTTGGTTTTAAGGTTTTTGGTAAAGACCATCAGGTTCTCCGATTAGTAAAAGCCCTCTATGGATTGAAGCAGGCCCCTCGGGCATGGTACATAAAAATTGATAAGTACCTCAGTGATCAATGCTTAAAGAGGAGTTCTTTAGATTCAAATCTGTACATCAAGACTACTGACAGTGTCATCATCCTTCTAGTTATTTATGTGGATGATTTGATCATCACTGGTAGCTCGACATCTTTGATTCAGGGAATCAAACAGAAGTTATGCCAGTCTTTTGATATGACTGACCTTGGGCTCATGCATTATTACCTAGGTGTTGAAGTTTGGCAACAGTCTTCTAGTATATTCATCTCCTAGTCGATATATGCTAGGGCCTTGTTAGACAAATTCCGTATGCAGGATTGCAAGCCTGCATCTACACCTATGGAGAAATATCTCAAGTTATCCGCAAAGTCTAATTCTCCTTCCGTTGATGACATACTTATAGGCAACTAGTAGGCTACTAGGCCTGATATCAGCTTCGCAGTCAGCTATATTTCACGCTTTATGACAGCTCCTAAGGCTGATCATTGGATGGCAACAAAGCGTGTGCTCCGTTATGTGAAGGGCACTTTAGATTATGGACTTTTGTACTCTCGAAGTTCTAATCCTAAAGTCAGTGGGTTCATAGATTTAGATTTTGCAGCTTTGTTGATGATAAAAAGTCAACATCTGGGTATGTGTTCAGTTTGAGATCCGGTGCAGTCGCATGGACCAGTAAGAAGCAACAGGTAGTTTCTCTCTCCTCTACAAAGGCTGAATACAGAGGGATTGTTAAGGCAGGATGTGAAGTTGATTGGCTTCATCGGATGTTTGAGGATATGCAAATGTCACCAGTAGGATTGAATACTCTGTTTGTTGATAACGAAGGTGTTATCAAGTTAGCACAAAATCTAGTCTTCCATGAACGAACCAAGCATGTGGATGTTCACTGTCATTACATACGACAGCTGATTGAAGACATGACTATAGATTTGCAGTATGTTCTTACCATAGATCAGACTGCAAACATTCTCACCAAGCCTCTTGGTCCTGATAAGTTCGTCAAATTTGGAGGACAACTTGGTGTTTACTGTACTGGTAAAGAAATCAACACATACAGACAATGGAACAGAATAGCAGAATGATATTCGCATATGCCAGACATACATTATGTTTGATAAGATGAATGATTAAAGATAGAAGATGATTTACAATGATCCCAGACAGGATATAAATACTATCCGCCAAACCTTCCCGAAGGAGTCCATCGGCCACAAACATTATGTCCACTACAAACTATTTACCCGTCGGCTACAAAATATAGAAACACCGACGACAATCACTCCGTCGGCTACGGAAACACCGACGACAATCTAGTCGGTTGACACCATCCCCCCAAAAAGAAAAGTCGTCTCCTGACGACTAACAAAATATCTGAGACAAATTAACAAACAAAATACACTAACAGAGTGACTACAACAAGAAAAATCTGCTTCTGTCACATCACTTCCACATTCATCCCGGTACATCTGTAGCGTCTGCTAACACAATAGTGTCTCCTCAAGCTGACCTTGATAGCCACATGTGCTGCTCTTTGCTTCCAACACTGGGTCCACTGAGCTAAGTGTCGCTGTACTGCCTTCTGGATGACCCACTCCTCCCGAGCTCTCTATGCATCCACCAAGACAGCCTCTCGGCCAACACCTACTCCCCGTGCCTCTGGTACACAGACACTCCATGCCTGCGGCAATTTCAAGTCTTCTCAACTGGTCAGGCTCCCACGACTAATATCCGCAATGACTGGAGGTCCAGGGGGCAACGCCCTCGGCGGGCTCGCCGCCAAGACCAAATTAACACTCTGAAACCCACACAAAACTGCATGAAACACACCATTTCTGTCATTTTCTGCAGATTCCACACTCCTTCTGGCAATCACTGATACTTCCCCTTCCCTGTGGCAATATCCGATACTCATTCCACATTGCTTGAATCTGTCGACTTTTTTTATTATTATTTTATTTTATAAATTCCCTCTTAAAGCTCCTCCACTTCTCATGCAGCTACTAGGCTTTACACACACCTCTTTCCTCTTTCCTCTTTCCTCCAATCCTCCTACACCTCCAACTAAAATTTTTCAGTGAATCTCTAGCTCAAATACGCACTCCCAGGCGGAGCAACTCCTGCGAACAGGTGGCCGCGGAGCAACTCCCGCGGACAAGTGCTCGTGGATAGTTGCCCGTGGAGCAACTCCTGTGGACAAGTGCTCGCGGACAGGTGCCCGCGGAGCAACTCCTACGAATAGGGGTCCGTAGGGCAGCTTCCGTGGATAGGTGCCCATGGACAGATGCCCGCAGACAGGGTCCGCGGGGCATCTTCCGCAGACAGGTGCCCGCGGGGCATCTTCTGCGGACATATGCCCGTGGACAGGTGCCCACGGGGCATCTTGCCCGGACAGGTGCCCGCGGAGCAACCTTCCGCGGACAGACGCCCGTAGAGCACTTTTTTTTTTTTCTTTTCGTTTTCAATTTTTTCTTTTTTTTTAAATTTTTAAAATTTTTCTCTTTTTTTTTTTTTCAAATTTAAAAAAAAAAAAAAATAAAAAAAAAATGAACAGCACCTCAGTTTTGCCTCCAAGCGTTGTCATTCTACAATGACGACGATGAGGGAATCATCTAATCATTCTGCAACGGTGACGGCGACGACATCTTCATGGCACGGTAGGATCCGTTGATTGCGTGAGGTACCTCTTGCCCGTCCAACGTCCCCAACTTTATCACTCGATTGTTGCCGACCTCCCAGATCTGATATGGTCCAACCCATCTTGCCTTAAACCTTTTCTGTTTGATTTCATTCCGACCGTCGTACTTGAGTACCAACTGCCCCGGCTGAAACCTGTTGAGTTTGTCATGCCATGCCTTATGCCTGTTCTGTGTCACCTCCGTCACCCACTGTGCCTGCGGTCGTTGCGCATCTAGATTATTTTGTTTCTGTCGGCACCCTTCAACTAATTTTATGGTGCGATGCATTCTTTTCTTCTTGTGCGGTCCATTCACCGTGTACCGGACGATGGAATTTTTGTTTTTTCTGGGTTTGTATTGTATGTTGTTCCCTTCTTCAGCCGTAACCTCCTTTGCGTCATCTGCTTTTCTGTATTCCTTCGGACACTCATTTTTCTCCTTTTTCTCACCTTTGTCGACCCTTAGCATATTACAACTCGGAAAGAGTTCGTAGTCTTCTATTTGCCAGTGGTAAAGGCCATTCACCGAGTCTAGGTTGTCATCATTTGATCCCCCTTCTAGTCTCAATATTGCTTCTTCATCCGGTTCCATTCTCTGCTTTCCTTCGTCGTCACTTCTTTCATCGTCATTGTCGCCTTCACCTTCTGAGTCTGACGATGCTGCCTCCTCACCTACCATTTGTGTGTGCAGGTCAATTATGAATCTTTTGCCTCCGCGCTCCATTGATAGGGTATTTCGTTTCCAATCATGTTTTACTTTTGCTTGCACCAACCAAGTCCGTCCCATAATAACATCATATCCTTTTCTTTTCAATGGAATGACTACGAAATCTAATAAAAATGGCTGTGTTCGAATAGTGACCGGTTGCGCCCTTAAGGTTCCCAACGGTTTGATCTCGTGCTGGTCTGCCGTGAGCAATTGGAATGTAGGTGGCCATAGCGTTGGCTTTCCCAACTTCTTCCAAGTATCCTCTGGCAACACATTCACTCCGGACCCTCCGTCGACAATTGTGTCTCTCAAAACATTTCCCAAAATCCCCATCTCGACGACCGTCGGATGCTGTTCGAATGTGAGTCCTAGCAGCATTGGGTCTGTTGCCATCGTTGGACTACTGTCCCTTCTTGTGTCCTTCGTTGCTTTCGGAAATGGTGTATGATTCAGAATGGCCATCCGTAACTGGGGCATTGTGAGAAGGAGGTCACTTATCTTGAGTGGTATCTCTGTTTGTAAGATCTGCCGTACAATGTTTTGTTTTGCAAAGTTCCTTGCCAAGGTGCCGGTGATGTCCTTCAACTGAGATGTCCCTGCCGACGATGCATTTCCAATTTTGACCTGCGCTTCCCCCAATTTTCTTTTTTCCTCCGCTAGCAATTTTGTTTGCCCTCGCGTAATTGCCAGAACCTCCTCTTCATCCGTGCCGACAATGATCAAGTTTACTCCAGACTTTGGGCACTTGGCATCTTCATGGTTTCCGGGTCCGCACCATCTACGTAATAATTTCAGTGTGTTTGCCGCTGTACAATCTCTGGGGAAATGACCCGACAAATTACATGCTCGGCATTGAATGATCAGCAGTCCGTTTGCATCATATTGGGTTCGACTTCGACTCCCATTATTATTGTTATTGTTTGCATTGTTATTTTGCCCTCTGCTATTATTCCTGTGCCCACCCGGAGTGGCACCATTAATGTTTGCATTTCCGTTCCCTCCTGGCGTGGAAGCTGCCTATGTAAGAAGCACCTGCGGAGATCCTCTTGTCTTCATGTTAGAGGGGCACTCTTTTGTCGAATGGCCCATGATTTGACAAATGTCACAGAATTGGTTCTTTGGACAGGATCTTTTAGTATGACTGTCGGTTTTACACTCTGTGCACCACAACTCACTGCTTTTTGGCTCCTTCTGTATGTTTTTAAACTCTATCATGCGGATCATGTCCTTTTGTAAGGTGCGGACCTTCTTGCTACTGCCTTCATCGTCCCTGCTATCTTCTCTGGCAGGCTCGTCGTCATTAGAATCAGATGAGCTAGTGTTCTTCTTCTTCTTTGTTTTCTGCTCACTTTCAAGGTCCAATGCTCTGTTATAAGCTTCCGTGTATGACGACGGTGGGACAATTTTCATTTTCCTCTGCAACTTCGAGCGTAGGCCTTCCACGAACCATCTTTTCTGAAGTCTGTCCGTCGGTTTACTTTCCATTTTGTTTATCAAGTCTTTTAATTTCCTGGCGTAAATGCAGACGGTTTCGTTCTTCCCCTGCTTAGTATTGAGGATCTCTACTACAATTTCATTATCATCCCGCAACAGTTTAAATTCTGCCAGAAACTCCTTTTTAATGTTATCCCAATTGTTTAGCTTTTGTGGATCTTTATCAGTGAACCAATCAATTGCTACGCCTCGTAGGGTGGCCGAAAATTGCCTCATCCAGTCGTCTTCATTAGTTATTCCATTTGCCTTCCAAATCGTTTCGCATATTTTGCAATGTCGAATGGGATCGGCCGTACCATCGCGATTGAACTTCGGCAGTTTCTCTTTCGGTCCCGCCATCACGATTGGTTTCTTTAAACAGGTGTTGCTCGGTCTTGCAATACTAGTGCTGTTCAATCCCACACCGGCGGACTGCACTCCCACACTGGCGGACTGGTCTCCCACACCGGCGGACTGCACTCCCACACTGACGGACTGTACTCCTACACCGGCGGACTGTTCTCCCACACTGGCGGATTGCACTCCCACACCGGCGGTCTGCACTCCCTCACCGGCGGACTGGTCTCCCACACCGGCAGATTGCACTCCCACACTGGTGGACTGTTTTCCTACACCGTCAGACTCAATAGCTGCGAACCTTGGTGAAGAAGGGTGTTCTAAAGTTGTCCCCTGTGGAAGTATATCCTGGACGAAGAGTTCACTCCATGCTCTTGCTCTATCGGCACTTCGAGCCGTGCGAGTTGATGCTCTTCCATTTGGATTCTCTTCCCTCGGCGAACACAAATTCAAAAACTCCTCCCGTGCTTCTTCCACCAATTCCACCCGCTGCCGAGTTTCCTCCAACAATTCTTCCATGCTCCGGTTTCCGTTGGCAATCTTCTGAAATCTCCTTCGACGGTCTGCCTATTGTGCCAGAATTAAATGTTCTTGTGCAGTACGGACTCCATCTTTTCCCTTTGCCTTGTTTTGATCTTTGTTAAGCTGATTTGGCATTAATCTTCATTCCTCCCACTTTCCAGGTTCATAAGGCAACGACGCCAAATGTTTACCGTACTGGTAAAGAAATCAACACATACAAACAATGGAACAGAATAGCAGAATTATATTCGCATATGCCAGACATACATTATGTTTGATAAGATCAATGATTAATGATAGAAGATGATTTACAATGATCCTAGACGGGATATAAATACTATCCGCCGAACCTTCCCGAAGGAGTCCGTCGGCCACAAACATTATGTCCGCTACAAACTATTTACCCGTCGGCTACAAAATACAGAAACACCGACGACAATCACTCCATTGGCTACGGAAACACTAACGACAATCCAGTCGGCTGACACTTGGTGTTCTAGATAGATTAACTATTAAGGGAGGGTATTACAATAATAGATAAGTTGTCTATTATTAGTTAATGGTTATCTGTTGTAAATATCTAGTTAGCGTTAGTTTTCTTTTGTTTTTTTAACTTTCTCTGTTAGAATAGAATGTTTCTATTCTTTACGATTGTTTCCTAAGGAAACATCGTTTTATTTTTTTTGCATGAATTGACCTTTCGGTCTCTATTAGTAACAAGCAAGTATTTTACCAATGACTTCCGTAATAAGCCACCGACTTAACCAATATGAGGCACCAATGTCACCAATACAAAGCACTAATGTTAATATTAATTTCTCTTCTAAATTCTGCTATAGTTCTCTTCTCCATTATACTATGACGCTGACCATAAGTCTCCCATAAAACAGATTGTTATCTCCTTACAAACCTTTCTCCAATCCTTATATTACTTGCTTTTTCGTTTCTCACAATTTCTCCATAAAATCTCTAGCAATCTCTTTAAAATTTTCTCTTTATGTGTTGGCACATATGATGTATTCATTCATCTTATAATCTATGACACCTTTCATCAGCTCGCTGGTGTATATCAGATATGTTTCCTTATCTTGCACGCTATACCCACTTTTCTTCCTCAAATTCAATCTTTATATATATCTTTTCTACCAAGGGCCATAGCCTTTGGAATAGTTACTTCTTTTAAGAGATGTTAATTTGTAATTATTGTTTCTATTTATAATCCCTTCACATATCAATGTTTTCTTTCATGTACAAGTCATATGGCTTCCCATTCTAAATCACACCATTTGGAGTGTTGGGTGGATATTTTGCAACTGACAGTTTTGTGAAAATCCAGTCGTTAAATAGGATGACCAGCCACAATGTATGAGATAGAGCCTGTAATATTCTTGTCATAATTGTCAATGGGCCGATTGATTTAGTATATCTCGGATCCATTTTATTTAATCATTACTGTAGGTAGGTATGGCCGTCGGTTATCTTTGTACACTCCTCAGAAAGGGTTCCCTGACGGGTATTTAAGTACGACATGTAGGTAGTAGTTGGTATTGAATTTTGGATTATTTCTTTGTACTGCGAATTCCTGTTGGAGTTCTCTGTTGTTCACCATTTCGGAAGTGAGAGATCTTCCCTATTTGGCTATCCCAGTTTCTGTGGGATTCAACCCTCACCCTCTTCCATTTGTGTACTACTCGGCTTAGATCTAACAAATCAAAGAATCATTTGTATGTGGAAATATCATTATTATTCAATAACAAGTGTAACATCCGGTTTTCCCGAGTCTAAATTAACATCTAACATACTCAAGAATACAGTTATGACTTCGTTTCATAGGAAGACAATTATATCATTCATGTTCATGTGAATAAGATTTACTGTTAAAATCATTTAGACAAAATTTCTTAACTAAAACCTTGAAATACCATCAAATGAAATTACTACAGAAATTGAAAACCACATACCTCGGAAAACTGGGATCAAAATCAAACTAGGGATGCTTCTACAACCACTTGGGTTCACAAATACACTATAACCATTTCACATTACTACTATCATCGAAAAAATGCTATCTCAAAATCAAATGATGATTACAATTAAATACCACTATATTTAAAATTAGGACATCACATACCACTGCATTAATTAGGGATCGTTTACCATTGGTTCATTTTGGGCTTCTGATACTGCTATATCACTTAGGGCTTCTGCTACCACAAATTCAATTAGGGCTTTTGATACCACTGATTCAAATAGGGCTTCCGATACCACTGGTTCGAATAGGGCTTCCGATTCCATGGATTCAATTAGGGCTTCTGATACTGCTGTATCATTTAGGGTTCCAGCTATCACTCAATCAATTAGGGCTTCCAATTCCTTTCCATCTATTTACTTAATTGCTGCAGGAATTCAAGATTAGAAATATGCTTATATCCGATATTCATATAGATGAAAAACAACCCATAAATTTATCTATTGCATCTAGGTATAACAATGAAATAACTCATTTAGTCTTACTTTCTTGCATATTAATCATAAATTTGATATTGCCTGTTTACGACAAACAATTGAATGTACAATTTATCTTTGTCTGTTGTTCATCTGATAACTTGGGAAGAGATGAAACATTGTCAAGGGCTTTACCACCCAATGTCGGACCAAATCTTATCCCCACATGATCTCTAACAAGAAAGGCCCTCCCTACCCGGAATAGATAGGGGTCATCTTGCCATCCACTGGGCATCCTGGTATTTAACTCACCATACGACTTCGTAGCAGGAGATTACATTAACAGGATTATGCATGAGCTATGATAAACATTGAATTGTCATATCTGATCACTGTTTCATGTTATTACAGATTCCTCTTTTTCACCTCGCCACCCTTTTTCTTGGCTACATAGCCGGATGAGTCCCAAGTTTTAGGAATTCTCAGAACAACCGGTTCTATCAAATATTCAAGAAGATTACATGCATCCAGCATCTCTTAATTTGTGATTAAAAGATTTCAGAATTTGATTGTTTATTTTTAATCTCTATCAGTAAAAAGATTATGGATTCATACTATGTGTTTCTTGACTTCTCTTGCCATACATAGGGCTGAATTAAAGAGATTTAATTTTTAAATTCAACATGACATCAAACTAGATATCATCGTGTTAAATGCTAAAACTTACTGCAAACTACTTATGCATAGAATTCGTTGATTGGGATACTTACCATAATTGTGGCCATAAAGATTACGATCATTCTATTCATTTTACACCTCTTCACCTTTCAGGGCTTCTTTGCTGGTGATTTCCTCGGTGTTCGGACTTTATGAAATTATTATCATTTCAGCATGATTGAGAAAAGAAAAGATTTTGAAAAACATTCAAGCAAATTCAAAGGCTTTCATTATTAATTCATCTTCCAAATGCTTGACTGAGATTATTTATTTTTAGCGAAACAATAGGTGGCTTAATTACCAGACCACATGGATTTCTTTTAAAATAGAGCTATGATAAAGTGTCTATCAACATATTGGATTCAGACTGAGATTGTTTTTTGCACAGTATTATCTTTTAACAAAAAGGGATATTTAAGTAACTGTATTCTAAAATCTATATATTCTTCCTTGAAATCTGGGCTGAAAATTAGATATCAATATTATGAATTTGATGCAACATGGCACAAGATATAGTTCATGCGATATGGAAATGAATAAAAGATTACAAGTCTCTGTATTATTATCAGTTACCGAATACTTTATGATTTCCGACAAGCTTATCATTACAAAGAAAAAATAAAAAGAAGGCTTACACTGGTTCAACAACAATCTTACTTGACACTTCAATTTTTGTTTGAGTAGCTCTGAGATTAGGAGTTCGGCTCCACTACTGGTTTGGATTCCCATAGCAAAAAACATGAAGGAGAAATAAAACAAAGGCAATAAACTCAGTTGAAAATTATTCACAGTCGAATTAAACCACAGATGGAACTATTCTCAGTTTCTTGAGAGACACCGACAACAATGAGTAAGAATAAAAAGGGTCTTCCAATACGATTATAGGACTATAATATAGAGAGGAGCTTGACTCTACGACTTCCTTCAGTTACAAGAATCCATTCGAATTCCCAAGATGACCATTCGGATTCCAATTATTAAATCGACTATGAAGATAGAAAAGAATAAAAGAAAAATAAGAAGTTGGAAAGAAGAATTGGAAGATTATAATTTGAAATTTATAATAATTTACTTATTATAATTCAAACATTATTATAATGTACAACTAAACATCACTCTATTAAATTATTAAATGATCATGGTGCCAAGTCATTTTTATATTTAAATGCACGTAATTAAATATTTATTAAAATAAAAAGAAATTAATATCCTTTAAGATACTTTTTATATTTTAACTCAATTATATTAATTAAATTATTTATTAAATAACTCATGCGAGTCCCGCAGATGTCTTTTGTTCCAAGTCGCTAGGTCCTCTACCCATCTTTCAATGATGGTGATGCTCTTGCCTAATTCTTTTCTGACAATGCTTCCACCCCACTGACATGTTCTCTACAAAGAAATTCTCCACCGTTAAATTATATTATCATAATAAATTATTTAAATAATCACAACGGTTAATCATCTTCTTAATTCCATGAATTCGTGATTAATGATCAACTAACATGTCCTCTTCACTTGAAATCATAATGACTAAGTATCTTACCATTTCGCGAGATATAACAAATTAAACTGCCAATTGACTTCATGCGAACCTCAACAGCTATATTTCAAGTTAGGTCAAAAATTGGGATGTAACATACCATTCCCCTTGTGGTTCATCGTCCTCAATGAACTTGAAATTGTAATGAACAATATAAACGGAGTATTTTAAAATTGGAATGTAACGTACCATTCCCTTTGTGGTTCATTGTCCTTGATGATCTCTGCAAAATAGACACTAAAGAATATTCCAAATACAAGATATATATATATATATATATATATATATATATATATATATATATATATATATATATATATATATATATATATATATATATATATATATATATATATATAAAACATCGTGATATCATCTCTTTTCTCAATTGGGCCAAAATCAAAATCATAATCAAAACTCAAGATCCATTTTTACTTTAAAGTTTCCAGAAAGATGCTTGCATGGTAACATAAAATTAAACACGTAGTCACTTGAGTTCTCTTTACAGAACTTGTGGTTTTCTTAGCATCATTTGAGTTGATTCTATTTCATGTTCCTGTCATAATCATGTAGGCACTCACCATATTAGTTCGATTCCATATTGATATCTTCATTTAAGAGAATTTTCAGGGTTTAATTACTGAAAATAAGATAAGCATTCAAAATTGAAATTCTTCAACTAGCAAGTTCTTGATCTTAATTTAAATCACTTATACATACCATTTGGCATAAGGCACTTATTAATGCGTAGATCGTCCTAATAAACTTATAGATGACCTGAAAAAGATTTTTAGATCCATGTTTTTCCATTTATGTAACCTCAGCCTCTTAGCCCATCTTATCACAATAACATTTCATTATAATAATCATTTCATGATAGAATATACACTTCATCTCCAAAGCAATATACAACAACTCAATATGTAAAGTCAACATCGCATGTGCATTATACATGTATAACAGTGTCTCAAGAGGTAAAACATGATTTACTATGCAAGATCATCATACATCAAATCAAGATCATAAGCATCCAAAACAATTCGTAAGATTCTCATGATTAACTCATCATTTATCTACAAATATTTGGAAATTCATCTTTTCCATTTTGTGATTTAGGCTTCCATGCCCATCTCGTCAAAGTTTACATCTGTAAACAAGCATTGATAGTTCCAATTATGCAAGTGTGTTTACTCCATACTCGAGCGCAAAATAATCTTGTCGTTTAATCAACATCAGAAAGGATCATGGTTCACAGTTTTTGTTTTCCTTCAGTTCAGGTTCAAATAGGTAACAATTTATTTATGTCATTAATTGCATAAAGAATTATTTAGCCATCATGATGGATTTTGATAACTTTTAATGAAGATTATATAAATTGTGTTTGGATTGCGCAAGCCTTGGCATCGGGACCCATTTTAATCTTCTCATTCTCTTTTGAGAATGACCCTCCCTCCTGGGACAAGGCATATGTATCATTTTGGTCCTGCCATCTGAGTATCGGAAGGGTTGAAGTCCCAACAGTTATTCTCCAAAATAACTAAAGCGTTTGGACTATCAATAAAGATCACATGTTCGACACATTTGCCCATTTCTACCTTGGCCAAGGACTTTAAATTGGGTCTACAAACCCAATCTCCACCACTTGACCTGCCAATCATTTTTATTTTCTTAATTAGGTTTCGTCTTTATGATATTATAGTTTATACATTTGTCCATTTTATATCATTTCGGCATGATTGAGAGAAGAAATGATTTTGAAAAACATTCGAGCAAATTCAAAGGCTTTCATTATTAATTCTTCCAAATGCTTGACTGAGATTATTTATTTTTAGTGAAACATCAGGTGGCTTAATTACCAGACCCCATGGATTTTGTTTAAAATAGAGCTATGATAAAGTGTCTATCAGCATACTGGATTTAGACTGAGACTGTTTTTGCACATTATTATCTTTTAACGAAAAGGGGTATTTAAGTAACCGTATTCTAAAATCTATATATTCTTCCCTGAAATCTGGTTTGAAAATAAGTAGATATCAATGTTATGAATTTGATGCGACATGGGACAAGATACAGTTCATGCGATATGGAAATGAATAAAAGATTACAAGTCTCTGTATTATTATCAGTTTCCAGATACTTTATGATTTCCGACAAGCTTATCATTACAAAGAAAAAAATAAAAAGAAGGCATACACTGGTTCAATGACAATCTTACTTGACACTTCGATTTTTGTTTGAGTAGCTCTGAGATCGAGAGTTCGGCTCCACTACTGGTTTGGATTCCCACAGCAAAAAATGTGAAGGAGAAATAAAACAAAGGCAATAAACTTAGTTGAAAATTATTCACTGTCGGATTAAACCGCAGACGGAACTATTCTCAGTTTCTTGAGAGATACCGACAGCAATGAGTAAGAATAAAAAGGGTCTTGAAATACGATTATAGGACTCTATAATATAGAGAGGAGCTTGACTCTACGACTTCCTTCAGTTACAAGAATCCATTCGAATTCCCAAGATGACCATTCGGATTCCAATTACTAAATCGACTATGAAGATAGAAAAGAATATAAGAAAAATAATAAGCCGAAAAGAAGAATTGGAAGATTATAATTTGAAATTTATGATAATTCACTTATTATAATTCGAGCATTATTATAATGTACAACTAAACATCACTCTTAAATTATTAAATGATAATGGTGCCAAGTCATTTTTATATTTAAATGCACATAATTAAATATTTATTAAAATAAAAAGATAAATTAAAATCCTTTGAGATACTTTTTATGTTTTAACTCAATTATATAAATTAAATTATTTATTAAATAACTCATGCGGGTCCCGCAAATGTATTCTGTTCCAAGTCGCTAGGTCCTCTACCCATTTGCTCAGTGATGGTGATGCTCTTGCCTAATTCCTTTCTGATAACGCTTTCACCCCACTGACATGCTCCCTACAAAGAAATTCTCCACTGTTAAATTATATTATCATAATAAATTATTTAAATAATCACAACAATTAATCATCTTCTTAATTCCATGAATTCGTGATTAACGATGAACTAACATGTCCTCTTCACTTGAAATCATAATGACTAACTATCTTACCATTTCGCTAGATATAACAAATTAAACTGCCAATTGACTTCATGCAAACCTCAACGGCTATACTTAAAGTGAGGTAAAAAATTTGGATGTAACAACAAGTGTGTATCTATTTGGTCTCTGGCTTCTGCAATTTATTTGTGTTTAATATATTGCATTTGCATTTCAAACGACATTGCCGAATTCCTTTGCATTCCACCTTGTCGTGATTCCCTTAACCTTTCCGTACAACCTCCTGCCTGTACCACCGTACGGGTGTACGACATCTTGCAAGCAACGTGCCATCATCTTCACCCCTCCGTACTACTCTTTTGGCCTCCATCTTGTCCTAGCATATAGACTGCACACACTGTACAACCTTCCTAGGCCATACCGTACAAACACCTACCCGCACCATATGGCATAAGTAGTCCTCTCCCAAATCACCACCATACACAAACGTACAGACATTTTTCTCCCCATACCGTGCGGTCATCTTCCTAGTCCATACGGTCATTGTAAGAAGCTTTGTAGGATTCATCACTGTGGCCCCATATCACCGTATGACTTCCTTTAGGTTCCTTGCTTGTTAGAGACTTACGTATGGACTTTCATTTGTGCTTTTGGCGAACTATTGATAACCATTTCCATTAGGAATGTGATGGAGGTGGATTGGACCATTACAGTCTCCTACCTTAAAGGGAAGAATCCCCCTTGTCATCATTCCTAGGATCAACTCAAGGTAAGCAAGATGTTAAAAGATTTTGAAAGGGTATTACCAATATTCTTTCCTCTTATCTTTCAAGAAATAAACGACTTACCTGCAGAGCAAGTTATGGGCAAGATGAAATCTCTAACTACACTTCTATCTAAAGCTTGAAATAATGATACCAATAAACCAACACGAACTCAAAGGCTAGTTGAAAGTGTATTGGTTTGTCTCTAAGTTTGGTTTTAATCTATTCTATAAGGATAACTTTTACTACTGGGGCTCAAAGACTTCCAGAAGTAAAGAATTCTAACTATTTTTTTGAATTAAGAAGGTTATACAAGCTACAGTCAAAGCTCCTAGTCTATGTATTACCACGATCGCTTCCAATCAAAGCTTTGAATCTGACTATATCTTAACTGTTTATGCTCAATTATTTAAACCAAACAACAATAGCATGAATCAAAGAAGACAAACACAAATTACAGTGAAAGCTTCCAATTTGCACTAATCACAATTGCACTCAATCAAATTCATCTCCATATGTTTCTTTGTATTCACTTTTTCATCCAAAATAGTGCTGCACAATCAAAGTTATGCTTGCACAATTTCTTTAGAGCTTTTTTGGATGCAATAAAAGATGACTTTTACAATGGGATGGGGGGGGGGGGGGGGGGGGGGATGCTCTTTATATTGGCAAAGGAGTTAAAGAAAAAAGTGGATGAAAAAGTGAGAGCAGCTCAACCAACTTTGACCCGGTCCAACTAGGTGAGAGAAATGATTGGATTACATGTCATAAGGACATGCAATCAAATTACATGTAATTACATCTCATGCAATATATTCTCTCGAACTACAAACATGAAAAGTAAAGAATGAAGAAGACGAAAGAAAGTTGAAACAATCCTAGGGATTGTTTTGAAGGGCCTTCTACCCGGCGATGCAATCACATATTGTAGGAAGATCTGAGATATCCATTGTCTTTGATATAGCTTCAATTCTGACTGGATTCAACATATGCTGATTTCACTACCTTGTAATTTGGTGAAAGAGAACCCCCTAGGCGCTTTGCTCTCGATTTGTACGCAGCAAACTTGTTCATTGTGTGATCCAAATTCTTTAGAATCAAGATCAGCATTTAACTCTGATTGTATATTCTAAAGTTGTTTCCCCCATGTGACCAGGTTGTCATGTCCAGTAAGGACATTACATCCCTTTTGGTCCAGATGACACATGGTCCCTGTTTCAATCGATTGATAGTCTTCTAAGGCTGCCTACAACTTTATCAGAAGTTTTCCTAGTGTCTCTTCTTTGTGACCCATGAGTTCATGACATCTGTAGAACATTTCTGAAGATGGAATATTTTCACATGCAATTAGGCCATCTAAATCAACATTAGCCATCTGATTCCAATCACCTAGGATTTCTTTCAAGGTATTAGCTTCTCGATTCAAAGAAGCAATCAGGTCATGTAACGTTTCTTCAATGCCTCAAATATGTTTAAAAACTTTGTCCGCATCTTTGATGGCCTGAACTCCTTCAGAGACAATTTCTCCAAACCAAGTCTTTGCTGCTTCAATTATCCATTTTTCCCTAGGTGTCTGGGATGTGGTGACTGCATGCTATGAAGACTCAAATGATCTCATTTAGACGAGTAACTTCTTGCTTAGATTCTTCTTCACCCACAACTCATGATTGTTTTTTCACACATTGGCAAGTGCATCTTGAGCATTCCTTAGACAACTCAGCCGTGATTGTTACCAAGTACATTTTTGGTGAACTTTTAATCTGAACGGTCAAGTTCTTCAACTAGTTTGTCCACCAAAGGTCAACAATTTCTGCATACTTAATCTTTTAAAAATCCACGACAATCCTTGAAACAATCTTGTCTTTGAAAGATTTAGGCGTATTTTTCTTGATAGGAAGGTTATACAGAGGCCCGACAACCTTTCTTCTGTTCATATTGGTTTTACCCAATCATGCAGGCAAACTAAAACTCTCATCTGTAGAAATAGGGACATTGGCTAGCATAGACATTGATCCTAATTGTATTTCTGTTGTGACCGTACATGCTTTAGTTTGCCTTGTTGAATTCATGGGCGCCTGATGAGAAGATTCTGTCATGAACAATTTGAAGCCAGTCATTGTGGTATCAAGTTGGGAAACTTGATCTTTCGTGAGAGTTGGTAAATCTTTGAACACATTCCCCATATTCTCATATTGCTCAGTTGTGAGAATAGGAGGGGCAGCTGAAAACATAGGGATTCCTTACATGTTCACTTCTGAAGCGGGGATGGTAGGTGGAACAACTGTGGAGAATGAATCTGCATCATTGTCTATATCGTCCAAAAATGGTGTTTCTTGAATAGATGGACCTTGAGTGTTTGTTGTTCGTCGAGGAGAAATGATCATAATCTTCCTCATCAGACTCTTCTTTAGATTCTTTCTCAGATTCTTGAGCCCGCACAGACGCTTGAGAAGATTTTTGAAGTGATTTTGATCCCTTTCCCCCTTTAAGCTTTTAAATTTAAGAGATTTAGTCGGAATTGAGGAAGATGCACCATCTTTGCTTGTCATCTCTACTTGAGTTGTCCTTCCAATTGGTCCAAATGATCACAATCTACCTCGAGCTTAGGATATACTCTCCTGAGGTGATTGATTTTCAGCCACTTATTAGTATTTACCAAGATGGATTGAAATCTATCAAAGATAGAAGCAATTCTTTCTATTGCTACTGTATGGAAAAATGACACTGCTTTGCAAAACTAGCCTGATGATATTTTGGATTAAGAATGTTATCATCATCCTTAATCTGAAAATTGGGTGGGATTTCAATGATGTGAAGATCAATGATTTGTTGCAATGTGAGCTTGAATAATCGATCTTCATGATATCGAACTTTGTGCGTAAGTCAATCCATATGTCCTCTAAGCGATGAACATGAGTGAACGCCTTTTTGATTTTTGAATGCATTACTTAGTAATCAAAATCAAACCTAGCTTTGAACTTTTTTAATGTGATAAGCTGAAGTTCTTCCATAGCTTTTTCTTTGTAGACTGAATTGATCATATATTGATCAATTACCAAGGGCTTAGTTGTAGTGATACTGAATCCTGGCTTGTGTTGAGTATTCTGATATGTCTGCACTTCCACGAGCTATCTAGCTAACTCCGTCAGAATGATTTTATTAGTAGCATGTCTTGGCAAGGTATATGGTTCTCCTTTGAAATAACCAACTTTCAAATTAGTGAAAGTTTGAAACTGCAAGAAAATGCAACCATATTGATTTATCCGATTCTAAGCTTTGTCGGATACTCTCCTGATTACCAACTGTTTATCAAACTGTACCTGAAATGTCCAAAAAATGCATCTTGGATTCTCCTAAAGTGATATTTGCTTTGTGTCCATGTGATTTGATCATAATAGTTCCAAATTGGAACTTGAAGCTGATCTCCTTTTGTTGAAAGTCTTGAGAAGGATCCCATAGATGCTGTATTATAAACTAGGTTTGAGTTCATATAAAATGGTGTTGATGTTCCCACATTGAGCAACTACTTGCATAGTGTTGTACTTATAAGCTCTCCCTAGAAGATGGTATTTTCATTATCAAAGATTTGAAAGATGAACTTGTACATCGATGGGTCAAAGCACTAGATTCCTTGAGGCCACATATTCTACAAAGGAGAGTAATCGTATCCTTACATTTAGGCTTGAAATCAGATCTGTGAATTGTTGTGGGCCATCTTGTAAAGTTATTTCTTCTGACATCTAAGCAATATGCATTCACATACCTTTGATAATTTGAGTTTTCCTCATTCCATAACTCCAGAGACGTCTCTTTTGACAGATCTACACACTTTGCACTTTGAGGAACTCGGAAGATCTGTTCAATAACTTCTGGGTCTAGACTGATGATAACCTTACCATCTGCGTCCTTGATTGTTTTTGTCTTTGGAATGAAGCACCAAGCACATCCCAAGACGAATTTTGGTTCTGAGGAAGCCATAGGGAAAGTAGACACCAAATGAATGTTACTTATCTTGATGCATCTCATCTCTCTATTTGAAGGAGTTTCGACCCTTTGTAAGAACTCATCCATGTCAATGTGTCCAATCTCTGTGTTAGATATGCAATCCAGAGGACATGAGACTTGAGATGCAGTTGCATTAGCTAACTCCTTGTCATACTGATACTTCATCTTTCCTTTGGACTTCGTAGATGTAGGCATGCCTTGTGCTGCAACATGAAATTTCCAAAGGGTGAATACATCATTGCAAGATATGGACTCCATGAGGATATTGGCAAAGATGGAGCTTTGAAGATTTAGTGTGTTTAGATTATTGATTAAATACTCATGGAACTTATGCAATGAATTGAATGAGATATGAAAAGTACATGCAGTGGGCAAAAATGGGACTTAGGAAGATGGAAAGCATATGGGTAAGGGTGAGCTTTATGTAAATGCTATAGGAATGTAAAATAGGTGCATGAGGATACGTGAAAATGATGACTCTAGTATTTAAATAGTGACCTTTTTCCAAAATTGTGTTCTCTAGATGTACTTACATGTAAAGTGGTTTACATGCAATCATGACTTGATGTAAACATGTAATTATGTTCAGAGGATGGATTTACATGTAAGTGGGTATGGAGGATGGGTTTGGATATAAATGCGTATGAAGGATGAGATTACATGCAAATGTTAACAGAGGATGGAATTACATGTAAATGAAAATGAATGTATATGCATATATTGGAAGATGGATGCAATGTGCTTTGACATGTGTTGGTGGAATATGAAATTGTCAAGACATTGTGGCTTCGGTCAAATATTCGGGTAATGAATTATATGACTATAATTCTCTCACTTCATAGGAGGATTGAAATTCTATTTGCACTTATAGATTTTGAGTATTTCTATCCTCTCCTAAACATGATCGTATGAGCCTCTTTGTGATCGAGAAAATTATCTATAAGGCTATAGCAGATTAACGATTTGCCTAGAGCTTTATTAGGCAATGTATTAACTAAAGAAACTAATGATTACATTAACTAAGTTAAATATAAAGTCATGTCATGAACAGACATGAGATATGTCCACTCATGACATGCCCTTCGTATTCATGCTATTTTGAGGTATTGTTAATATCAAATCGATTAGACCAAGACAAGATAAAGAAATCAATTAAAATTCTCTTCTTGGAAGTTCGGCAATTTCTAGTTGCATATTTAAAGTGTATCCATTATAACAATGACAATCTATCTAAACTTAACATGGTATCAGAGCATTAAGTTTAGAAATCTAAGTCATTGAACATTGGTTTGGTTCGGATAAAAGGAGAAGAAAGTGACAGTAAATTCATAGAGGGAGGAGATACATCTATATCATTGGCAAGAGGAGTCTGATAACAAAATTCCTCTCTTCTATTCAAACATCGATGAATGAAGTACACAATTAGAAAATCGAAGTTTTTTTTTGAAATGTTACTTGTCTACATCCAATAAGGATTGAAAATACCAGTCTGAAATTCATGAATTGACAATGATTCTTCCTCTCTTCAATACCAATAAACATCAAAGAGATTACACTTAGCAATTCGATGGAGAGCTGGATAAGACTCGGTAGAAGATTGATGTCATAGAGATTTTTGTAATGTTGAATCTGCAGATGGATTGAGGTCAAGATGAGTTGCATTATCTAAATGTCTGCTTGCTAGAGGCTTAATCAATGGATGTCATGTTTTGAAACAAGCATTAAACGAAGCCCGAGAATGGATGAGGCTGTATGGTTTGTCGAAGAAGTCACATGCAAACATGTGCATCCCGACCTCACCATGAGCTCGTGAGAATGAAGCACACTGCTGAAAGTGTTCTGGATCTGAAGTAGCACAGACTTTTCTCTTAGATTGATATTATTATATGCATCGGTGAAATCATTAAATTATTTGTGGTGAACATCCAGTTCGAAATAATTATATTCCATCAATGGTATCTCTTTTGGGAATCATAGATCGGTTGTAGATTAGTCACAGAGCATGGCTATTGTCGACACTAGATGGATCGCTATGATCACTAGATCTGAGGTGTTTGGGGTTGCCTCATATTTTAAGAAGCGAGTTTGTTTTGCAGTTTCAAAGGCTGCATAATGTGCTTCTTCTTTTGTAGATCTTTCTCTGTGGCTACTTTTTGTCACAACAAAGTTAGGAAGAGACAGCTCCAACATCTATGGGAATAATGGTGTGGCCAACAAGAGTAGTGACCTTACTAGTCATTTGCAAAGCATGTCTTCTTGGATCTGGCTTATAAATTTGGCTAACGAAATGTTGATCTCTTAAACTGAAATTCATGATTTGGAATTGGAGCTATCAAGAATTTGGGTATGCAACCTATAATTGCATGGTATTTGTAGCTATTATGTATCCTTAACACATACCGAACTTTGAGAGAGACGGTGCTTTATGGATGACTGTGGTCACCTAGAAATCATATATCTCATGCTTAAAGGTTGGAAATATAGTTGGATATTTTTTAAGAGGATGCTTGATAAAAAGAAACAACGATTAAAAAAAGGTTAAGATTTCCATTGGGACAGCATAAGAGTTCAACCATGAACCATCCTTTGATTTGATACATATGAACCATGAACATATGATATCGAGTATGTTGATGTGTAGATAAGTATTTATTATCTTTGAGTATTACATTTAACTACTTATTTTCATCTCTCTCTAATTTTTTTTTCAAAGTACTATAAGAGCGTTTTTGCCTTGATCTTCTTCTTTGAGGGTGCTGTTGCAGGAAAAGAAGAATGGTAAATTAGAGGGAACAACTAGAGGAACTCATTCAATTGATCTTCGATGATAAATGGATACTTAAATACTTAGTCATGGTACTAATTTAATGGTTGAAACATTTTCAAAGAAGAGGAAAATAGCATTATATTAGAAGCAACCTTGGACGAGGTCAATAGGTTGACGAAAGTACTTGGTGCTTTAGAAGTAAGCCAAATTGGCTGAATGCCTGATGTAGTCAAATTTGGAGACAAATACACATCACATTCACTCGTGTTACAATAAAATTAGACAAGTACATGTGGGTATGGGAAAGTTGCCTTTATCAAAATAATAAATCATGTGCCTTATGATGAGTCCCTTGGAACGAGATATTTTCCATGATTGGAGTATGTGAATAGGAGATGCCTTCGTTACATAGGGAGCAATTCAAGGATCTACATTTGTTGGCATCCAATGATATTGATCAGAGGGAGTAAACCATGACAAAATGGTATCTCTAAGTTTTAGTTGAGGTACATTATCACTAAAAACAAACAGCCAACATTCTCATTAAACCTCATGCTAGAGAGAAGTTTTGTACTAATGGGACAAGTTTAATATGTTGGAGAATGAAGCCTTAGCTGAAAAAAAAGGAACTTCAGCATTAGTGATCTTTGTTTGTATTCTTGCATATTTCTTCTTTGAGAAAAGAAGTTTGAGGTAAAAGTCACTATTTTCACCCTATGGATTTAGTCATGATGGATCCAACCTTTGGTATGTCATGTGTGTGATGCCATGACATCACTAAGTGAGAGAATCCATGATGACTCTGTCTAGACTCTTTTGTCATATGTGTGACTATGACTTTATGGACCCCCTATGTACATTACTAAAAGGTCAGGATCATTTTTTATAATTTAAACTTGTATTCAACATATGTGTGACTCTTTTGTCATATGTGTGACTCTTCATGGTGGATGTCATGTGTGTGATGCCATGACATCACTAAGTGAGAGAATCCATGATGACTCTGTCTAGACTGTTTTGTCATATGTGTGACTCTATGACTTTATGGACCCCCTATGTACATTACTAAAAGGTCAGGATCATTTTTTATAATTTACACTTGTATTCAACATTGTAAGGTGATGACTTTACAATGTTCACTATCATGACAAATATCATGCTGACTTGATATTCATGGAAATGTGTTGATAGTTAATATCTCTTGGACTTATTGATAGATATCATGCTGACTTGATATCGGTTGTGTATCAATATGTTCTTTATGAGATAATCATGGTGGATAATATGTGACTTAATAGCCATGGACATGCCATGATATGTTATGGTAGGCATCATGTGAAGTGATGTCAGTGCACATACCATAACTAGGATATAAGAATGTCATGTGACTTGATGTTCTTTGTATTCCTTAATATCACAAGTTAGGTGATATCTAAATTGAGTTATACTTAGTTATCTTCCCTAGCTAAGAGGGAGTGTTGAGACATTGTAGCTTCAGTTAGATATTCGGGTAATGAATTATATGACTATGATTCTATCACCTAGTAGAAGGATTGAAACTCTATTTGCACTTATAGATTTTGAGTATATTTATCGTCTCCTAAACATGATTGTATGAGTCTCTTTGTGATCGAGAAAATGATTTATAAGGCTATAGCAGATTAACGATTTGCTGACAGCTCTAGAGCAAAATTAGGCAATGTATTAACTAAAGAAACTAATGATTACATTATCTAAGTTGTTAAATATAAAGTCATGTCATGAACAAACATGAGATATGTCCACTCATGACATGCCTATTGTAATCATGCCTCTTTGAGGTAATATTAATATCAAATCGATTAGACCAAGATAGGATATAGAAATCAATTAATATTTTCTATTTGGAAGTTCGAAAATTCCGGTTTCATATTTAAAGTGTATTCATTACAACAATGACAATCTATCTAAACAAAAATGATGTGATGCACTTGCATGAAAAGGTGAAAAGCGGAATAAAGAAGAACGCTCTTGTATTCTTGGGAAAGAACCTTAGCTTTTTCGAAAGAGGAAAACAAGAAACCAAAAAAAAAATGCACCAAACAAAAACATGCCTTTGGTTTTTGACTTAAACATGAAAAATACCAAGTTGCTTTCTTGTGCAATTTCAAATTCGGAATTTGGGGAAATTCCAAGCACTTCAAATTGACAGTTTCCATCTTATTTAAAGAAAATTTGCAAAACATATGGCATATCCTTGGACAAATGTACAAGAATGAACCAAAATATGTAATGAAATAGCAAAGGTTTTAAAACTTAAGTTTACTTGGAGATCAAAGAGCTAAATGTGGAGGATTGATAGGTTTGAAAGATTGACTTTCCTCTAAATTTGAATATCCAACAACTCTCTTGACCTTTTCAATACTTGCAAATGATGGCTTTTGATGAGCAATGTATGAGGCATTTTTGTACATGGATGCCAAAAAATGTGTTACCCAATTCTCAAAAATACAAAACATTTTCAAATAACACCATGTATTTGAATGTTTTTAAATGAAAAACGTGATCTTCAAAGTCAAGAACATGAAATGTTTTAGCAAGGAATGGCAAAAACGTAACCTCCAATAGCAATAATACTCATCCAAACTAAAAAATGGCCCTTCATTGATGAAATACGTTGCATAAAGTGATCAAATCTGGTAGTTTTTTGGGGTAAAAACATGCCCTACTTTTGCTTTGAAATCAATCAATTTGGCAAGGAAAACAATGCCAAAGGTATGAATGTGCAAATAAGCTCCAAAACACCCCCATCTAAATTGATTTCATGGATTGGTATGAACAAATTTGGACATTTGTTTATTGTATAGGGTAAATGGGTATTTATCACATTAAGAGATTAGAATATAACATAGAGCAAGCTACTTTATTCATATAAGCAGATATGCAATTCCAATTACAATGATGATCCATAAATCCATTTCGATGATGTACATATACTTCCCGAAGGGGTGACTCAACCGTCACGCAACCTTTCAGATACTAACTCATCTTGTTGGTTCTAATATAGTTTTTTGCCAACAACATCATCACCCTCAAAAAAAAGTCGTTTTCGGACGACAAAATAGAGACAACTAACTACTAATTACATCAAGACTCAAAACAAACTAAGAAGAAGAGGGATGGGTCCTTGGTAGGGCTGGTGTGGTAGACATCCTCTGTGCCCTAAGCTCGTTTAGTTGCGCTCGCAATTTGTGTATTTGCTGTGTCTGAGTGTCCAAATTCAGTTTGGCTTGTATCTAGAGTTCGAGTGCTCTCTTCATCATGTCAGATATTTTTGGAGCACCACCTCCTTTGCATCTGATTCTCTCTGCATCCCCCAACTGTGATACAACTACTGCCTTCTAAGCAATGAGTGTTGCCTACTCCTCCCAAGACGCTTTCTCGGTGGCCAAACTCGCTTCTACTGTGGCTAATTTGGTAGCTATCTCCTCCCAAGCCCTTACTGCTGGTACTTGACCTATAGTATTCCTTGCGTGAGCTGCTCAACTCCGCTTTCTTACAGGCTCCTGAGTATTCCACTCTTACTGCATCTCTGGGTCTCTATGTTCAGTCATCCTCTCGCCTCGAAACATACTGTAAAGGCCCTTGGACAACCAACCCACATAAATTCCAAGACCTACTCTAACTCCCGTACCATCGCCTCCAAAGGATGTCTTTGTGTTGAGACTATTACTTGACCACCTTGAGTCAACACATCAGCTAAGTACATCTTGATATCCTCCTCTGTGGCCGTCAAAGGGTCAGATGGTGTGGTGTGCTTTGTGGTCGTCACTGTCTCTACTCCTTCCAACATCCTCTCCGCAGTACTCCCTATCAGAGGTGGGGGTGGTGGTGGCTCTACTGCAACGGTAGGGTGACTCTCTACTAAGGTTGGAGGATCTGTCAGCTTAGGTACTTCTCTCATGGGTGAGATAGTGACAAGTGTTGGTACTGTCGGTTTGATGCTAAATCTCCTACCCAAATACCCACTCAAGTCTTGCTCACTGAAGTCCTTGGCCTTAGTCTCCTCACTGGTGGCCAATAATGCATCGTCTATCGTAACCACTGCAGTAGATTCCGCTACCTCCAATGTGACACGTGTTGTCCCCGAGCTCTCAAGAACCTCCTGTGCAGGTAACTCCATCACCTCTTTTGGCAAGGCTCTCGTCGGTGATGGATGTCTTTGTCCCAACTATGGCCACGGCCTCCAGATTGGTCGAGGTCTCTAGAATCGTTGTTGCTGGTTCAACCGTTACTGTGACCGGCATCATCACCATTGGCTATTTGTACTGTCCAAACCTTGGAATATATGCACTGTGCATACCCACCAGAACCAAATGTGTGGTCGCCAAAAGTGCAGGTCGCAGAAATAGTAATGTCATTGCCATAATAACTTCTACCTCTTTGTTATCTTCTTGCTCCTCTCCTTTGGTCCCACTTTCATTAGAAGATGTCTCCTACCGACGACTATCCGTATCTCCTACATCCTGTCTTGGTCGCTTCTGCTCGACTGTGGTCTCGCTGCCAAGTGTGTCCAGGTGTCTCCATTGCATAATAGGGGGCTCACCTGGTGCGAACGCCCCAGGCTTAACCTCTAACCTGTTGGGAGGAATCATCTGCATTGTTGCATCGAAGAATAACCCTATTGCGTAGTGAGGCATGTAGAAGGTCTTATGCTGAAGTGTCATGAATTCATACATTCTTTCTGCAAGTAGTGTAGCCCAATCGTATACTCTTCCATGCATGACCCCATTCATCATCATGACCTGTGGAAATGAGATATCAGATGCACAACTTGATTCTGTGAGCCGACTCTTTACTAAGTCCATAAGGCAACGCCAATGCCCTTCCTAAACGTTGGACTTCTTTAGTCCTCTACCCTTCGAAGTGTCCATGCGAGCTTTTTCTGCTTGCGACAGGTTACCACATGCTGTATCAGCTATGCCTTCACCTCTCGATTTAACTTTTTCGGCTTGTCAATTTTCCTCCCACCCTGTGCATGGCCAGGTATTCCATATACCTGTGTGAAATTTGGTGCCCTGAATGTGATTATTAGGTCACGCCCAAGATAAGCAAATGAACTGGTTTGAGAGAATCGATTGTAAGTCTCTATCATCGTGCACCGAAAGCCTTCGTAATCTCGAATGCAAAACACTGGCATCTGTATCGCCCATTCCACCTATGCCTTCTAGATGTTGTTCTTCACTAGATTGTTCTCGGGTGTATCTTGCCACCATTTCTTGCATTCGGCTCCATTCAAGCCTTCAAAAGAGATATACTGTGGTGTGAGGTGAGTGGGTGTAGTCACTAGCTGTGCTATCTGCCCTCCCTTCTTTTACTTGTGCTTGGGCTTGTGCCTCCTGCAACACGCACACTTGAGGGCAAGATCTTCACATTTCTATTCATGGTTGTGTTGGTTATTGAATCTTCGTCTAACTTCTTCCAATCTCTCTTCTCTGCTGACTGCATAACTATCTTTCCTTTTGTCTTTTTGTGCAAGGAAATCAGTTAGGTTACTTGACTCTTCCGTACAATTCCTTCCAATTTGCTGAGTCCATACGACTCATGAACTAATGAATTGCGTGCTTAAACAACAAGACACGATACGTGCCTTCTTTGCTTTTGATACCTACATTTTGTGAGTTCGTACGATGCCTTTTCTATGTGCTTGCAAGGAATGATAAAGTCCAAATGTGTTTTAATTGTCCATAAATGTTTTTAGGAAAATGTTGTGGCTTGTTTTTGATGGGCCGTATGGTTTCACCTTTTGTTCTTTGGTTGCGTATGGTCGTTACCTTCAATTATCATTCCTTCTCCCTTGCTTTATGAAGTGTCGATCTGAAAGCTGTACGATAATCTTTTAGAAGCCGTACGACTGGAGATGATGGTTGTACGATACTCTCTTTATTGGGGGTTGTATGATTGACTTCCTTTCTTACAGTGCAATGTTTTCTCTTTATGTTACCGTATTGTGGTGTCTGTAGGTGCCTTCCTTCAAGCTTAATCAGCCGCATGACTGTACACAAAAATCAATTTGCAGCGTTTTCTTGACTTGCTACCATGAGTATACAGTTTGACCACTTACTTTGTGCTCTTGAGGTCGTACGATTACACCTCATTTGATATCCGTGCACTATAACTTGTCTTAGATGGTCGTATGTTGTTTTATGCCCACTTGTCAAGGCTGTACAGAGTACGGTGATTTGTACCCTTCTCTTTTTGCCAAGGCCGTATGGTGTACGGAGATTTGCACCATTCTCTTTTGCCAAGGCCGTATGGCGTACAGAGACCTCCACCCTTTCCTTTTGTCGTACGGTGTGTATTGCATGGGTAATATGACTTTATTCCTTGTTTGTACGATGTATGTGTTTAAGCTTCCAAGGCGTACAATATTCCTTGGTTGCTGTATGATGGCTATTACAAATTTCCTTGGTGCTATGCTTGTAAAGGTCATACAAGGCTTCCTGATTACCATATTCTTTTTACAATTTGATGTTTGTGTTCGCAACACCGTACGGTATCATATTTTTATAATTCGGTTACACTTTTCAATTGTTAGCCATTTTCTCCGTTTCTACTCACTATACTTTACTCTTATCATTATTATTATTATTACTATTTATTAAATATTTATATTCCATGTGAATTGTTCGTCTAGGTCTCATTCTCTCCTAGGACCTTGTTCCTTTCATGATATATATTTTAGTTTTGACCAATTTATTTCATTGGTCACCTCCTTCCTGTCCAGTGTCCATAGTTTTATTGCTCTGTTATCGCCTACTTTACGAATTTTGCATAGCCCAATCCACGCCACCTTAAATTTGCTCGGCTTGATTTCATTACGCCTGTTGTATTTTAATACTATTTGACCTGGTTGGAATTAGTTTAGTTTCAAGTGCTTGTCGTGAAATTTTAGTGGCCCATTGTGATTGTAGTCACCGTTCGTCGAGTTTATTCAAGTTATACAACCTTTCCTCGAGACTTTCCATGTCTCCTAATTTATTTTGAATTGCTATTCGTAAACTCGGTACCATGAACTCTGTCGGTAACACGACTTCCTGACCATACATTAGCTGTAACGGATTGTGTCCCGTGGTAACTTTGTAAGAGGTATGGTATGCCTATAATGCCGATGGTAACTTTTCCTTCCAATCTTCACCTTCTACTATGCAAGACTTGTAGATTACTGCAACCAAGATTTTATTTGTGGCTTTTGCTTGTCCATTTGCTCTAGGATCATACAGGCTCAATAGAGAATGATATATTTTGAATTCCGTGGTGAGTAGCCGGATGACATGGTTGGCAAAATGTCCCCCATGGTTGCTCGTAAACTGTATCGAAATCTCGTATCTTATAATGATCTACTCAAAGGTAAATCTCGCCGTGCTCACTGCAGAGTTGTCTGGTAGAGCTCGCGGCTCTACCCACTTGGTAAGGTATAACGTTGCTACAACAATGTACCTGCATCTTCGGGTTTTGCTCACCTTGAGGGGCCCAACAAAGTCCATCCCCCAGCACTCAAATAGTTCCTTGTGTGAAGGGTTCAGAGGCATGAAATCCCTCTTTAGTGGTTTCTCGACCCTTTGGCATGTATCACATGCAACGACCCACTCCCTGTCGTCATTGTGCACAGTTGGCCACCACAATCTTGTGAGGAGTATCTTACACTGTTGTGTCTAGCCCCATATGTCCTCCTGTGGGCCCTTCATGTGCTTCCTTCAATACTTTCGGTATTTCTTCCTCCAGAACACATCGTCGTAAAATTTGGTCAGGCCCCATCTTATATAGCAACCCATTGATCAGTTGGAATGTTCGACTTTTCAGCACCAGTTTCCTCCTTCCGTTTGGTGGCATTTCCCTAGAAAATTGCCCTGTTGAAAGATACTCCCCGATACTTGCATAGCAAGATGGTAGTATGATAATCTGAAATAGTTGTGCATTGGGGAAGTCATCATTGACTCCCTTTGGAGGTTCTCTCGATTTGGTTCTGGATAGATGATCTGCACTGACGTGGCTTTTCCCGGGCTATAGTAGGATTTTATATGTAAATTCCTGCAACAAGAGTAACCATTTGCTTATCCATCCTTGGATGATTTGCTTGGTCACCAGGTATAGCAAGGCTTGATGGTCTACATAGAACAGGAATGGAGTCGCCAGTAGTTAGTGTCTAAACTTCTACACTATGTACACCATTCCGAGAGCCTACCGCTTTGTCGTGCTATAATTCTTTTTTTCCTTAGACAATAGTCTACTTGCAGAGTACATTGGGTAGTCCAATCCGTGATCACTTGTCTGTGCCAAGGTTGCTCCTACTGTGTAGTTCGATGCTTCAACATGTACATGGAACTCCTTGTCCCAGTTTAGATAAGCCAGGATAGGTACTGTGGCTCATCATGTTTTCAATCCCTCAAAGGCTTCATCCTGCTCTATTTCCCATTTGTAGGGTTCTCCCTTGCAGGTTAGCTTGTCGAGCGGGTAGGATATTTTAGCAAAGTTCTTAATAAACCTCTGATAGTACCCTATGTGTCCAAGAAATGATTTCACTTTGGTCACATTTGTCGAGGGTGGCATTTCCAAAATCACTCGAACCTTGTCCGGATCTATCGTTAATCGTAGCTTGCATACGATGTGTCCCAACATTTTTCCCTAAGGCACCATAAATCTGCACCTCTTTGGATTTAGTGCTAGTCGCGCTCGTTTACATCTTTCCGTGTATTTCCTGATTGCGGTTAGAAGCTTGTCCTCCACATTGAAAACTAATGAATCGTCCAAGAGTACTTTGAACTTTTCGATGGACATCTTGTTGAAGATGTGCTGAATAATTCTTTGAAACGTTGTTGGGGCATTGCACAGACCGAACGACATTCTTTTGTAGGTGTATACTCCATCTTCTACTATGAAGGTTGTTTTGAGCTTATCTTCTTCTGCAATGGATATTTGGTTGTAACTAGAAATCCATCCATGAATGAATATATTTCATGCCCAACAACTTCCTCTAGAATACTATCAGTGAACAGTATTGGAAATGGATCCTTAATCGTTACTGCATTCAGATAGTAAAAGTCTACACATCCTTATTTGGGTGGCATCCTTTTTCAGTGATATCATAATTGGGGATACCCACTCACTCTTATGTACCTGGAAAATAATGCTTGCCTCAAGCATCTGGTTAATCTCATCTGTGAACCGTGTCGCGTAGTTTTTGTTGATGTGGTATGGTTGCTTCAATACGAGTATTGCTCCTATCAGTTGGATGTGGTGGACGCACAATTCTGCGGTACGCCTTTCATATCTTTATATGTCCACTCAAAAACATCCTTATATTCCATAAATATTTTAAGTGTTGTTGCTTTCAGAACTAGATTCAAGTCATCTCCCACAAATATGTTTTTCAGGTTAGCCTCGTCCCTTAAGTTTATCGTCTTCACCGTCGGTTCTTTGTATTTAATAGGCTTCTCCTCACTAAATGTATGTGCATGTGTTTCATCTATCTGTGCCTCTCCTTTCACTTCCTTGTATTCCATTGAAAATTCATTCTTTTCCTCTCCCTTATTTCCTTCTTCAACCCCTAACATGTGACAGCTCGAAAAGAGCTCATAGTCTTCCATTTGCCAGTATAGTAGGCCGTTCACCGAATCCAAGTCGTCATCATTGGATCCTTGAAGTGTCAGGATTCCTTCTTCGTTGGGTTCCATTTGCTTCTTCCCTTCATTGTCTCCTTCTTTACCTTCGGAGTTTGACGATGTCGTCTCTTCTACCACCATCTGGGTGTATAGGTCGATTATGAACATACGACCTCCTTTTTCCGTAGACAAAGTATTCACTTTCCAGTTGTGTTTCACCTTTGCCTGTACCAGCCAACCTCGTCTGAGGATGGCTTCATACCCTTTTCTTTTGAATGTAATGACCATGAAGTCTAGTAAGAAGGTTTGTTTCCCAATCATTACGGGTTGCGCCATTGAAGTTCCGAGAGGCTTGATTCCGTGTTGATTGGTGGTGAGTAGTTGGAATGTAGGTAGCCATAGAGTAGGTTGCCCCAACTTCTTACATATTACTTCAGGCAAGACATTTACGCCATACCCTTCATCTACGATGGTGTCCGTGAGGGTAGTTCCGAGAATACTCATCTCCAATACTATAGGGTGTCTTCCTGTGTTCAGCGCAAGTAGCATTAGGTTTGCTGCACTTGTTCCGCTTCCACCTTGTGTGTCCTTCCCTGACTCTTCTACCACCTTTGGGGATGGTGTCATGTTTAGGATTGCAGTTCATAACTGAGGCATTGCAAGAAGGAAGTAATGCAGTTTCATGGGAACCTCAGCTTGCATTACCTACCGTATGATACTTTGTTCTGCCTGGTTCCTTCTTGAGGTGCCGACAGTGTCCTTTGTTTGCGATTTTTTAGCCTTCATCTCTTTTTCTATTTCTGCTCGTGCTTGCTGCATCCTTTTCTTTTCCTCTTCTAGATCTGGATACGTTGTCTTCTTTGCTTGCACGCGAGTGATTGCTAATATTTCCTCAACACATGTTTCTGTGGTTATCAGGTTCACCCCAAGTTTAGGGCATTTTGAATCCTCATGGTCTCCAGGACCACAAAATCAACACAATAGCTGCGGTGTTCCCTTTGCAGTACACTCTCTGGCAAAGTGACCCCAGAGGTTGCACGCACAACATTGTATCATTGGCCGTCCACTTAGATCGTACTGTATCCGGCTATGGCCACCGTTACTGTTGTTGCCGCCTCGTTCGTGTCAGTTGTTGTTTAGATACCCTCTTGAGGTTGCCTTGTCATTGTTCGTATTCATTCCCGCTCCCATGGTGGACACTTCTTGCGTTAGTAATACTTGTTGGTGCCCTTTCATTTTCATATTGAATGGGCATTCCTTGGTGGAATGTCCTGCAATTTGGTAGATGTCGCAAAATTGGTTCTTAGGATAGGAGTCCTATATGGCGCTTCTCCTTGCAATCTTTACAACATAGTTCCCCTCGTCTTGCTTCGGCAGGATTCTTTTTCATGTTTTTGAACTCTTTCATTATACGTAGCATGTCCTTCTGTAGTGTTTGAATCTTTTTGATTCCTTGTCGTTGCTGCTTTCAGAGGATGAATCTTCTAATTTTGATGCTCTGTCTTTCTTCTTTTTGCCCTTTTTTGTTTGCTCTCCAAGCCATTACATGGTTATATGCATAGATGTACGATGCTGGAGATACAATTTTCATCTTCTTTTGGAGTGTTGGTCATAACCTGTCGACGAACCATCTTTTCTTCAACCTATCCATTGGTTGGCTTTCCATTTTTTCCACCAGCTCCTTTAGCCTCGCATATATGTGGACTGTTTCATTCTTTCCCTATTTGGTACTGTAGATTTCCGCTACTATCTCATTATCATCCCGAAGTGGTCGGAATTCTGCTATAAATTCTTTTTTGAGGTCCAACTATGTAGTTAACTTCTTTGGATTAGTGTTTGAATACCAATCAATTGGTACACCCTGCATGGTAGTTGAAAACTGTCGGAGTCAATCATCTTGGTCCGTTACGCCATTTGTAGCATAGGTTGTTTCACATCTTTTACAATGTCGCACTGGATGGACTGCTCCATCGGCATTAAATTTTGGTAGTTTTTCCTTTGGTCTTGCCATTGTTAACTCTTTTTGTATTTGTGGTACTTGTTGCGCACCCGCACTGTTTTGAGCACTCACGTTGTTCTACACAGCTGCGCTACTTTGGACAACCGTGTCACTTTGAGGTGTGAAGAGATCTTCTACAAGCAAAATTGTTCAATTTTGAACTTGTATTCGTTCGTCAGGTGTATTGGGAATGAAGTGTTCACCCCACGCTTGTGCTCCTTTGACACCTCCAGCCATGCGGGTTCCTTCCCTTTTGTCTAGATTCTCTACCCTTGGCGCATACAAGTTTAGGATTTCCTCCCTTGTCTCTTTTACCAAATTCAATCTTTGTCGCGTTTCCTCAAGCAAGTCCTCGACACTTTTCAGTTTGCTAGGTGAATCCACTGCCTCAGTCCATGCTCCTTCACCACTTCGGTGCCCGTCGACGAGCTTCTGAAACTTTTGCCTTTGCTCGGGTTGTTGTGTTAGGATTAATGCTTCCCGTGTTGTTTGTATATCATCCTTGTCTTATATTTTATTTTTATCTTTATTGAGCAAATTCGACATTAATCTTTATAACACCTTTTTTGTACTAGGTTCGACTGGCAACAACGCCAAATGTTTACTGTACAGGGTAAACGGGTATTTTTCGCATTAATAGATTAGAATGTAACACAGAGCAAGATACTTTATTCATATAAGCAGATATGCAATTCCAATTACAATGATGATCCATAAATCCATTCAGACGATATACATATACTTCCTAAAGGGGTTACTCAACTGTCATGGAACCTTTTAGATACTAACTCATCCCGTCAGTTCTAATATATTATTTTACCGACAACAACATTCTCTCCAAAAACGTGCTGTTAAAGATCAAGAACAGGGGCATTTTTGCTCCTGGAGGCAAAATCGTGGTCTCAAATGACAAATGCATGAGTTACAATGCCAAATCATACTCTCTTGGAGAATTTGCATATTTTAAAATGCATGTTTTGTTGACAAGAGGCAAATTGCACTCTCCAGGAGGGTTTTCATGTTTTAAAATGCATATAAGTGTCGAACAATGCAAATTGCACTCTCAAGGCTTCATTACATGTTTTAAAATCATGCCTTCTGAGGTTAACAGAACAAATCGCACTTTCTAGGACCTTTTGCATATTTTAAAATATGCAATATGTAATATGCATTGAGTAATTTTGGCCTTGGAAAGCAAAATTGTATTCTCCCAATGCATTTACTTGTGACACTTAACATGGAAAAGATTATGTTCATGCAAATCACGCTCTTGGAGGCCCTTTGCATGTAAACATGTAAATGGGTTGAAAGTTTTATTTGCAGAATTTATGTGATCAATTTAGCACATGTTTAATTGATTTTTGAGGAAATATCAATTGGATCAAAAATACCATTTGCACTATATAGTTAATATTATGTGCAAATATTATTCAAGAAACAATATGTAACTTAGATGTTTAAAATAGAACATAAAGCAATTCAAAAATAAATTAGACTATATAGTTAATAAAGTCGCTTAAGTGAAAAATTAAAAAGCAATTCAATATGAAAATATAACATCAAGTGCTCTATAGCCACTTGAGTGATAAATTTAAGTGATAAAGTAACTTAAAACATAACATAAAGTGAATTTAATGTTATATTTAAAAAAAAGTGAATGTCAACATTAAAATATAACATGATATTTTAAATATGCAATTGCATCTGGGGAGTCCTCCTTTTGGGCACTTAAATGGTCATATCTTTTGACTGCCAAGTCTGATTAAGCCCTAAGATACACCAGATCGAAGGGAAAACCAAAACGAATCGTTTGAACAAAACCAAAAGACTAAAAGCAAACAAACACACACTAAAAAACGTGAAAAAAGATGTTGAAGGCTTCAAAAATCAAGCATAGTCTTAAGAAAATGAAAAACAAAAAAGACTTGACAAAAGCCTTCAGTCTAAGAGTTCATTATGCGAATCGGGGTTGATTGGTTGATCAATGTTAGCCAATTAAATAATGAACTAAGCTTAGAGAAATGTGAAACTAAGTTGAAAAATTTCGTATTGTTACCTACATTTTATGGTGATAAAATGCAGGATAACATGGAGTAATGCATTCTTTGAAAACAAAATACATCTCTTAATAAACACACCTCTTTATATATACCTTTTAGTTTGGTTAATTGGTCACTTGTCTTTTTGAAAAAGACAAACTAACCACTCGCTGCCAACTTATGTCTTTGTATTTACTAAGCATCATCTTTTTATTAAGTTGATTATACTTGCCCGTCATTAGTTTATTTCTTGGTATAGTTGCTGTCCATGATAATTCACCGCCCTCTACTTCCTTTTGTCTGATAAGACTTTTTACATATATAACTTTTTTCTTATGATGTATTTAAGTGCTGTGTTGTTTCTGAAGCCCTGCCTTTGAAACTATAACATTGCCAAGTCATGAATCTCTGCCTTATTGATATGACATGTGGATACGACAAAAACTTCACTTTTTGAATAAGACAAATATTGTCTATTAGCAAAACAACTCTTTCCTTCTGTGAGGAGCCCTGCCTTAGGCATAATAATCGCTGTTTTTGTCATAGTTAATTTATCTTCAAATTTTTCTATATGCTTCTGACCTTTCACAAAGTAATTGGTGTTTCATAATTAGATATAATTACTGCTTTATCATTTTAGATACAATTGTTGCTCGCTTTTAATAATTCACATTCTTCTTAATTATATATTGTTCTTGGGCAATTAAAAACATGTCTATATCATGGCCTTTGAACAAAGTTGTTGGTCAACACCATAATGATTTAATCAATTTCTTCGGCTATATTGTCTTGATATTATCTTCATATTGACTTTCAGTTGCTTTAATTTTCTCTTCATGAAACGTCAACTTTTGCTTCTCCAAATCTCTCCCTTTGCCAGATCAACAATATGGACTTAGACGTCAGTGACAATTTATCAACAAACAATGCAAATGCGATTACCAAATATCAAATCCAAGTGTCATTAAGGAGGTTCACATTCTTATGGCTTTATTCTGGCATAAAACTTTACTTCCCCTTTGACATCAAGGGCAATAATTCATGTTACTATTTGGTTTTGGAGTTTATGGTCACTGCTATGCTTCTTTGAAATATGTGAGTTATTATTTCATAAGACATCTTGCGTGATAAAGGTCCTATATGCTACCTTAAATCTAATGTTTGTATCAAGGACTTTAATGACTTTGTAGGAAAATGTGCCAACCGGTTGCTTGCATCAGCTGGGGTACCCCTCCTTGCAAAACAAATGAAGGTAAAGTATTTTTTGTATCAGTTTGTCTATTCTAATTGATATTTTGCTGAAAACTCGTTACCTGGAAATCTTTAGCCAAGGAATGGACTTAGTGCAATACCTTTTAAAATTGTTCATCAACGATGGCTCTTTTTTGAGGAGTTTGCACACTGGAAACAATTTTCTTGTGTAGAGGCTGAAGTTAAGTTCTATCTGGGCCTTGCTTGCTGCATTTGATGAGCCACTTCCTGTTCCAAAAGGTCTTGAAGACTTACCATTTGAAGGTGCCTTTGTTGAAGGAGTTGATGCACTTTCATGGATGGCAAACAACACAAAGAAACTATTCCCTTCACAAAATCATGGTCCTTATTGCTGGACCTTTTTCAGCACGGCTGCCTATGGGAAAAGGAACAAAGTTCCTCAGGTTGTCCAAATTATTCATGTCTGCACTTTTGTTGTCAGTAATTTCACTATAATCTAAAACATTTTCAATGCTTATGGTTCTACTACTAATATGTATTTTTTTTTAATTTTTAAGGAAAATATTCCAAAGGTTAGAGCAGATAAAGTGAAGCAAGAAATGCTTCAAGGGATTGAGATTGCTTTAGGATTACAAGAGGGGTCATTACAAAGACCATTTTACAGTCGACTACAACTCTGGTAACGTACTAAATGTTGCCAATCTCTTACGAGTAATACATCCTCTATTTGTAACTGTGGTTGCTTTCCGTTTGATTAGTTTGTATTTTTTTTGTAAAATGCCATAATTTCCATAAAAGCTAAATGGAGATTCTGTCCAGACTGTTATCTTCTCTTCCTTTATGTTTCTTTTCTTATTTATTTTTTCATGCATCTTAGAACTTGGAACACCATAGAATTTCTTGATTACTGTAAATTTATGGTGAACTTGATCTACTTATTCCTCAGGGGTGCAGCTCTTCCAATAAACACTCCAGGTATTCCATGCATATTTGATTCACATGGAAGAGCTGGAATATGTGGAGATTGGCTGCTAGGGTCAAGCTTAGAGGCTGCAGCCTTGAGTGGAATGGCGCTTGCTCATCAAGTACACATTTTTCACTTTATAGCTGTCTTGACTATATTTTTGTTTTATATTGATACTTTCAACTCCGTGTTCACTATATTATGTTTTATGGACTTTTACTTTATGCATTCGTTTAATGCACTTCTGGTTAGTTACATCTGAAATCCAATTGTCTTTGCCAGTTAACATGATTTCCTCTTTATATGCACAAGTCCTAAATATGATGAATAAATAAATTTTGTCCCGACTTTTTGTTAACATAGGACACTATTTGAGCCAAGGTGACTTAAAAAAGGTATAAGGGAAAATGAGAGCATACGACCTGATCAGTTGAACGATTTAAGCATAAAAGTAGCATGATTTAATGACTTCTGTCTTAATTGTTAATGTTGGGTATTCACCATTACAAGCTCATGGCCTCTTTTTTCCAAGTTAGTAAAGGTGCTTATGTTAGGCTTATAGTGTGCATTTTGTGGGTTTGATTCCTCCATTGATATAGTGCAATTTCTAAGTCATCTAGATCCTTTGACCAATGGTCAATGCATTCCATGCAGTCCATGCTTTGAATGTTGGCACTAGTGGTAGACACTAGTGTTTAAGCATAGTAACCAAGATACGGTTACTAATATTGGTATATGAAATGAGGATGGGTACTAGTATGCCCTTTTAAAAAAAGCTTGGAGATGGGTACTTGGAGACAATTATATATCAACAAATATCCAGTTTAAATAATAAAATGCTTCAAACAATAAAAATAAAACTAATAGTATAAAGTATTGAAATAGATCAATTATATTCTAAGTTACTATTTCACTCCTGGAAGGTGGAATTCGAAGCTCAGTTCACTGCGAAATCGGATTTGGTTTTAATTTGCCCAAAATTCTGCCACAATCAGGTAAATTTGCTAAAAATTCTCTTAAAAGAGAATTTTTGATTTGGACAGAGGAACCCAAAATTAATTTGCTGCGAATTTGACTGAAAATTTCATTTTAATTGACTTTTTCATAATGATTTTTTGCCAACTTAGGTCTATTCGCCCCCCAACCCTAAAGTGACCACTAAAAAGACCAAAGGGGTTGTTTTATGCGTCGTTTGTGCATTTGTGGGTTTGATTCCTCCATTGATATAGTGCCATTTCTAAGTCACCTAGATCCTTTGACCAATGGTCAATGCATTCCACACAATCCATGCTTTGAATGTTGGCACTAATGGTAGGCTCTAGTGTTTAAGCATAGTAACCAAGATATGGTTACTAATATTGGTATATGAAACGAGGATGGGTACTAGTAAGCCCTTTTCAAAAAAAGCTTGGAGATGGGTACTTGGAGACAATTATATATCAACAAATATCTAGGATAAATAATAAAACGCTTCAAACATAAAAATAAAACTAATATTTTAAAGTATTGAAATACATCAATTATATTCTAAGTTACTATTTCACTCTTGTAAGGTGGAATTCGAAGCTCAGTTCACTGCGAAGTTGGATTCAGTTCTAATTTGCTCAAAATTCTGCCACAATCAGGTAAATTCGCTAAAAATTCTCGTAGAAGGGAATTTTTGATTTGGATAGAGGAACCCAAAAACAATTTGCTGCAAATTTGACTGAAAATTTCATTTTAATTGACTTTTTCATAAAGAGTTTTTGCCAACTTAGGTCTATTCGCCCTCCAACCCTAAAAGTGACCACTGAAAAGACCAAAAGGGTTGTTTTATCTGTCGTTTGTGCGTTTGCGATTGAAAAGAAAAGCTTCTTGCCTCTATTTGTGTATGAACTAATTTGGTGTTGCTATTATATATGTATGCATGTATGTATGAACTTATTTATTGCTATATATATGTATAATCGTCTATATACGAACTCAAAAAGAATCCAAACTCAACTCCAATTTTTTTTGGATGAATCTCAAACCGGCATCCATACTAGACTCCGATTAAATTATATGATGTTTGATAATCATAATCATGATAGAGAAAATAATTGAATGCATAAAGAGCTAAGTATGAAAAATCAATTAAAATAAATAAACTAAGATTGAGCTTGGTTTTCTGAAATATAAACAAGACTGATTAAGTTGTGTACCTTAGAATTGAATAATTGTTGCTGACTTTGACTGATGTCACATTGCCACAAGAAAGTGATACGTGAGATTTGGAGCTTGATTTTGGGTTAGAGAGTTGAGACAATTGAAGTCAGAGAAGGTGAATAACTGTGACACAATTCATAACAGTGATCTACTAAAATAAGTATGATCCCATCCAGCTTGGTGGAATTTCATCCTAAGTAGGATTAGACCTTCAATACTTTAATGTTGATCTTGGTTCTGATGTTGTAATTTCCCACCTGGATATTCTCCTAGAAAAATTGCTCAATAAATTTCAGACATATTAACAAATAATTTCATGCTCAGTTTTCCTTTAAATACCATAATAATGCCCAATAAATTTACTGAGAAATGCTATTGTATTATAATATTCAACCATACAATAACATCATAAATATTCCAATCCAAAAAACAGTAAAAATAGTTATATTGGAAAAACAAGAACCTGAAATACAAACGTGAACTCTGTTTGAATTCACTACAGCTGATGTTGAATCACATTTGTGTCTGATTCACCAAATAGAGCCTGAAGATTTCTGTCCTCAGGATCCCTGAATAGAATTTGAAGCTTCCTCAATTTCTCCAAGAGAAATCTCAAAACCAAATCAATGTCCAAACATATCTCAAATGAAACTAGCTCACCCCCTTTTAATATCCAATGCCATGGCTCATCGACTTTCTTTACCCTTTCTCTCATATTAACCCATTTTATAATATTAAATTGACCTTTATCTAAATCTGCATTAAGCTCCCATAAGCCAGTTTTTATATTTAATGAATTTGAGTTTAAATTTCCTAATGTCCCAAAAGGGGACATTAATTCCCTCCTTCTTCAGAGTGCTTGTCCTCCAGAAATCATGAATCTCACAAATAACTGCAGATCCCATATAAATCTACCAGTAGTTTGACAACCCAATTAGGAACCGCCGCGATATCACCCTGTCATACTGTAAGCAAGGACTCCAAGTGCAACTTACGCATCCATAGAATCCCAAGTCAATCTGAAAAACACTGCTACACCTATCTATTGTGCTGCTCTGATTACAACTTTTTTTAGCCCCAAATTGTGTAGCAACTCATCATGAACCAGAAAAGATAAAGCACTTATCCTGTTAACTCTTCAATCCCAAACCAATTTATCCATCCAATCCTGGGAGTAGAAGTAAATGTGTGTCATCCTACCATCTTCTTGTAATAACCATTTGAATGAGTGATCAATCCAGCAGATGCCAAACATACCTCCAATATGTATGATAATCAATCCAATAGGCTGCCAAATATCACTGCTATAAGATAAGCTAGCTTTAATTTTGATGCTTCAAGGTGTCACTGTTCTCATGTATACAAAAGAAGTCTATATCATGTGCATTATCTAACGCATGGTCGAGTCTCCACAAATGCTCATGCAACTCAAGTCCTGTAGACCAAGCCGAATCTGAAAATGCAACATGCAACTAAGCAGGACAACCACGAATAAATGAAAAGGGGATAAAGATAAAATCAGCAATCAATAAATAGATAGCTGCCATATCATGAATAATTGGTGATAAATCTCTAGACAAACTGTAAAAATCCCTAGTACACATTAAGGACAGCTCTGAATTTTCTGCTTCACCGTAAGTGTTACCAATCCACTCTTCACCTCCATCAACAAAATGATCATTACCAAATAAAATTTTAGAACTGGCATCACTTGATTTACCCTGATGCATATGTGGGAACATTGTTCCCTCACGATAATGTGAAGGCATAGAGCTGCTTTCGTAAATATCAGAATTCTTGAATTATTTTTCTTGCTGGTCTTTTTGATCATTATTAGCATAATATATCTCGTTTGAATAGGGAGAGGTGGGAATGCTATACTCGCTTTCATCTTCACAAATGGCGTTGATTCCTTCAACAATTTGTGTGATCTCCTTGGCTTTTGAATTAGGACCACCTTCTTTGTGAGTTGCTATCGTAGAAGAATGATTTTCAACCATGAGCAATAAGTTTCATGTCATACTCAATTGGAGACATAACTCATCTACCTCCTCTTTATCTTCTGCATGTTTGATGGCCATGTCCCTATCTTAGGCAAGTTCAATAAAATTAGTTCATCTTTATCCAAGGCCCCTTTAAGTGTATGCAAGCTATGCACTGTTAATTCTATCTATGTGCATGTAGCATCCAAGAACATGCCAATGACGTAGTGCGGCATATAAAATGTCTTATGCTGTAGGGCCATGAATTCAAACATTTTCTATGCTAACAATGTAGCCCAGTCGTATATTGTACCATTCATCAACACTATTTGAGAAAGAGCGATATCTAAAGCACGGTTCGACCTTGTTAGTCTTCTCATTACAATATCCATAATACAGTGCCATGGTCAATCTTCGACGAAGGACATGTTCATTCCCCTACCCTTTGATACCTTCAGGTCTCTGCATATCAGGTTCAACCAAAATTCTTTTGCCTCCTGTGTCATCTTCCGTGCCTTCATATCAATCTTCTTGTTGTTATGCCCTAGGATGCCAAACACGTGTAAACTTTGCTGCTGTAAATGCAATTCTCAAAACCTGCCCGAGGTTTGAAAGTGTGCTTGTTGTGAAATGACCATCAAAGGTCTCAATCATGGCTCTGAGTGCACCTTCATAGTTCTTGACACAAAACACATGCATTTCTTTTACCCAATGCACTTGGGCGGTCCTCAAGCTTCTTTTTATCAGATCATTGTTGGGGGTATCTTGCCACCACTTCCGGCATTCCAACTTGTTCAAACCCTCGAATGCCACAATTTGTGGTGTGACTGAATCTTCATAAGAGCTAGTGCTATTTGAACTCTAGGTCTTATCATTTTCTTTCCGAACTACTAGCATCTATTCGCCCTACAACTTTTACTTTGGATGGTAACACTTGGGCATTTTTATTCATGTTGCTGCTAGAACTGCTTGCCTTTGTTTGTAGCTTAGCTTTCTAGTTTTGTTTACCTAGTTGAATCCATAACTATTGTTTACTTTGTCATTTTATGCAAAAAAAAATTTAGGTTTTGCTCTTCCTTCCTTCCTCAGCCATATTCGTACTTCTTCTACTAGTTCTACAAGGACCTGTTTGGTGGTGTTATGCCTCCACCCTGTATTGTACGCATTTGCCTTCGCCCTGTGGTATAGATAATGTGTGGTTGCATTTGTTTAATCCATAACTATTGTTTACTTGTTGAATCCATGACTATTGTTTACTTTGTGATTTTATGCAATAAAACAATTAGGTTTTGCTCTTCCTTCCTTCCTCAACCGTATTCTTACTTTCTTCTACTGGTTGTACAAGGACCTATTTGGTGGTGTAATGACTCCACCTTGTAATGTACGCATTAGCCTCCGCCCTGTGGTATGGTTGATATGTAGTTGTGTTCGATTCTTCCTCTTGTGCAAAACTGTGGGTGGCCTTTCTTGTCGGTGTTATGTTTTCCCATATTTTTCTTTGATTGTTGTTGTATGACCTATTGTCGTCTATACTGTATGCTAGTTTGATTCTCTTCTCTTAGGCATGTGCTTTATGTCAATACCCACCGTATCCTTGTGGTGCATGTAACCTGTCAGATTGGAGGTGAGACTTGGTCCATTGGCGAGCCACCCTTGATGAACTGGAGGCATTTGGACATGCCAGTAGGTCAGAAGGAACCGATAGAGTAGAAGAAGCAGAGGCAAGTTGTCTTTGGGCTGGAGTTCGAGGATGTGGAAAGGGGATGTGTGGAGATGTCTGAAAGTTCTAGTGCCTTAGATGAGGGAGATAGCCAGGTGACACAGGACAACCTTGAGGAGCTAGTAATTGCCACAATCATTTCTACACATGCGGCCACACAGGTCCTATTTACATGATCCTTATTAGCAGACAAACACTTGACTTCAATAGTGTTAGTAGGACTAGTGACTTTTGTAGCGATTCCGACCTTTGGCCAGATCCAGACACCAGTGAGCATGACACCCATGTTAGTGGTGCCTTTGGCGATAGAGGTAGTTTAAGCCCCTGCCATGGAGTCAGTGTCTGCACCAGCCATTAAGTGTGTTTCAATGGCACCACCACCTTCACTACCTATAGTACAACAAAAGGTTAGGTATAGAGGATAGATGGAATTACCAAGTGTTGAACCACAAGCAAAGACAGAGAAGAGAGAGTGACTCAAAGAGCTGGAGATTGTAGAGGGTGGCGAGATGCCAAGATCTTTTTTGGCATATTGAACCTCATTTTGATAAGGTGAACTGTATATAATGTGCCCTCCTTCACTCTCATCAAGGGTGACAATCTCTTCTACTATTTATATGATCTCTTTAGCCTTAGGTTCTTGATCATCACCTTGGTGAGTGGCTGTCCTAGAAGTCTGATTTTCAGCCTGATGTGATGAGTATTGTGTCACACTTAGTTGGAGACATAACTCATCTATCTCCCTTTCTTTATCTTCAACATGTTTGATGGCCAACTCCCTGTCTTTTAGCTACTTCAAGTAATCTGATTTCATCATTTGCAAGGCCTCTTTGAGTGTATGCGAATATCCACTAGTAATTCATTTCGCTATCCTTTTTCCGTTTCCTCCATTTGAACTTACCACAATGACTCTTCAATGCTGTTATGGGTACTATCAAAGTGCACTAAGGCTGCATTAACCATATCATCCGATACTTTCAGCTTATCCTCCAAATTATATGCTCCAAAATCATTAACAAGAAATGGTATTTCTGATTCGTCCTTCAAATTAGCCCCTATAGTAACAACTTCTTGCTCTACATTTTGAATACTAGATTCATTTTCAGCTGCACCATTTGCAGAATTACCCTCTATCTTTATTTGTATTGTCTCATCAACTATTACACCATTGTTTTCTAATAGTCCATTCTCATCGAGAGGTCCATTTTCATTTTTAGACATATCATTTAGATAGACATTCTCATGAAAATGCTTGCCAATGACCACTTCCAATTTACCAAATAGGAGGCTAGGACAGTCCTTACCATCATCTATAGTGGGACCCTTCAATCTTCATCATGTTGAAGTTGGACTAACGAGTCCTCAACTTCCTCAATGCTAATCTGCACTTCTTGAGTTGACTCTTTTCTCTTGTTTTCCTCACTAGTGTGATCAAGTGGCCAAATATGCTTACAAGTAAAACAAATCTGCTCTTTTTTCATTTGGTTCTTGCTTGTTTTCTGAGATTCTACAACCTGTAACTCCCTTGCCCTTATTTCTTCTTTAGCTCGTTGTTTATATTCCTCAATTTTTGGCTCACATTGTTTGAGCACCTTGTTGACCAACTTACAAGCAACCTTTGACGCCTTTTGTTCTCTATTTGAAATTGTTAACAACATTTGTCGAAGTGGCTAGAAATGGGCATCACACTCATTAATTGTCATGACCATAATGCTTTCCATGGCTGCAATAACATCTACATTTTGTTCTTCCCTGATTATGCATAATAGATTTTGAAGCATGGAATGTATTAAATCATATAATCCTATTTCAAGGAGTAGAATGCATAGTCTGATATCTGCAAATGATTTTACTAGGTTGCCTCTCTCGGTAAATGGCGACTACTTCTGTCACCAAGATGTTGGAAACTATCAACAATAACTCGAGCTACTTCCTTCATGGTTTTTTCTTCATAGGGTTCCTATGATGCTAAAATGGTTATGACTTCCATTAGGCATGAAGTAACTAATAATTTTATCTCGCTATCTGAATGCTTTAGTCACTTGAGTTGTTTCAACTCCATCACCCTAGGGACAAGAGAAGTCTGCAATACTGCCGGGGGTGCTCAACAATTGTGAAGCATCCAGTTGAATAAGGGCGATGAGATCCTGTTCCCTTGTTTAAGACAACAGCCCAAGTTTGTTACGTGTCTCAAGGAGTAATTTGGCCAATTTCATACTATCAATTGACATCTTTTTTAAATCTGATAATTTTTTTGAACCTGCCCTATACGTTCCTAACATCAATGCTGCTACAGGAAATTGTTTTAATCTCTATTAAGCAGTTCTAGATAGAGCTTAAGAAGCAGATACATGTGAGTCTGCGCGTAGTAAGTACTTGTTTGCTCTTTAGGGCAGTCTCCACGAAACAAAGTCACTCCCATTCAATACCCGCAAAAGTTTTTGATAGAGGCAACAATATGAGATTTGTATTTCCAATCTGGACTGTACTATCTGTCTTGAATTCTTAAACAAATAATCAGTTGAATAGCTTTGCTTAGCTCATACAATCTGTAATCTGATTGTTGACAAACTCCTCCTGTTTAGTTGAATCCTGCCTTGAAGTCATGATGCCCCAATATTGGAAATGACATAATATTATGAGACCTGAGTCTTTAGATGGTTGGCCCCACAAATATTACTCACCTAGAGAATGCATATGCTCCAATAAGTAAGTTTCAACAATGTTATACAAGCTTCTTCAAAATTTTAACTTAGACTTGCTGATGACTTCAGGAACCTTCAACAGTATAAATTCTCCTCACAAAGAGATTCATGATAACTCTAATATCAAATTCTTTGAACGACTTATGTTAAAAACTCTGGAAATTTCAGGCTGCTATATATAGCAGATTATCTGTCCTTGACAACAATAACTGGAAATATTCATGCACTTCAAACGTTCTCTGTTAGCAACAATACTCGCAAATCTGGCACTGAAATATTCAAGAAGGAAAAATGAAGCTTCTTGTTTTATGTAGATGTATGGTTAGAAAAGGAAAAATATAATTCCGCCCACTGTAATCTCCAGTCTAACTGTAGATGCCAACAACTGAAAACTCAGCTGGTGTCGTTACCAATGATCTTCAATCCCGATACTACTTGCCAAGTGTTGATCACATTTCACAGTCAGTGTCATTCAATGCACCTCTATTTTTTGGTATTACTCCTCCTTTACACTCTGATTAATGGTGACTGATTTTTCTTTGTAACCTGTGAATATGTCCTTCTATGTTCAACCAAACGCAATGTTTTTAAAATAATTCTGCATGATCTTCATGAAGTAATCCAAACTCCCAGAGCTGGTTTTGGTATTACTCTGTCTTTACACACTGATTAATGGCGACTGATTTTTCTTTGTAACCTGCGAATATGTCCTATGTTCAACCAAACGCAATGTTTTTAAAATAACTCTGCATCATCTTCATGAAGTAATCCAAAGTCCCAGAGTTGGTGATGGCTTGAAAGCTATTGAGTCCTTACAAGTATTGTGTGCTCGTTGTTAGACTAATCTCTTCTGATGGGCCACAATACCACATCTGCATCTGGTCTAGACAGTCTTCAATCTCACAACCAGATAATCGACATTGTTTATGGTTAACACTATTGACCCTTCACAATGCTTCATCCCAATTTGTTATGCTCCACTAAAGACCGAAAAATTTGTTTGGTTCAATTATTATTTGGCATTGTTTGAGTGGAATATTAAAACCCCCGACTAAAGTATGTCTTTTAAAATATCCACACCATAAAAAGCTCAGGCCAATTATTTATGACTGAATATTGAGCACCGCTTGAAATAAAACGCCAAATATTGAAAGAGTACAAGGCAACACATTCCTTGCTCAGAGAATCATGACTAATACTTGTGATGGAAACCCACTCCTTTTACAACAATTTTGGTGTATCTTTACGTGGAGCCAAAAACTACTCCCAGTTGAGAAATGACAGTTGCCTAGAGGAATTTGTTGACACTAACACTAGACGTTACATTTCCCTCACTATTATGTGAAATACATAAGTAACTCCTAGTCTCTGTGACTGTTGTTTTCCCTGAATATTGGGTACTTTCAGTAAACTCTTTCAGGCACTTTAAATTTTCCTGCCAAGTGCTTCCCCTTCTAAAAGAAACGCACCACAAAATCGCACCTCTCAATAGTTGTTTCTGTATTTCAATTGTTGCAACTCAAACTATAATTTTATATCTGCCAATTAATGAGTCCCACACCCAATTTCTGAAAGGCTAACAATATAAAATGGCTTGATGAAGCCTTTGTTTTCTGTCGGCAAAAGGGACCACAGCATAACAAATGCCAACAAATATATTAGATAAGTTGGCTTTCATAGACTTCAAAACTTCAAGCACCCTTATTGTAAAAGCCTGAGACCAATATTTATGACAAACTCAATGGTTTCGCATATTAAGTAATCCCTCCGTTCAACAGATTCGACCAAAATATATTGTCGGGCAAATTCAAGAATTTATGATCGAATAAATATTAATGTGCAATGAAATGTTAAACATTAGAATTCAGATTTAAAAAAAGTTCCTTTTGTTTAACCCAATCTTTGAAACCCGAGAATAGAAAAAGGCTTCATAAATGCAACTTATGGCAGAATTTGGAGCACCTGCTAATTGATAAATGACACCCAAATGCTCAAGAAGGTTTTTTAACCAAATTTCTGAAGTGGCTTCCTAATGTAAATTTTTTGTGGAATAAAATATTGTCATGTCCCGTTTTTAGTGATATGTTATTTTTCAGTGAATTTGCCTATTATGGACTCTCGTAGGCAGATGATTTTGGTGAGAGAGTCATTTTGATGATTATTTGGGGATTGGATGGTCTTATTTGCTCTTGGGGAGATGGGGTTTATCATATTTTTATTTTATGTGTTATGCGGGGCCCAAAATATTATAATTTTGAGTTGAGTTGCACTTTTTATTTTATAAAGTTACTTTTTATATAAAAGTGCATTACAAGGGATTTCATAAGAATATTTTATGGATACTTCTAGAAGTTCTTAGTGGCTTCTTAGAAAAGTGAATAAATAGAGTGCTTCACCTCTCGTTTGGACATGCCATGACCTTAGTTTACACTACTTTTCTCTTTGAGCATTTGTGGCGCCATCTTGGTCTGCAGATTGTCATTTGATCATTATGAACGGAGTCTCCTAAGGATTTGCATAACTAAGGAGGTGAAATATCCGTTGAAGGGTTGTGCTTTGGAAGTGGTATTCAACTACTTCAAGTTGGGTTTATTTGGTATTTAGACATATCCAGTAGGGTTCGATTTTCAGCCTGGACATACATTTTTGCTCATATCTCACTATTGGTTGGGGGTTTGATTTTTATTTTCTGGGAGAATTTTTCTTGGAGCTTGGCGATTATTTCTATACCATTTTCGACACCTTTCAGCCCAGTATTTATTTTTTCCAGGTGCCGTACCAGTCCGTACATGTACGGCTATACCTGCAGGCCGTACGGTCATCAAGTCCGAGGGTAGGTTGGAGTTGCATTTTCATCATTTTGTTGTCAGCATTCAGTCTCCAGTATTTGCTCAATCCAGCTTCTTCATTTTAGTTTGTAGGTGCAAGAAATTCTCAGTTGCATTCAGCCAGTAAGGGTTTGTTTGTAATGTGCCATGTTGTAATGCTTTGAGTTGAAAATTGTATATCATATGTAAAAGCATTTGGTTATCATTGAATGAATATATTGGCACTATTTTACATCAGCTATTTGAGTAGATTTGTTGCACAACAATTTCCTTTATTTAGCATTTTACTTTCAGCAGTGTATTTAGTTTGCATGTCAAGTGTTTGACGAAATTTCACAGTTCAGTATTAGTGGTTATTAGTGGCCTATTGGCAAGGGCCATTACAGTGGTATCAGAGCGGTGTTCTTGCCATCCTGTTGGGTAAAGAATTTTTATCCATCCTTTTAGAGTCTCCATGACTGATGATGATGAGGTTAGAAACTTCTTCCGGGCTATGGCTACTGGACAACATGAGATAGTTTAGTCCATACGTGCATTGACTACTATGATGGAGAGAGTTGCTCAATTGATGAATCAGGAACAGGGTAGGAGGACACCAAAGCAGGATAACAGGAGTGTAGCAGGTTCACAGGGTGCTCCTAGGCACAGGTCATGGACTGCAAATAGTCCTACACGTCCCACATTCCTTAGAGAGGCGACCCAGGAGGCAATGGAGGATGATATGCTAGAGGACTTTCAGGATGATCTTTGAGTTGTAGATGTAGAATGGCAGGCACTACCTCCACATGTTCATGAGTTGCTGAATTTTGATCGCTACCTGAGTTAGAGAAGAGAGCACATGAGGAGTAGCGGGCAGAACTGGAGGCCTATAGGAGCTTAGGACAGTGAGTTGTAGTGAGTTGCTAGCAAGCTCACTTTACCATCTTTCGACGACAGTGGAGAGATGACAGCACATGCCTGGATCCATAAGTTAGATACATTCCTAACATTGAGGCCTATGTCAGAGATGGATGCTATCAGGTATGCCACTTTGCATTTAGAGAGTGCGACACATGATTGGTAGTCACATGGTATGGTTACATTGCAACATAATCAGGTGACATCCTATTATGATTTTGTGGATAGATTGGTAGAGCGCTTTGATAAGAAAGACTCAGAGGTCTTATTTTGTGATCTTGCACAGCTGAGACAGACAGATAGATAGCTTGGAGGTCTACATCAATGAGTTTCAGATATTATCAGTGCTGGTGTAGGATGTGTCTGAGAGGAGGTTGGTTATACTATTTATAGAGGGGTTGTCTGAATCTCTAAAGAGGTGGATCAAGGCATTCGATCCCCCTTCATTGCAGGAGGCTATGAGGAAGGCATGGAGCTCACAGCACCCTCCAGCAGGTTCACCTCCAGGGGGACTTCTTCATTCAAGGACACTAAGAAGTTTGATAAAAACAAGGGCAAAAAGGGTGACACCAAGGGTAAGTCTACTGCACCTTTGGATATGGAGACACTGAATGACTTGCGTAGGATGAAGCTATGCTTCTACTGGAAGGGTCCCTACGACAGAGATCATGATTGTCCTATGAGGCCTAAGGGGAAGGCCAACAGGGTTATGAGGGCTTACTACGAGAGTTCAAATTCTGATAATTCTGGACATGAGGTTGATCATAGTGATGCAGAGCCCGAGGCAGAAGCAGAAGCTCCAGAGACTAAGGAGGAGCCCGAGTTGCACTTACAAGAGGCACGCTTGTCTAGCATTCAACAGGAAGGATTTTTTAGTGTAATGTCCCCATTTTAGTAGTTGACCAAGTGTGTATGCATTAGCCTTGTTCTACATGGTCGCGAGGGTTAACGAAGGGTTTAATGGGATCCTGGAGTGTTTTGGCCTAGTTATTTCCAGTTTGGGCCAAAACGAAGTTGATTTACTCAGTTTTAGGCATACTTACTATTTTTAGTAAGTTGGCAAGACACAGTGCAGGTCAATTTTGGTGATTGGATTTGATACTCCTTGGTGAGAGCTTTCCGATGAGCCATCACTTGCATTATTCGGAGTCCAATTGCTAATACATTTTAATGCTTGAAGTCTTATTAAAGTAACGTCTAATTTAATTGTAAAATATTAAAGTGTTACTTTAATATTTATTCTATGGGGATGTGTACCCAAGGGAGACATAAGGGGTATTTTAATATATGTTTTATATACTACACATCTTTTATCCCACATTGCCCATATGAGTTGAGCGGACCCTTGGAAATAGAATAAAAGGAAGCATTTGTGGCTTCATTAGCCAGGTTGAATATGAGAAGAAATTGGTGTGAGTTGCAGCTCCGTTCTTGGCATTTGAGGACGTCTATCCTCTCTTGTAACATTCTAGACATCATTCCCTTGGGGTTTGGCCTTTGGAATTCTTTGTTATTGGTTTCATTATCAGGCAATTTAGTTGCATTTCCAGCTACAGGCAGATTTGGTATTTTGCTCATATCTTTTTCACTACTTTTCCGACGCTTATGCCGCTTTGAAGGAATGATATTACGAAGGTAATGGACTGATTGAAGTATAAAGCACTGTAGCAGCAAGTTCGAAAGCATGGGCTGGAGTATTATGTCAATACTGCTGAAGTAACTAGTGAGTTGATAAATCTGCCATGTATTTGGTTTTATGAATTCTGAAAATAACATTTTATTAGCAGCAGTTCATTTCCACTTTGCATATTATTATAGTTTCGTTCTTGTTTATGTTGTATGATACCAATTCCATGCACGAAACACAACAAACAAATAAACGTTTGATTTCCGGAGTTATAAGGGGTTTAAAACATTAAACGAAGAAATAAGAGGTTGAATGCAAACTGTTTGACATAATTTCTTTCAGCAATTTGGTTTAGTTTTTTTGGGACATCCAGGGGTACCCATTACAGTGGTATCAGAGCTATAAGTCCTGCCATCCTGTGGAGGTCTTATAGGGAATTTGGAACAGCCGGATAGAGGGAAAAGTGTTTGACAAAATGTCAAAACACTAAAATCAGAAATAAATAAAAAAAACACAGGCTAAGCATTTATGTTTGAGCATGCGATAGGGGCCTTATAATTTTCGCGATACTAGAGCAAGACAAAATAGGATTTCAGACTTGCAAAGCAAATAGTCTAGTACATCCGTGCAGGGGGACATTGAATCCAGCCATACAGACATAGAGGAGATATTCTTTGATCAAGACAATAATATGGGTGATCGAGATGACAGGAATACAAGATTAGGCGGAGGTAGGAATGCCGGTCCAGATCAGGGGGATGTAATGTTCAGACAATTACTGGATACATTAGAGCAGGGGCAGCGTATGCAGCAGGAGCAGAATAGGCGAATGGACATGATGTTGCAGCTCATGGCTAGACAAATGGGTATCAATATTAATCCAGGTGATGCCAACAACAGAAACAATAACAATGAGGGAAACAATAACAATGGGGGAAACATTAACCATGGAGGCCAAGGCAACAACAATGGTCCTGAGAATAACATTAATGGTAATAATGGACACGGCAACAATGGGAATGAGGCTGATAACTTTAGACACGTTGTACGCCTAGCATGGACTGCGAGCTCGAGACCTCTTCTACCCACCTTCCCACCCAAAGATCCGGTTCAACCAGTAAACAAACCGTAGATTACCGAGTTACAGGATCAGTTCAGGAGGGACTGGGAGGCTAGTGGACCGGAGTTTCAGGCGGATATTTCCCTCAGAGATTATATGGACTTGAGGATGAGACACATGCCTAGAGCAGGAGGGAGGAATCAAAACTTTGAGCTGAGAAAGAAAGTTGGAAACTTTCCTTACCTTATTATGATGCTTCAGGGAAGATGACTGCACGAGCTTGGGTGCAGAAGGTAGATACATACTTGCAGCTAAATCCTATGCCTAAGGAGGAGGCTATCAAGTATGCGGCTATGCACTTGGATGGCGTTGCACATGAATGGTGGCATCATGGCATGGTGACCTTGGGGCATAATCAGATTACATCCTATGAGGAATTCACTGAAACATTGATTGAGAGATTTGACATTAGGGATCTTGAGTTACATTTCAAGGAACTAGCACAGTTAAAACAGTCAGGTTTTGTGGATGCTTACATTGCCGAGTTTCAGCGCTTGTCTGTACTTGTTATTGATATCTCTCCTAGGATATTGGTGGTGTTATTTTGTGATGGTCTTGCTGATCCATTACGAGGTTGGGTGAAGGGACATGATCCACTCACCTTAGCTGAAGCAACTAAAAAGACACGAGATTTAGCCCCTTCGGTATACAAAGGAAAAAACCATTCAACAGATTCTTTCTACCGCAAGGACAAAGACAAAAAACCGTTTCAAAAAGAGTATAGCAAACCCAAAAAAGGATCAAAAGGACTAGACAATGAAGCCTTGAATGAACTTCGAAAGAAGAAGCTGTGCTTCCATTGTAGAGAGCCTTGGGACTTATCTCATAAATGTTCTCTCAAGGCTAAGGCAAATCAAATGGAGTATTTTTCAGCAGAAGATTCAGAGTCAGAGGGGAAGGATCAGCACTCCGATTCAGATGAGGGTAACACTATAGAGGAGAGTAGCATTCCTAAGGATGATAGATTGTTGGCACGCTTGACAGGGGCCCAAAAGGCAATCACATTTAAGGTCAGGGGTACTATCCAGGGGCAGAAAGTGATATCTCTTATTGACACTGGGGCTACACATAACTTCATAGATGCACAGTTGGTAGCCAGGAGAGGGTTACAGACAGAGGAGCATGATGGGTTTAGAGTCACGGTGGCTAACGGTGATAAATTATTATGCACTCGGAAGATATCTAATCTTCACATCAGGTTTGGAGATGGCTACAAGTTGAAGGATGAGTTCTATGTTGTGGACATGGAAGATTATGATGTCATCCTCGGCATGACATGGATGGCTTCCCTAGTGGAGTTCACACTCAACCTAGCGAAATTGGAGATGAGATTCCAGCATGAGGGCAGAACTGTGGTACTTAGAGGACTTTTAGGTGGAGGTTGCAGAGTAGTGTCCTTGAGGAGAATGCAGAGACTTTTTCGTCATGATGACATAGAGTGGGCGGCGTGCTACATTATGCCAACTTCACCAGAGCCACAAGAAAAGAGTCATACACCAGATATCCATAAGATACTTGATAGACATGCTAAAGTATTTAGCGATATTCCTCATGGGGTTCCTCCTGACAGAGGGATGGAACATGTTATTGAGCTCGAGGAGGGAGCCAAACCAGTTATGATTACTCCCTATCGTCATCCTAAGAAACAAAAGGATGAGATAGAGAAGGCGATTAAGGATTTGTTGGAGATGGGGCATATCGGGCCCAGTAAGAGCCCCTTTGCTTCAGCAGTAGTATTGGTAAAGAAGAAGGATGGGACGATGCGCATGTGCATCGACTACAGGGCACTGAATAAGAAAACAATTAAAAACAAGTATCCCATTCCTAGGATTGATGAGCTGATTGATGAGTTGCATGGGGCATGCTTCTTCACCAAAATTGATTTGCGATTCGGATATCATCAGATCAGGATGAGAGCAAAGGACATTGAGAAAACAGCCTTCGATGTCACTATGGCCACTTTGAGTTCATGGTTATGCCATTTGGTCTAACCAATGCACCCGCTACATTTCAAAGTTGTATGAACCAGGTATTTAGGAAGCAGCTGAGGAGATTTGTCTTGATCTTCTTTGATGACATCTTGGTCTTCAGTAAGACCTAGGAGGAGCACTTACATCATCTGGAGGAGGTGTTATCTATTCTGGAGAGAGAGTCATTGTATGCCAAGGAATCTAAATGTGAGTTTGGCATGACTGAGCTCCTTTACCTTGGGCATATCATTAGTGTAGATGGGATCAGAGCTATTGTAGAGTGGCCTACTCCCACAAACCTTACACAACTTAAGGGATTCTTTGGTTTATGTGGTTTTTATAGGAGGTTTGTTAAGGGATTCTCACAAATTGCTACACCCTTGACAAATCTTACCAGGAAAGGAGCCTTCGTGTGGATAGGGGCAGCACAAAGGTGTTTTGAGCATTTCAAGCAGGTAATGTCTTCATGTCCAGTTCTAGCTCTACCGGATTTCACGAAGCCTTTTGAGCTTCATTGTAATGCATCAGGTGATGGGATTGGAGCAGTATTGATGCAGGAGAAGCATCCCATTGCATTTGAGAGTAGGAAGCTCCGGGGAGTTGAGAAGAGTTATTCTGTCTATGACCGGGAGATGTTGGCCATAATGCATGCATTGGCCAAATTTCGATCATATTTGGTAGGTGGACGTTTTGTGATCAACACTGATCACAACAGTATTAAATACTTCATGAGCCAGCGTGATCTTAATGACCGGCAACAAAAATGGGTGACTAAATTGCAGGCTTATGACTTTGACATAGAGTTTGTCAAAGGTAAGAAAAATGTGGTGGCTGATGCCTTATCTCGGAGACCTCACTTATGTGCTCTGGCAGAGATTTCAAGAGATTGGAGAGATTGGATTATAGCAGAGTATGTCGGAGATGCTTGGGCTTCTGGATTGATTTCAAGTACCATATAGGATGATCACTATGAGGTGATAGATGGATTGATCAGAGTTCAGGACAGGGTTTATTTGATTCCGTCATCACATTTGAAAGAGGTGATACTGAAGGCATTTCATGATGCACCCACAGCTGGACATCCGGGGGTTTTCAAGACTTATAGGCAGATCCGAGAGCGGTTTTCATGGAAAGGGCTCAAGGATGATGTTTAGAGGTATGTCAGGGAGTGTGTGGTTTGTCAACAGAATAAGGGAGAGCACACATTTCCTGCAGGTTTATTACAGCCCTTGCCCATTCGTGATAGGAAATGGGAAAGTATTTCGATGGACTTCATCACTGGTTTACCACGAGTGCAGGGAGGGAAGGGATTGCATCTATGTGGTGGTGGACCGCTTGACAAAGTTTGCTCACTTCTTTGCTATTCCGTCCACTTACACAGCAGCACAAGTGCAGATCTTTTCTTTAGAGAGATATTCAGGTTACATGGGCTGCCTAGATTCATTGTCAGCGACCGGGATAGTAAGTTTATGAGTGTTTTTTGGCAAGAGTTGTTTAGGTTGTGTGGTACAGATCTTACACCTAGCACTAGTTATCATGCACAAACAGATGGGCAAACAAAGATTGTGAATAAATGGGTGGAAGGATATTTGAGGAACTATGTAACTGCACAACAAAAGGCTTGGATTAGATGGTTGCATATGGGAGAGTATTGTTATAACACCACTTATCATATGTCCATCAAGATGACTCCTTTCATGGCACTCTATGGATTTAGTTTTGGGAGACAATAGAGTGCCCAAAGCCAAAAACTTATTGCAGGATAGTCAGGACATCCTGAAAGTGCTCAAAGAGAATATACAACAGGCCTAGAATCAACAGAAATTGTATGCTGATTAGCACCGAATAGAGCGTAGCTTCGAGGTAGGGGATATGGTTTACTTGAGGCTACAACCATATAGACAGTCTTCGCTCAAGAAGAGCGGAGCTGAAAAGTTGAAACCTAGATTTTATGGTCCCTACAGGGTGATTCGCAAAGTGGGCAAAGTCGCCTATGAGCTTGAGCTTCGAGAGGGCAATCAAGTGCACAATGTGTTTCACGTGTCTAGGCTTAAGAAAGCCATTGGTCAGAATGTAGTGCCTTCTGCAGATTTGCCCCCTCTGGATGAGGAGGGGAAGCTTGTGTTAGTACCCGAGGCTATTCTGGACACCAGAGAGAGGAAGCTTAGAAACAGGATAGTGAAGGAGTATTTGGTCAGATGGAGAGACCTGCTAGAGGAAGATTCTACATGGGAGAGTGAGCAGGTTATTCAGCAGGCTGGACAGAGATTGCTTGAGGACAAGCAATTTCAAGGGGGGCGGACTGTAATGTCCCCATTTTAGCAGTTGACCAAGTGTGTGTGCGTTAGCCTTGTTCTACATGGTCCCGAGAGCTAACGAAGAGTTTAATGGGATCCTGGAGTGTTTTGGCCTAGTCATTTCTAGTTTGGGCCAAAACGAAGTTGATTTACTTAGTTTCAGGCATACCTACTATTTTTAGTAAGTCGGCAGGACACAGTGCAGGTCAATTTTGGTGATTGGATTTGATACTCCTTGGTGAGAGCTTTCCGATGAGCTATCACTCGCATTATTCGTAGTCCGATTGCTAATACATTTTAATGCCTGAAGTTTTATCAAAGTAACATCTAATTTAATTGTAAACTATTAAAGTGTTACTTTAATATTTATTCTATGGGGATGTGTACCCAAGGGAGACATAAGGGGTATTTTAATATATGTTTTATATACTACACATCTTTTATCCCACATTGCTCATATGAGTTGAGTGGACCCTTGGAAATAGAATAAAAGGAAGCATTTGTGGCTTCATTAGCCAGGTTGAATATGAGAAGAAATTGGTGTGTGAGTTGCAGCTCCGTTCTTGGCATTTGAGGACGTATATCCTCTCTTGTAACATTCTAGACGTCATTCCCTTGGGGTTTGGCCTTTGGAATTCTTTGTTATTGGTTTCATTATCAGGCAATTTAGTTGCATTTCCAGCTACAGGCAGATTTGGTATTTTGCTCATATCTTCTTCACTACTTTTCCGACGCTTATGCCGCTTTGAGGGAATGATATTACGAAGGTAGTGGACTGATTGAAGGACAAAGCATTGTAGCAGCAAGTTCGAAAGCATGGGCTGGAGTATTATTTCAATACTGCTGAAGTAATTAGTGAGTTGATAAATCTGCCATGTATTTGGTTTTATGAATTCTGAAAATAACATTTTATTAGCAGCAGTTCATTTCCACTTTGCATATTATTGTAGTTTTTTTCTTGTTTATGTTGTATGATACCAATTCCATGCACGAAACACAACAAACAAATAAACGTTTGATTTTCGGAGTTATAAGGGGTTTAAAACATTAAACGGAGAAATAAGAGGTTGAATGCAAACTGTTTGACATAATTCCTTTCAGCAATTTGGTTTAGTTTTTTTGAGACATCCAGGGGTGCCCACTACATTTAGGCTGCGTGGTGTTCTAGAAGGGCAGAGAGTTATTACTTTGGTTGATACAGGTGCTACGCACAATTTCATTGATGCACGTTTTGTTGAATGTCATGGAATTATGACTGAGGAGTTTGAGAGGACTACGAATAAAGATTGCTGATGGTTACACTCTTAAGTGTAACAGGATGGTTAGAAATTTGCCCTTACGCTTGAACAACTATGAGTTCAAGGCGGACTACCATGTTGTCAACATGGGTGATTTGGATATTGTTCTTGGGATGGAGTGGTTGGGCTCATTGGAAGAGGTCACCTTCAGATTGAAGGACATGGAGATTAAGTTTGAAGTGGATGGGAAGCAACACATTTTGAGAGCCATTAGGAAAGCAGACATTAGGATTATTTCCTTTAGACGGCTGGAGAGGATAGCCAGACATGATGACATTGAGTGGGCAGCCGTATGTACTCTCTTGCCTACACAGGAGGGACAACATAAGACAGAGTATCACTCAGACATACAGAGGTTGAGAGCGAAGTATGACAGAGTCTTTAGAGTCATCCCACCTGGCAGACCACTAGATAGAGGTATTGAGCACATCATTGAGTTGGAGGAGGGTGCTAATCCTGTGATGATTACACCTTACATGATTACACCATACAGGCATCCTAAGAGGTTCAAGGATGAGATCGAGAAAACCATCAAGTAGCTTCTTGCGATGGGTCACATTAGGCCTAGCAAGTCTTCTTTTGCTTCTTTAGTTGTGTTGGTGAAGAAAAAGTATGGTACATTGAGGATGTGCATTGATTATAGGTTGCTGAACAAAAGGACAAACAAGAACAGGTACCCCATTCCATGGATTGATGAGTTGATTGATGAGCTTCATGGTGCATGTTACTTGACGAAGATTGATTTGAGATCTGGCTACCATCAGATTGCAGTTAGAGAGTAGGATATTGAGAAGACTGCCTTTAGATGTCATTGCGGGCACTTTGAGTTTGTGGTCATGCCATCTGGGTTGACCAATGCGCCAGCTACTTTTCAATCCACCATGAACAGGGTCATTCGTCATCAATTGAGGAAGTATGTGTTAGTCTTCTTTGATGATATTCTGATTTACAGTTGGACTTGGTAGGAGCACATGGGGCACTTGGAGATAGTTTTGGGGATCCTACAGTCAAAGTCCTTGTATGCCAAGGAGTCCAAATGCGATTTGGGCATGACAGAGCTATTGTATTTGGGTCACATCATTAGTGCAGAGGGAGTAAGTATGGATCCTGATAAGATCCGTGCTATTGTGGATTGGCCTACTCTAGAGAACCTAACACAGTCGAGAGGGTTTCTTGGGTTGTGTGGTTTCTACCGCAGATTTGTCAGTGGGTATTCACGTCATGTAGCTCCTATGACAAATTTGTTGAAGAAGGGAGCCTTTGTTTGGACACCAGAGGCACAGGCGTGCTTTGAGAGATTCAAGGAGATCATGACTACATGCCCTGTGTTAACATTGCCCGACTTCTCGAAGCCATTTGAGCTTCAGTGTGATGCATCTGGAGAGGGTATTGGTGTTGTTCTGATGCAAGACAAGCACCCCATTGCATTTGAGAGCAGGAAGCTTTGTGGGCCAGAGAGATCATTTAGTATATATGACAAGGAGATGTTGGCTATTATGAATGCATTGGCTAAATTCAGGCAGTATCTGGTGGATGGTAAGTTTTGCATTAAAACTAACCACAATAGTTTGAGACATTTCCTTGGACAGAGAGATCTCAATAACAGGTAGCAAAAGTGGGTTAGTAAATTGCAGGCTTATGATTTTGACATCTCCTATGTGAAAGGGACTCAGAATGTGGTAGCAGATGCATTGTCATGTAGACCACATCTCAGTGCTATGATTTAGATATCAGAGGATTGGAGGCACTTGATCATTGCTAAGTATGCTAGAGATTCATGGGCATCTGGGATTATTGATGGGATAGTTGTCGATACCAGGTATACACTTGTGGATGATTTGATTATCTACAAGAATAGGATATTCTTAGTCCTAAGATCGAAGGTTAAGCGTATTGTTATGAGTGCACTTCATGATTCACCTACAACTGGACAACCTAGATACTTCAAAACATATAGGCAGGTACGAGAGCAGTTCACATGGAAGGGGCTCAAGGTAGATTTGTTGCAGTATGTTAGAGAGTGCCCTGTTTGTCAGTAGAACAAACAAGAGCACACCTTTCCAGCAGGGCTCCTACAACCACTTCCCATTCCTGACAGGAAGTGGGAGTGTATATCCATGGATTTCATTACGGGCTTACCTAAGGCCCAAGGGCAAGATTGCATCTATGTGGTGGTAGACAGGTTGACAAAGAATGCACAGTTCTATCCCATCACTACTACTTACACGATAGTGCAGGTGGCTGAAGTCTTCTTCAGGGAGATTTTCAGACTACATGGGATACCCCGGAGCATAGTGAGTGACAGGGACAGTAGGTTCTTGAGTCATTTTTGGTAGGTGTTTCTTTTATGTGGCATTGAGCTCACACCTAGCACCCACCCGCAGACTGATGGGCAGACAGCGATAATAAATAACTGGGTGGAGGGATATTTGAGGAACTACGTGGTTGGTCAGCAGAAAGCATGGGTTAGATGGATTTATTTATGTGAGTATTGCTATAATACTACCTATCACATGTCTATTCAGATGACTCCTTTCAGAGCACTATATGGCTATAATGCACCAAGCTTTGTTGATTTGCTTATGAGTGATGTTAGAGTTCCTCGTGCTGGGGATTTGCTTCAGGAGAGAAAGGACATTGTTGATGCTCTTAGAGATAATATTGCCAGAGCACAGAATTAGCATAAGCAATATGCAAATTACAAGAGGACAGAGAGGAGTTTTGAGGTTGGTGACATGGTTTACCTTATGTTGCAACCTTACCGACAGTCTACTCTCAGGAAGAGGGGGTCAGAGAAGCTTAAGCCTAGATACTATGGCCCTTTCAGGATTATCAGGCAGATAGTTGAGAGGGCTTATGAGTTTGAGCTTCCAACAGACAGTAGGGTGCACAATGTTTTCCATGTGTCACGGCTCAAGAAGGTGTTGGGTCAGCATGTTGTGCCTTAAGCTGTTCTTCCTCCATTGGATGATGAAGGGAAATTGGTTCTTGTTCCTGAGTGCATCATTGACAGCAGAGAAAGACAGATCCGTAGGAGGACTATCAGAGAGTACTTGGTGAAGTGGAGAGATTTACTCGAGGAGGATGCCACATGGGAGAGAAGATATTTTGCAACATCTAGCTTTGACATTGCTTGAGGGCAAGCAGTTTCAGGAGGGGTGGACTGTCATGTCCCCTTTTTAATGACATGTTATTTTTCAGTGAATTTGCCTATCATGGACTCTCGTAGGTAGATGATTTTGGTGAGAGAGTCATTTTGATGATTATTTGGGGATTGGATGGTCTTATTTGCTCTTGGAGAGATGGGGTTTATCATATTTTTATTTTATGTGTTATGCGGGGGCCAAAATATTATAATTTTGAGTTGAGTTGCACTTTTTATTTTATAAAGTTACTTTTTATATAAAAGTGCATTACAAGGGATTTCATAAGAATATTTTATGGATACTTCTAGAAGTTCTTAGTGACTTCTTAGAAAAGTGAATAAATAGAGTGCTTCACCTCTCGTTTGGACATGCCATGACCTTAGTTTACACTACTTTTCTCTTTGAGCATTTGTGGCGCCATCTTGGTCTGCAGATTGTCATTTGATCATTATGAACGGAGTCTCCTAAGGATTTGCATAACTAAGGAGGTGAAATATCCGTTGAAGGGTTGTGCTTTGGAAGTGGTATTCAACTACTTCAAGTTGGGTTTATTTGGTATTTAGACATATCTAGCAAGGTTCGATTTTCAGCCTGGACATACATTTTTGGTCATATCTCTCTATTGGCTGGGAGTTTGATTTTTATTTTCTGGGAGACTTTTTCTTGGAGCCTGACGATTATTTGTATACCATTTTCAGCAGCTTTCAGCCTAGTATTTATTTTTGCCAAGTGCCGTACCAGTCCGTACATATACGGCTGTACCTACAGGCCGTATGGTCAGCAAGTCTCCGGCATTTGCGCAATCCAGGTTCTTCATTTCAGTTTGTAGTTGCAAGAAATTCTCAGTTGCATTTAGCCAGTAAGGGTTTGTTTGTAATGTGCCATGTTGTAATGCTTTGAGTTGAAAATCGCATATCATATGTACAAGCATTTGGTTATCATTGAATGAAATATAGCACTATTTCACATCAGCTATTTGAGTAGATTTGTTGCACAACAATTTCCTTTATTCAGCATTTTACTTTCAGCAGTGTATTTAGTTTGCATGTCAAGTGTTTGACGAAATTTCACAGTTCAGTATTAGTGGTTATTAGTGGCCTGTTGGCAAGGGCCATTACAAATATTTAGAGAACCATTTGCTGTGAAATATTCTCATAGGCTCTTTCCTTAACATACATTCACTGTAAATAATAGTTACGTCCTATTTCAACAAAGATATAAAATTTAAAACATTAAGGCCCACAAATATATTGGGCTCAAACTCACTGTAATAAGTAAATAAATAATTAATCCTTTATACCCATTCCTCAGAGCAAATTAAATGATTCTGACTTGTAGATATGATATCTTTGCAATCACTTCACAAGGAGGTAGAATTTTTATCTCCGGTAAAACCCCCATAAAATATTTTTGTATAAACTCCATAGGATGGACGCTTTGATACCGCTCTAATATCCTGCCTGGATATTCTTTGTAAATTTTCCTCCAATAAATTTTAGAATCATAAAGAAGAATTTGTACAATGATAACCAGCAAATAACTAGTCAATAACCAACAAATATTCCAAAATTCGTTATTGCATTATAAATCAGCAGCTCAATAATAACCCAATTAAATACATAGTGAGAACGGTTAGATTGAATAATTAGAAATGAACTTGAAATGCAACTGTGAACTCCGTTGCAAAGTCACCACAGTTGATGAATTAGGGGTACGTCCGATTCACCAAGAAGAACCTGAGGGTTTGCGTCCTCGGATCCTAAATTGAAGCTGAAGCTTCCTTAATTTCTCCAAGAGAAATCTCAAAACCAAATCAATATCCAAGCATGCTGAAAATGAGCTCCTAATCCTTCTTTTATGCTCAAAATGGTGACTTTTTGGTTTCCTTCTCTTGTCTTTCGTCTTTTCGTTCTTTTGTCACCTTTAATCCACTTAAGCATATTAATTTGACCCATTTTATAAATTTTCTTTAAGCTCCCTTAAGCCAAAATTAATATTCTATGAATTTGCACTTAAGAATTTCTAATGTCCCAAGAAGGGGACATTACAAGCTTCAAGATTTTTGCGCTCTTACCAAAGGTAGGATGTTTGGCATCGTGTAGTCCCTCTAGGCTGTCCACAATCAATTGCACAACCACCTTCAAGATGCTATCATTATATGGTGTAGTGGAAGCTGTAATTTTGATGATTTCACTAAGGCAAAAGGCAATTAGAAGTAATAGATCTTCATATGGATGCTCCATTAATATATTCTGGACTAAACTAGTCATTGAGTACTGCAAGGCCCAATTCAACAACCTCCAATCAGACTGGTTGGTTTTTGTTAAGCATGTATCCAGTTCCTTCAATTTAGAAAGAAGATTGTCCCTAACTTTTGTAGGTTCCAGTAGTAAACTAAGATGTACAATCCATTGCCTATATCTCCTCTTTCTGCAAATCTTTAAGTTGTTTACCATTGAATGTGTCATTAAACTCTTTTGGGAACACCCTGTTCTTCAGATTATCCATTTTCTTCTGTTGTCACTAGAAGAATCCTTGCTCGGAAACTATTGTTGCCTTGTCCAATTTGTACGAATTTCTGATTATATCAACTCTGGTGATTCTTCTTTTCAACAAAAGTAAAATAAGCTATATGCAACAAGTTTTGGGTAGTTCCTCTGTTTGTTTGCTCATTCTGATACTAGAAAATTCTGTAATGATAATGTGCTGTTATGAATGTTTCTAAATTGGTTTTACAGTTGTGTTGTTTTATTGTATTTTCTCAAGTACCAGTTAGATGTTGCAAGTAAATAACATGCAAGATTGAAATAATAATGCTACCAAAAAATAAATCAATAACTATTATTCATCCGTTAACTTAGAAATCAGGTTTACAGTATAGATGTCTGAATTTAGGAATCAATAGACCTATGATTGCAATGTGTTTCCTTCTTCTGTTGTGCAGATACACTCCCAGCTCACTCTGACAAATACTGTCTTTGCCCAGAATATACAAGTGCAGCCTTCAAAAGTCACCAACAGTGCGGTTGTGATCAGAATTAACAGCATACAATTGTGCATATTCTAACATGACGCCACAGCTTGAGAGTCAAGACCCAATCTGCAAGTTACTAGCATCTAAGATTATACCCGACACTAACGCCAATAGAAGTCGATAACTACAGGCAGTGTGATGGAATTAATTATTCCCTCACACATTGTCTTGCACATGTCCTTCGTGCCTTGTTAGTCCAAGGAGAAAACAATGGACAAATGGAGAGACAATCGTTATATCTGATATCCGCACATATCCCATCACCGCAGAAAAAGAGTTCCCATTTGTGGTGATTTGTTCTCTCCACTAGAAATGGCTTGGCATTCTTTCTTGCCAAGGAGTTTAGTTTGAAATATCTTAACTCTGGTCCAATTTTTGTTTAAATACTTGTGTAATGATGATGACATATCACTCCTTTAATATTGGGATTCTTGCCGATTAAATATTTCAAGCCTAATCAATTTTAGTCTCTTGTAATGAAAAACCTGATAGCCAGTTAGATATGAGCATCACCCTGTCTCCAAGCTTGTGAAATTCAACGAAAGCAACCCAAGACTCCATTCATGGGAGTGACCAGTTCAAAATACATATATGTTGTCTTGGAAACAACAATTTTTATGGAACCTTCGTATGGTCAACATGAGTAACTAATTGTTGTGTTGGCTCCCCAAACACCAAACATGGTTATGAAGCTCCTTTGGGTGGTGAAATTCGACAAATAAGAATTGCCCAAATTCACATTTATTTACCCAGAACTATATAATTCAAAGCATTATTAAAATATTCATTGTTTGCATTAAATAGCTATGGTAGTCTTCGAAAAGTGTGTAAGAAACTTTTCCAGTGCTGTTATTGGATAAGATGGAAACCAAGGTCCTCCCTGGAACCATAGATATGAAACATAAGCTCCAGCAACACTGTGTTCATTTGACAACTGCAACTGGTCAACAAGCATTCACACAACACAAGGCTGTTGTTCAAATAGACGGAAGGTTCCAGCAATATTGATTGCCAATTCTGTATTGGAAGTTTCTCGCGAGGTATGGACTTTTTAAAGATCAATTACAATCCTTGCTTCAATAATTGAATGAGCATAATTGCATTTTAACATCAAAGGATGAGGAATGTTACATAACAACCTGTCTTCCATTATAGTTGATGAAAGAGTTTGTAACATTTTTGATATGAGCTATAGAACCAATATATTGCAACTATGTCAGGAGCTTCTTAGGACAACATTAATATATCTTCATATTTGCATTGCTTGTGCCATTGATGCACAATAGAGTGTCTTACCCCACATAAACTTAATAATTATTGGACATACTATAGAGGAAGCACAACTTTATTAAATTGAATGATATGATTTTTTATAACAACCACTGATGCAGTGTAATGATAAACTAAACACTTTATTCCCTGGGCCACAAATTGTCCTCAGCGGCATGGCTAGAAATCTAAAAGTCGACAAAAATTCACCAAGCTCCCAAAAATAATTGGGAAAAAATCGGTCTATTTTTGTAAAAACTAGGGAAAAACTCCAGAGCTAAAAACCTCTTAAATTTAATTAGAAATGCATTTATTTTGCAAAATTCAACGAGAAGATGCATCCAATGAGTTAATTAATGAGAACAAAAAAGAAACAAACTGAGTTTAGAAATATATATATATATATATATATATATATATATATAAACACAAAGGGGGGACAAAATCGCATTCAAATAGTAAATAATCTCTATAAAACTAAAAGTAAATACATCATTACAATTACATCTTCCTCTTCCTAGCTCTACCAACAAATAAGGGAGATGAACTACGTGGTCTAGTCCTAGAAGTAGAACGCTGCACTGGGCGTGACTGTGCCTCCACTTGAATCTGCCTCCAATATGTTGCAATCACCTAGCAAGGGCTTGGAAGCCTCTTTTTTCTCTCCATCACAAACCAAATCAGTGCAAACAAAAAAATGACCAAAAATGCCTTTTTTGTGTTTGAACATAGGATGACAGGCACAGGAGAGTATTTTTTTTAAAATTGCAGAGTTTTTGGAAAAAATTGCCGATTAATTGACGAGTTTTCCAAAAAACTTTTATATTTTCTTGCAATTTTTTCTCTGGAAAACAAGCCTAGTTGAAAAACTCGACTAAAATTGCAGCTCAACAATAAATCGGTGATTAGTTTAATTGTGCTTAGCGGCAATGATTTGAATGAAACATTAATCTCCTAAATCATGTATTAAATGTCAGAGTTTCCATATGATTGCAAAAATACTTTAGGCAAGAGAAATGACTTTCTTGACACAAACTTCCAAAATTTCGTTGCTTTTCGCTTCCCCGAGCAATCATGACAACCAAAATAATACCAATCTGCATTTGATATAATATTCAGAGTAGATTTAATATTTTGCACCCAGTCTTCAACATTTACGACAGATAAAATGTAGAATTCCCCCCTTTATTTTTTCACAATTGATTATGGTGACCCTCAGTAAACCATTCAATTCTCATAAAATATTTTATTGAGGTGACTTTATTATAGTCGACCAAAATAAGAAGAGGCTCTCCGATGATATTTTGTAATGTGAATATAACCCGATTTGGGTGCATACGATACCCCTGTGAAGGCACACATTTACTCTTTTCAAATTCCACAACTCAACAAAATGTTGCTGCAACATACAATTTCTCTCATCACAAATAGAGATTGGTGTCTCCAATCAGTTAAATCCATTTCAGGTATTACAGATCTTCAAAGATAATTTTGAACATTCAATACATTGCGTCTACACAACCTTTTGAAAAAATAGCTTATATATTTCAGAGTTGTGAATTTCTCTCTGATTTAACCTTCAATAAAATTGTGTGGTAAAACTTCATAGGCTAGTAAGAAAACTAGCTACGAAGCACTGTAATATTGCACCCGGATAATCTCCCAAAAGCTATATATATAAATCAATATGTATCCAAAGAAATGCAAAAAATAGACAAAACAGATCATTTCATAGTATGATACTTCACCATAGATCAAGATTCAAGATATTTCATATTTGATAGTTCAACTACAAACTTCACAAACACAAATATACAAATTGAAATAAGTTTAATAACTAATCAGTAAATTACTCATGTTCAAGATTCCAATGCAATTTGATATACAAAATCAAAACTTAGTTCATGATTCAATGTTGATCAATCAATAGTCAAGACGCAAGATTCATTACAAACTTCATAGACACAAATATACAGATTGAAATAAGTTTAATAGCTAATTAGTAAATTTGTTGATCAATCAATAGTGAAGACGCAAGATTCATTACAAACTTTATAGACACAAATATACAGATTGAAATAAGTTTAATAGCTAATTAGTAAATTACTCTTGTTCAAGATTCCAATGCAATTTGAATTACAAAATCAAAACTTAGTTCATGATTCAATGTTGATCAATCAAGAGTCAAGACACAAGATTCACGAATCATATTCAAAATCATAAGGATTCTCAAGAAAATTCACAATGCAATCATCTCCAACTGCTGCAAGTTCTAGATCGTTTTAACAGAAAATGATTCCACTTGTGTTAGGGGCACCATGTCTTGTGATGATGCTATCATCATCATCTGCAATTGTAGTAAGATCCTGAAAGGTTCCATCCAAGTTTGCACATTCAGGGCTACATCCCAAAGCTTGGCTGACCCTGCCTTGTATTCATCCTTCTTGCGTAAGAAAAGATGCAAGTTGGCATGATTGTAAACCAAGTCCTTAACTTTTATTGAGCCCAATTGGTTGTTCCTCATTGAATGGATATAGGAATATGTTACTCCAATTTCAGTTAGCAACTAAAAAATTTGCAACTTGGATAGTGTTCAGAAAATTAAGCATACAAATGAAAAGCAAATTAAAAAATGTTAAACACTAAATTGTAGAATACAAGTGGGAAACAAAAAATGAAAAAAAACTTGTGAGAGGATCTTGATTACAAGAGGTTAGATGCTTATATGGTTGACCATACATGTATGACTATATGCATGTCATTTTGGTCCTTTATTGTGTATGGAGTAAGTTTTGATCCCGAAGCAAATAAGCCAAATTTTGGCTTCACCTTTTTGTGCATTTCATCATCTTGGAAGAGTCTTGCTAATCCTTTGTAGCCCCCAATAACAACTTCTTCATCTACATATGGTGCAACTTTATTTGGCACAACAAGTATTTCCTTGCTATAGTACCTTGGAGATATGACATATGCAAGGCGGTGCAATGGCGTAGTCATCTTCTCTTAACAATGATGAATGATTGCTTCCACCTTATTGCGTAAGGTTTCACATTCTATGGTGTCATTCTCATGTGTTTATATTTAAAGTTTTATTTTCTCTACCATGGTGTCAATGCTATCGTACACATCTGCCAAGTGAGGTGAATTTGTATCAACAAAGTAGAGCATAGTCATGATGGGCTCCGTGAAATTCAATGCAAATTGCACATGGGTCGACCAACTGTCATCCAAGACCAAAGCATTGAACTTTTGGGCTCTCTTTGAATTCGAAGCCTTCCATATGCTCCATTGGCTAGAAATAACCATTTGGCTCAATGCCCCTTGCTCCTTGAAAAGTCATCTCATAACAATAGTATGAGATGCAAATCAGGTCTCAACAAACTAAGCAACTTAACAATATGTCCATGAATTTTAAACAAAGTTATATCCAATTTGTTAAATTGAACATGAACATAAAACTTATTCAAATTATACAAATAAATGAAAATTTCTAATTACAATTTACCTTTAGCAACTCCAATTTTTAGAATGATTTGAATATGGATTGTGACATGTGGTGGTTTGTCACAAACATTTGTATCTTCTTTGCCTCTTGGTATATTTGCTTCACCTAGACTATTTGGGCACTAATTTGTTGCATGACCAAGTTGAGGGAGTTTACGATGCATGGTGTCCAAAGAATTTGGTCATACTGACTCTCAAGAAAAGCACTTGCACTCCTATAATTTTTTTGCATTGTTTGTAACCATCTCGACCCCATTCTCACTGATCAGCATCTCTATGGCCTCAACGAGAATTCTAGAAATGAACTGTGAATCATTCACTCCTTCACAATCAACCGCCCAAAAAAACATTGTTCCTTTGGGAGACACTACGATCACATTTATCAATTGCCAATTCCTTGTACATTTTCATACATCAAACACGATATATGTTTTCCAAGAAGTTCTAATTGGTTGAAGAGTTTTTTCTATAAAAGTCCTCTTTTTGCAATAGAGTACTATGCATATTTTCATACCCGAGACTTGTGTAATCATCTGGTGCTTTATTGATGGCTATCACCATTTCCTTCCAATATGGTGATCTCACCAAGTTGAAAGGAAGAGTATGGCATAGAGGCAACATGCAATGGCTTCATCAACAAACTCTTTTGCCTCCACTTTAAATGCGATGTCCAATGGACCTCTTTTGTGGGCCGTAACTTCTACTTCATCCTCTTCCTCTCTTGGTACAGGTACTTGCAAGAATGGATGTTTGGAGGATACAACTAGATTAGTGGGCTATTTTATTTTGTTCTTTCCAAATGAAGGTTAATAAAAAAAAATTGTTTTGATCTTCTAACAAATTTTTCAGCAGCCTTTTGTTCTCTTATAAATCCCGGTAATTGTATATCAGTGATCCCCTTTCCATCTTTGCTTCCTTTGCACATTCCCATTCCTTTACTGAAAGGGCTCATAAAATGAAGTTTGACTTGAGAATATGAGCTATTGACTAGTTTCCTATGACATACATTACATTTCCAAATGTATGACCTACCTATTGAATCTTATGATAATCTTGTAGTATGTCTCCATAATGGAGATCCTACATCAATTTTGAAGTTATCATTTTCTTGCCCTGCTACTAAAACTTTGACTATCAGTAGAGGCCATTCTTGCACAATACAATCTAATAAGAAAATAAATATATTTAAATTGGAAATAAACTATGAACATCAAACTTTCAAGTGCAAGAAAATGATACAAGAATATTAAAATAGATAGCTAAACTTGTTTCTTCATTTCTTTAAAAAGAATGGAAAAAAACTTGAAAAGATTCATCAAAATCTCAAAACAATTTAGTAAAAGGACTCGAGAATGGGATGAAATGCTTACCTTAGATGCTTAGAACTCCTTTGTGGAAGCTATCTGATACCCCACGAACAGTCCTCTTAAAAAAATCACCTACTAAATACAAAATGAGAAGAATATAAAATGATCTCTTTTAGGGCCATTTTAGGGTTTAGAAGCAAAACACAGAGAGCAAACAATAAAAATTGGCACATGCAAAAAGGCATTTCAAGTTATTTTCAAATCCTAAAAAGTGTCCAAATAGACGTTGGGCCTGCAGAAGGCTTTGAATGCCCTGTTGATGCATGCAGGAAGTGCTTCCTGAGTGCCCAAATGCTCATGAAGGCACTTCCATGAGAGTTTGGGTGCCTATGAAGCATATCTTGGACGCATCTACAAGGCACCCTATCCGCATGAAGCACTAACATACATCCAGCTCCAAATCAGAGGCTGCCTGCTATGTACAGGCAAGGTAGGTTTTGGCCGTGCACCTGCACCTTACTGTTCCATAATTAATCTATTCCTTCTTTTTGCGATGCCATTTTTTTTGTTAAATGTACAAAGAATGGGCCATGCATAACCATCCTTGTAGAATTATATTGTTTTAAAGAAAAATTGCCTCCATAATCAGACGTGTGTTTTTACTTGTTTGTTTCTCCATCAATTTTTTTAATGCTACAAAACTAAGAAAGTCATTCAAGCTTTATAGTTTCAAGAAACCCACTGTTTTCTTGAAAAGACATTAACGAATGACAAACAACAACTTGCTCAAACATAGGGAGTGTCTGCATTGGACCACATAGTTCAACATGTGTTGTATCCAAGGATTTATTTGCATGTTATGTTTTACCAATTTTAAATGTCTTTCACATTTGTTTATCCTTTTGATATTGTTTGTGTGCATCTTGATATCCCAGAATAGATGAAAATCCTTGAACCATGTTAATAATCTTACTATGTCTAGAAGTGAAAATTGCATACTTCGCAATTTCTGCTCTATATTAAGCACTCATTTTAGTGACCATTCACATTTCATTTTTGTGCACATTATATGAGGTTTGAGGTGGAGATAAGAAGTGGAAAATAAGGTGCAGGTTGTTAAAATTGGACCCCTAAGCCAATATCCCTTTGACTTCGAATTGTACTCAAGTAAAAATATATTTTATGGGCTTTTCATGCAAATTTGTCTCTTGCACCTTGGAATGCGCATGAAAGTTTTACACCAAAAGAATTTGAGATGTGAAATTGAGGGCACCCTCTTAGCCCAAGCCTATTTTGGGGTAATATGTTTAAGCACTTTGGTAGGTGTTTGCTTCAAGAAATGCACAACTACATGAATTGCTTCAGCTTAGAATTTAGGAGCTGTTGGGTGGATATTTTGCAATCGACAATTTTGAGAAATCTAGTCACAAAATAGGTAGACCAGCCACATCGTGTGAGATAGAGTCTTTCCTACCTTAAAGGGAAGGCTCCCCCTTCTCACCGTTCCTCTTAACTTTCAGAAAAAGAATACATTTACCTGCAGAGCAAGTAATGGGCAAGATGAAACCTCTAACTACACTTCTATCTAAAGTTGTAAACACTGATACCTATAAACAACCGCTAACTCAAAGGCTAGCTGAAAGTGTACCATTTGGCTCTAAGAATCTATGCTATAAGAATAACCTTTACTATTGGGGCACAAAGACCTCCAAAATTAAAGAATTCTAACCATTTTTGTGAATAAAGAAAGAGATACAAGCTATAGTCAAAGCTCCTAGTCTATGTATCACCTCAATTGCTCCTAGTCAAAGCTTCAACTCCGATTGCTTGTTAACTCTTTATACTCAATTTTCAAAAACGCAAAAAAAACACATGAACCAAAGATAACAAATGCAAATCACAGTCAAAGTTTCCAATTTGCACTATTCCCAATTGCACTTAATCAAAGTTCAACTCTAATTGTTTCTTTGTATTCACTTCTCTTTCAAAACATTACTACACAATCAAAGTTATGCTTGCACAATTTCTCTAGAGCAATAAAAGATGATTTTTACAAAAACAAGGGGCATTGCTTGATATATGCAAAGGAGTTGAGAAAAGGGAGGGAAAAGTGGGAGCAACTCAACAAACTTTGTCCCAGTCTAATTAATGAGAGAAATTATTGGATTAAATGTCATAAGGACATGCAAATTGTGTTACATGTAATTGCACAATTTCACTGCATGAAAATAATGAAAGAAGAAGACGAAAGTTGAGGGAATAATCCTAAGGATTATTCTGAAGTGCCTTGTATTTGGCGACATAGTCTTGCACTTTATGAAGATCTGAGATCTTGATTGAGTTTGATATGGCCTCAATCATGACTTTATTGGTGTATGCTGATCTTACAATCTTGTTGTCTGCTGCAATCGAAATCTGTAGATGCTTTGCCACTGATTTATATGTTGCAAATCTATTCATCGTATGTGAGCCAAATTCCTCAGAATCAAGTTCAACATTGACTCTGTTAGTGTATTCTGAAATCATTTCTTCTGTTGAGACCAAATTATCATGTTCAGTGTGAACAATACATTCTATTTGTTCCAAGTTGCATGTAAGATCTGTTTGAAATGTTTGGCAGTCTTCCAAGGCTTTCTGCAACTTGGTCAATAGTTTTCCCTGTGTCTCTTCCTTGTGTCCCATGAGACCCTGACATCTGTAAAACATCTTTTAAGATAGAATAACTTCACATGCCACCATACCATCCAAATTAGTATTGGCTATCTCCTCCCAATCTACCAAAAGTTCTTTTAGAGTGCTGGCTTCTTGATTCATAGAAATAATCATGTCATGTATAGTTTCTTCAATTTCTCTCATGCGTTCAAGAACTTTGACCACATCTTTGATGACCTGCACTGCATCTGGGACAACTTCTCTAAACCAGGTTTTGGTTACTTCAATTAGTATTTTCTCCTTAGCTATATGACAAGTGGTAGTTGCAGGCTATGATGACTATTGTTGGATAACCTCATCTAGGCACGTGACTTCTTCGTTAAGCGGATTTTTTTTTTCCTGAAGCTCATGATTGCTTCTAGACATGTTAGCAAGCGCGTCTTGAGTATCTTGCAAACATCCCAGCCGTTTTTGTTTACCCAGATAAATCCTGGTGATCTTATAATCTGAACAATCAAGTTTTTCAGCTGGTTTATCCACTAAGGGCTTTGCAACTTCAACATATTTGGTTTTCTCTGACCCAACCACAATTGTTGAAACAATCTTGTCTTTCAAAGATTTGGATTTGGTCTTCTTGATTGGCAACTTGTCTGAAGGTAACTCTACTTTCCTCCTCTTCATAGTAATCTTTCCCAACCATCAGGCAAATTGAAACCCTCATTAGGTGAAGTGAGAACAATGGCTACAATAGACATTGATCCTGATTGTATTTCAGTTGTAACTGTGCATGCCTCAGTCTATACAACTGAATCCATAGGTGCTTGTTAAGATGATTCCATCATGAACATATCAAAACCAACAACTAAAGTGTCAAGTTGGGGAACTTGTCCTTTTATGAGAGTTGGGAAATCGACAAAAACATCTCCCAAGTGTTCACACTGTTCTGCTGTGAGAATGGGAGGAGCTGCGAAAGAGATAGGGAAAGCTGACATGTTCACCTTTGAGGTAGATGTAAAGACAATGGAGAATGAATCTGCGTTGTTATCTATGTTATCCAAAAGGGGTTCCTCTTGACTAGGCAATTTTACAGCATTTGGTTGCCTTGGAGGAGAAATTATCATGATTTCACCTTCCTCTTAATCAGATTCTTCTTGAGATGCAGTTTCTTCTTTAGCTTCTTATTGAATTGGTGCTCAGGGGGGTTGTTGAGATGACTTTGACCCTTTTCCACCTTTGAGCTTAATCTTGAAAGGTTTCTGAGGTGATGAAGAAGATGCACCATCTTGGCTTATAATCTCCATCTTAGATTTCCTTCCGACCGGTCTTGAACTGTTGCAATATAGTTCGAGTTTAGGATATACCCTGTTGAGGCAGTTAATCTTTAGCCATTTGTTGATATTTACCAAGATGGATTGGAATCTATCAAAGATAGAGACGCATTGCTTGTGTTGCCAATTGATGGGAAATGGACAATGCTTGTCAAAGCCTGCTTGATGGTATTTCAGATCTAGAATACTGTCATTGTCTCTTGCATGTAAATTGGGTGGAATCTCAACCATGCTGAGATCAATGATTTGCTACAAGGTGAGCCTATAGTAGTTTTGTCTCCATGTCTTTTGCCTTGTATACCAAGTCGAGCATATATTGCTCAATCACCAAAGGTTTAGCAGTAGTGATATCGAAACTCGGCTTATGTAGAGTATTTTGATATGATTATACCTCCATAGGTTGCCTTGCTAACTCCATGAGAATGATCCTATCAGTAGGATACCTTGGTAGTCTATATGGCTCTCCTTTGAAGTATCGAACTATTAGATAAGTGAAAGTTGAAAACTGTAGAAAGATGCAACCAAATTGATTCAGCTTCTTCCAAGCTTCATTTGATACCCTCCTGATCACCAACTCCTTATCAAATTGACATCTAAAATGTCCAAAGAATGCATCTTGGACTCTCCTATAATGTACCTTACTCTGTGTCAATGTGATTTGTTCATAGTAATTCCAAATGGGAACTAGAGTGCGATCTCCCTTGGTGGATAAGCCTAAAAAAGATACCATAGCTGCAGCTATGTAAACTAGGTATGAATTCATATAGAATGGCGCTGAAGTTCCCATGCGAGGCAACTGTTCACACAAAGTTGTATTGATGAGGTCTCCCTAGAAAATGGGTTCTTCATTATCATAGATTTGGAAAATGACTTTGAACATGTCATGTACCCATATTTATAAGAGTTAATAATAAAATTAAAGTAAATTAATAATAGAATAAATAATAATAATATATTATTTTCTATTATAAATATAATATTTAAATAACAATTAGAAGAAGAAGACATTTGAATACATAAATAATTTACACTAAGAAATAATGAACCCATTTAGAATCAATATAATCGTATATATATATATAAATTAAAATAATGATAAGAATAAATGAATGATCTTTGTAATTATAATATAATTGTATATATATATATATAAATAGTGATAATGATAAATTAAAATAATTAATGATCATTGTAATTATAATATAGTAATATATATAAATTGAAATAATGGTATATATATATATATATTTAAACATACATTATTAAATATATATAACATTAGATTTTATAAAATTAAGTCGATACTGATTACCTCTACACGGCAAATATAATCAACCTCATATTATTAAACGGGGCCATTCAAATCCTGACTGATCATGTTTTGGGTAAGTCATATCTCTTCACGGCATATAACTGTGAAGACTTATTGAAGACAGAGGGAGAGAGAAGGAACAGTGATGAGATACCCGACTAATCCAGGGAGAAGTCACGAAAGAACTGTTTGATAGTAAGGAGATCAAGCATTTCTAGTATTGTTATATTGAATACAACACAAGATTGCACGAGCGCAGAGAATTCTTCAGAGACATCAACATCCCAAGAATATCATATACGCATGAAGATTGATCATTACAGAGTGATGACTGATATCTAGATATAAATCAACCTTCATATCAAATTATCAATTAAATCAGAATTTCCATTACTATTTGATTTGAATGCTGCAACCATATGTTTGTTTAAGACAAGACACAGATTTATTTGCAACATTCACATACAGTGCTGAGCAAGAAATTGAGGCAGAGTCTATTGAGGACATTACACCTACATAAAGTTAGAGATTAGATCAGAATAACTATTCATATCAATGTAGTTATTTTTCCTACCTAAGTTTTCAGATATCATCGATTGAAGTATTCAGACAACAAGCACTTCTTATTTCAACTTCTCACCTATACTCCAAGCACTCTAGTAGAGCTGCATTTCTCTTAGCATTAAAATGTATACATTCAAAGATAATAATTCAGGAAACTATATCTGCTTAATAGACCATCTACAAACTCAGAAATTTATAAATTAAAGAAATCATGCTTATTCATTCTTAAAATAAAATCAGGAAAATAGACTTATCAACTCATTGGATCTCAGCATCAACTAGACACATAATTATCCATCAAAAAATAACATCATCAGTTACACTGGCAAGGATGGATTATTATTGTGAATGATACTAAGTGCAGATCTACATCTCAGATCATTAGACAGATATCAAATTGCCGAATCAGATTGTGACTCATCGGAACACTAAAAAATCAAGGAAGGAACTCTAATATCATTAGTTTAAAGGAAAATCATCGTATGTTCTCAAGTCTTTGTAGCAAAGGACATTACAGTGGTATCAGAGCATAATCTTGCCGTCCTGTGAGTGAAGGCTTATGGAAACTTACGAAAGAAGAACATTAGAACTACAATGAATGACTTAGCAAATGAAGTGAGATCATATATGGAGCAGACCCACCAGACCAACCAAACTATATTGAATCAAATGGAGAAGTCAAATCAGGCCCTCCTGCAAGCATTACAGAACATGGGGAATTCGATCAATAATTTGAGAAATCAACCTAACATAGGAAGAGAAACAAATTCAGTCCATTCTGAAAATAACAATGACACTTCAAGCTCTAGCCTACCTCAACCCGCGTTCCTACCTAGAAGAGTAAATCTAAGGGAGGAGGAAGGGGTCGAGCAATCCCTGATTAGTACGGAAGAAATTGCAAGTGCATACGCACCTCTAGCACCTAGCAATTAGAGAAGTGATATCATTTAGAGAATTTTGTGAAGATAAATGAAGGGAGACGTCTAGAAGGAAAATAAATGAAGAACTCAAACATAAGATTAACAAAATTAAGCTTCCACATTTTGATGTTTTAGAACAGATTACATCGCGTCAATGGTTAGAAAAATTAAACACATTTTTAATTCTAAATCCCATGATGGAAGAAGATGCATTGCAATTTGCTATAGTGCATCTAGAGGGAGCAGCACATGATTGGTGGACCCATAGGCATATCTCATTGGGACATAAAGATGTAAAATCCTATGAAGAATTCTCCCAAAAGCTCATGAATAGGTTTGATGATAAGGACATCGAATGGTATTTCCAAGAACTAACTAAACTCAAACAAACTGGAATAGTGGAAGACTATGCTCGCAAATTTCAAGAGTTGTCAGTTATGGTTCCAGACCTTTCCCAAAAGATACTCACTCATATTTATAGAAGGATTAAAAGACTCCACCAAGCACTTTGTTAAACCACATGAGCCACAAAACTTGGAAGAAGCCATTAGAAAGGCAAAAATGGTAGAATCAAATTTATCAAAAGAAAGATCTAAAAATTTCTCGACAAAGACAGAGCATAGAAATGAAGACTCACGCAAAGACCAAAGAGAGAAAGAATGTTATTTTTGTAAAGCAAAATGGAGCAGAGGACACCAATGCTTGAGTAAGGAAGCCCAAAAGCAAAAAGATGATACATTGAAAAAAGGCATATGTTTCAGGTGCAGAGGCCCTTGGGAACATGGACATAAGTGTGACAAGAAAAGTCAACTCCATAAAATAGAAGCAATGCACGAAATGAATAATGAAGAAGCTTCAGAACAAGAATGTGACAGTGATCAAGAGAGGATAGGAGAATAAAGAATCATTGAAACTTTGAAGAAGTTTGACTTAGGAACTGTAAATATCAAACAATACATATATGTACATATTTTTGTAACTATTAATAGAACTTTAATATTTAAATTAAATAAAAAAAAAAGAGTGGCAATTAAGGGAGAATTGCTCATGACACCCTATTGTTAGCACCTTCCTAAGAGTGCAATTAGGGAGAATAGCTAGGGCACCCTATTGCTCTGTAATTAAGGGAGAACCGCTAGAAGTGATTTACATGTAATTACATATCTGAAGTGATTTACATGTAATCATGACTTGATGTAATTGTGTAATTAGTTTCGAAGGATGAGATTACATGTAAATGCGGATGGAGAGTGAGATTACATGTAATTGCTCTCAATATGTAATTGCATATGAAAGGAGTGGATGCAATTTGCTTTGGCATGTGTTGGTGAATTATAGATACTTGCATGAAATGGTGTGATATGCTCTTGCACGCAAAGTTGGAAAGTGGAATGGTGATGAATAATTGTGGATTCTTGGGAAAGAACCTTAAGCCTTTCAAAAAACAAAACAACAATAAGCAACAAACAAAAACCAAGCACAAAACAAAAACATACCTTTGGTTTTTGACTCAAACATGGCAAATACGAAGTTACTTTCCTATGCAAATTCAAAATTGGAATTTGGGAAAATTCCAAGCACTTGAAAATGAAGGTTTTTCATCTTATTTAAAAAGGATTTGCAAAATAGATGACATACATTTGGACAAATGTATAATGATGAAGCAAAACATGCATGGAAATTGGAAGACTTCAAATTACTTGTTGATCAAAGAGCCAAATATGGAAGATTAATAGGCTTGAAGAATACTTCTCCTCCAAATTTGAATCTTCAACCAACTATATTGACTTTCTCAACACTTGCAAATGATGTATATTGATGAGAAATGAATGGACGTTTGGCATAGGGATATACCAAAAATGTGGTCTCCTTCCTCCACTACACAAGTCATTTTTGCTAAAAACCATATAGAGGAATGTTTTTGACCAAAATCGTGGTCTCAATATGCAAGAACGTGAATTGTTTTTGCTCTTGCAATGCAAAAACGTGATCACCAATAGCAATGACATGGATTAAATCCCCAAAGCGATCCCTTCTTAAATAAAAACGTGATCTAAAATCTTCAAATCTGGACATTTTTTGCTAACATGTGGCTTCAAAACACCATGAAATGCAACCTTTTTTACATGAGATTCAACGTCTAGGGTATGAGAGTGCAAAAACGCCTCTTATTGCAAGGACTTCATGCCATGAAATGAGCAAATCTTGAGATTTCTTGGCAAAACATGTTCATGGAGGGAAAAAGCATGGACCTTTTTGCTCTTTGAAGCAAAAACGTGGTCTCAAGATGCAAATGCATGTATTGGGAGGCCAAACACATTCTCTAGGAGAGTTTACATGTTCTAAAATGCATGTATGTTTATCTTTTGTGCAAAATGCACTCTTGGAGTGCCTTTACATATTTTAAATAACATGTAAGAGGCAAAGTGCACTCTACAAGGCTCTTTGCATATTTTAAATCGTGTATGTAAATGCCAATCCTTCATAAACACACTCTTGGGAAGACATTACATATTTTAAAAATATGCAATATGTAATGTGTTTTTGACAATTTTGACTTTGGAAAGCCAAAATGTGGACTCAAGATGTAATTACATGGAAAACGAATCACATGTAAAGAAGGTTTTTATGTAAAACAAACTCTAGGAAGTTCATTTACATGCATTTTTAGTGCAAAATGCACTCTTGGAGGTCCATTACACATTTACATGTAAATTGGTTGAAAGTTGCCTCTATAGAACTTCGATGATCAATTAAGCACATGTTTAATTGATTTTTTGAGGAAATATTGCTTAATTGGGTCAAAATAACATTTACACTATATAGTTTAATTTCCATGTGCAAATATCATTGAAAAAGTAATATTTTCTTAGATGTTTTAAATTAAAACATAAATTAACTCAAAAATTAAATCAAACTATATAGTTAATAAAGTCATTTAAATGAAAAATTTAAAAAGCAACTCAACATGGAAATATAACATAAAGTGCTCTATAGTCACTTAAGTGATAAAGTAACTTAAAAACATAACATAAAGTGAATTTATGATATATTTTATAAAAAGTGAATGTCAACATTAAAATATAACATGATATTTTAAAATATGCAGTTGCATCTCGAGGTAACACTTTTTGAGCACTTAAATGGTCATATCTTGTGACTGCCATGCCCGATTAAGCCTTAAGATATAATGAATCGAAGGGAAAACCGAAAGCAAGGGTTTGAGCAAAACTAAAAGACTAAAAACAAACAAACACACTCAAAAACATGAAAAAGCACGTTAAAGGCTTCGAAAATCAGCCATAGGCTCAACAAACAGAAAAACTAAAAGGACTTGATGAAAGCCTTCTATAAAAAGAATCAATATATCAATTGGAGTCAATTGATTGATCAATGTCGACTAATTAAATAATGAATCAACTTAGAGAAAAACAAAATTAAGTTGAAAAAGTTTCGTACTATTACCTACATTTTGTGGTGACAAAATGTAGGACAACAGGAGCCAAATTTGCATCTTTTGTTAGAAATAGATAATATTGGGGGGGTTGAGGGGGGTGTGGGTGAATTAGTATTCTACAAACTTTTGTCCACAACTGAATATTGTTAATTACTTTACAACATGCATATGAAACTAAACCAACAATGCTGAATAGTAAATAAATCCATACACAAAGAGAACTCATAACACCATATTTTGTTAACTAGGGAAAACCTAGCCAAGGGAAAAGCGCGGTGGGGGTGGTACCCACAAAATGATCCACCAAACAAAAGAATCCTATCAAGGATATTGACCCTGTTAGGAGTCTATGAAGTACATATAGTGTCATGGTCCTTGTTAGAGGACTAGGCCTTTTTAAAAGCCTGAACCCTATTCGGAGTTGCTTCAACCCTGTTAGGAGTTGGTAATACAAATACAAATGTATGCAAGATGAGCCCACTGCCCAAACATGCAAAAGAGATAGATACAAAAACCTCTTACCGCTGTCTGCTGTACTTGCAATCTTCTGATCATACATATGATCTTGCATAACATAGTCAGCATAATAGTTTGCATGTCATCTTTCACATGTATCTCACTTCACATATTATGATCTTTCCTTTATACTTTTACATTTTACAAAACCTACCCTGTCGGCCTTCAAGCATTCACATGTTTGGCATCATACAAAATTAATTCTTGCTAACATAGGTTAACATCTAGGATGTCGTCCCTAATTAGTTAAGTAATTATTTCATAACCAAAATGAAATTTTAACTTTTAATTCACCTTTTACTGCTGTGCTTTGTTCTACTCTGTTTACTGTCTTTATTGGTAAAGCTAATATATCTGATGCTGTATTGTTTGTATTGTATTGTGCACTTAGTCATGTCATCAGGACACTTTGAACTACCTGTCCTTAATTGTGCACGTGCCAAATATCTCTGAAGACTGCACATTACCAAAACTGTTCCTGTTTTGCTAATTAAATTGTCTAAGACAGGCAATTTTTTGCATACAACTGTGGGATCTTTATTTGTACATTATGCCTTCTCATCCTGAGATATATGTTGCCATAAATGACAACTCCAACTTGTCTTACTTAGCCATATTGCGAGGGAACAACCAACAAACACAGTTTATGAAATAGTAGACATTGAACTGATTGTACCATTCATAATGTGCCATGATATATAATGATTATGGCAATCTTGAGTAGACAGAGTATCTGTCAAATGATAAATCCAAAGATCAAGAAGATAAATCAAAGAAACAAGAAATCAATTGTCAATTAAACACAACAGTGTTACCTTTTGCCAAGGTGTTGGAAAACCAAAAAGATGGATTAGGAAAATGTATGATTAGAGAAGGATACATTCTACTGATGTAAGTGATGGATGGGAAGGAAAAGGTAATTTTCATGGCCGCAAATGATGTGACAACAATATGTAACTGAGGTTGAATTAGAATTCTTATGCTTGAAAGTTGTGTATTGTGGAAATCATCTTGTGTGTAAGTGAGGCAAAAGGTGTAAACCAAGATTTTTTATTCCAAACTAGGATGTAGTCACTTGCACCCAGTGTATTGTAAGGCATGGATTGTACTATATGATATAATAAACTAATGAATTGAAAATACATGAGGGATAAACAAGAACCTAAAATATTGTGGAGTCCAATTTATTACGCATGACATTTGCTAGAAAGTTTTCACCATTGAGATTGTCTAAAGTGCCACCAAATGATGATTGTTATGTTTACTGCAATATTTTCGTTGATTATCAGACATGATGCCTTTTTCCAAGCTTCCATTGTGGTGATTGCCTCAAGTTACAATAGAAATGGTTGCCATTAGAGGGCAATTTTTCTCTTTACTTATTTATTTTAAATTTTTTTGATTGGGATGTAGCTTAGATTAGGCACGTAACTGCTTGAAGTGCACAATGTTAATTGATTAAACAAGATCTTGACCTTTGTGGGTAGCTGGTTGGTATTCCTCTAAACTATGCTTGTCCAATCAATCAGGCTCAAGTTTACCCTTGCCTCTGCTTAGAAGATTCTTTGATTTTCCTCAAGGAGCACTTATCACAAATTTACAAACTTTGAGCTTCATGTTGTAACTATCATTGAGATGATTTTGTTATGACAGATGGTAATTGAGGGTGTTGAATTATCATTCATCCAAAAGTTCTTTCATCCAAAAGTTCTAATTCATGCAGATGTCCAATCTGATACTCTTATTGTCGATGAGCTGTCGTAAAAAACACACTAAGATGGAAATTCAATCCCAATCAGTAAAATTTCCTCTGGGCCAAAGATGAGGGATATGGACTCAATTGGTGTGCAAATGCTATTACAGTATCTTTCTTGCTTGGGAACAATTTGATGTCTATTCTAGGAATACTACTACTCATGGCCTTTTACTTGAATAAGTGAGCTTATATAAATCACACCAAACAATTTGCAAATCCAAGCATACGTTTGACAGTAAAGTCCCTTATTGATTTTTCTCCCAGTTTTCCCACATTTTCCCAACTAAGATTTTGTCAAATAATTTGCATTACTGTGATTCTGTTAGGTTTCTGTTTCCAAAGTTTATGTTGCTGGATTTCACATTATTTTCAAATAACTTATTCAATGTGTGGCACACTTAAAATAGTTAAGAGATTGCTGCACTATCAGAAAAATAAGAGTACTCTCCTTGAAATATATGAAACTTTCTTTATTAGATTGCCATTGAATAATAGTTACGGAGTCAAGAAATTGAGTATTCTGACCTCTAAACAGAAGTATACATTCTTGGTAAGAGGCTGAATACAAACACTATCAATGCTCCATTCCTCTGGATAATAGTGGACTGAAATAAGACTTGAGTTCCAGTAGAATAATCACATTTAACTATCCAAGGTTCCACGCGAACCCCAACAGGGTCTGGAACACCACAAACTGTCTCTGGTGGGCAAACATAACTGATTTTGTAGTCTTATTCCAATAAAATGGGGTTGACTTGGACTTATGTCAAGTTACAGCCAACATATGAGGTTCCGATGTTACTTCCCAGCATACTGTAAGTTTTGCCAACAAGGGTTATGTGACATACACCTCCATCTTTTGTGAAAATAGTTTGCCAAACATTTTATGCGCTCGAAAAAACAAGAAGAGTATTCTTGCTGATAAAGACTGTTTATATGTTTTATTCATTCAAGAAGCATGTTACATGGTTTTGGAAATAGAATTAAAATATCCCAAACTTGCTACAACCAAATACAGCGATACTACAAATGCGTGGCAATCATGAAGCACACAAACTACCTCAGATTAGCAACCAAAGATGAAGTTACAGATTGTTTACATATGCACATACTAAAAACATCATCAGCAAGTTTAGATGGCTTCTTGTGACAGAAATCAGATATCTATGAGCCTGTGATGACAGCAAGAACACCTCAGATCAAATATTATCAATATTTCCAGTGTGAATGATCCACTCCAAGGTCTGAAAATCAGTCAGAACTTCTCAGCAAGAGGCTGTTGAAATGGTCAGTCAACATATGATCAGAAAATCACATTTGAATGGATTTTGGTAAATTCTGAAGTAGCTATCTGTTCATGAAATATTCCCACAGAACATCTGAAATTAACACCTGAAACCCTCATCTGCAAGGGTGGAAACCTCCCCAGAAATTGTGCTATAGGAAATCTGGGCATTAGATGCATAAGGTGGTTAGCATAAAAAACCAAAACTTTGTTTTTTGACCTCCAAACTGACCCCTGTAAATTTCTAGTATGAAAACACTCAAAGGCATCCACTTTAGATCATTTTTCCAGCCCCTAACACTCTCAAATCTCTGGTACGTCTCCCAAGTTGCTTCTATGTAAGAACCCCTGCAGGCTCCAACTCAAATTTCTAGCTTCCCACACTTAGGAATTTTGACAAACAGTTGTCATGCAACCTCTATGGATGGTGGTTTGAGTTCTCATTCTGATTTGTTTGCTTAAATGGGCAACAAATATGACTTAAATGCTTGCAAAAATAACTCAGCAATGACTAGGCAAGGAATAAAAGGCAACAGCAACTACTTATGGTAATTTGAAATGCATATATCAGAACTTTTACATGTAAATGTACACCTATAGCCAATACACATTGTAACAAACACTTGGCATGAAATAACTCTGAGTTTAATTTTGAACATTTAATGAACCTGGTAATGATGTTGAGATCTTCAATTAACTTTCAATAACCTCAAACATGTGACTGTGGTTTCACATGGCCTTTCAGCCCCCAAAACGGTCCCTAAATGTGATTGCAGTCCATGAAATATCTAGATGCTGCCTCTATATATTAATTGCAGCTCTACTCCAAAACCCGCACTGCCAATACTGGATTGATCGATGCCCATGTGACTGTCAAATTATGGTCAGAATCAGCCTCTAATTCATAGACTCATTGGCTGCTGAAATGCACAATGAATAGCAGCAATTTCGGTCAACAGCAGCATGGATCATTCCACTAAACCCTTGTCCAGATCACAGCAATACATCCACGCAAACAGGCACAATTCATTGGCAAATATTGACCAATTCAAAGTGCAAGTAATTCTGAGAGGAATTTAGTAACATACAATTCCTCTAGCACACAAACTTCTCAAAACTCTCTTCAGCATCAAATTTACAAAATAACATAAGCAATAAATTAAATAATTCATCCAAATGGGCTGCATACATAGAAAAAAACAGTTGCTTCATCCACACACTGACGAGTACCTTCTGCATGACATTTTTCACTTAAGTGATGCATTTGCTTTTTTGGTTGCACTTTTTGAATTTGAAATAATATAAAATAATAACTCATTTACATCAATACTCTAATTAATTCATTAATTCCTTGGCAGTGGTTTCCATGAATTAATTGAATAAATGGCCTATTTCAATGATGACTCAACCCTCAACTTAAGTGAAATTATAACTTTATAATAAGCCATTTAATGATTTAATAATAGTTTGGCCACTAAAATAATAATAACTCTCAAAATACTTATCCTTTTAATATACTGGCTGAAATATGAGCCACACCTATTATTTCCCCATGAGACCAAACACACTTTCCAAAGATAGAAAGGCTCCCTTGAAATCATCACTACACTTACCATAATTAGTAAGTACATGAAACTAAGCTCAAACGAAGTCCAATCTAAGCCAAACGAAGACCAAATTAGAACATACTGAATTTGGAGAAGACAAGACCTCTCATAATCAAGCCTCTGCCTCATAAGTCCCTCTATCCACAATCATTAGCCTATGAGGGTCAATTATAGGCTAACCACACTGCAGAACAAGAATGAACTAAAATGGGGACATTACATTGTACTGCTTGAATAACTCATTTATAATCTAACCCCATTGCACAACAAGAATGAACTAAAATGGGGACATCACATTATATTGCTTGATTAACTCAATTACTGCAATACTCTAATTAATTCACTAATTCCTTGGCATAGGCTTCCATGAATTAATTGAATAAATGGCCCCTTCCAATGATAACTCAACCCTCAACTGAAATTATAAAGTTAAATTAGAACTTTATAATAAGTCATATGATTTAATAACAATTTAGCCACTAAAATAATAATAACTCTCGAAATACTTATCCTATTAATATACTGTAGGTGTCACCTATTATTTCCCCATGTGACCAAATGCACTTTCAAAAAATAAAAAGGGTCCCTCTAAATCATCACTTGACTTACCATAAATAGTAAGCACATGAAACTAAGCCCAAACAGAGTCCAATCTAAGTCAAAAAAAGACCAAACTGGAACATATTGAATTGTGGAGAAGACAAGACCTCCCATAACCAAGCCTCTGCCTTAGAACTCCCTCTATCCACAATTATTAGCCTAGGAGGGTCAATTTTAGGCTAACCCCATTACAGAATAAGAATGAACTAAAATGAGGACATTACATTGTATGACTGGCAAAAGGGGCAAATTGTTCCCAAAAATCACAAGTTGTGAAAAACACCTCGTGAAAGCCAACCAAGACTGGTTGTGATATTGCTATTTCAACTGAGTAGTTCACCCATGTTTTATGACTAATGGTTCACAACAACCTATTTCTCATGAGAATGAATGGAATATGTAGCAGTTATAGCATATAGGTGATGCTCGTATAGTTGTAAAATCTTCAACAAGATTTGTGCGTTATTGACTTGCTATGAAAAATATCTTCTACTTATTAAGTTATTAATTAAAACCTGATCGCCCAACCTTCGGAAGAAGATTAAACTGTACCCAAAATCCTTCAATTGATACCCTAGCATTATCAGGGAAAAGTGGGCTGACTTGTAAGTTGATATGGCATGGACATGTCCAAAATCTTCACCAAATTGTGCCAAAATTAAATTTTTGAAATCCTCATCACACACAACTAATTCCAAAGTCTTGAATGAAAACACCATATAAATCTTTGTGTTTGAAACCCAAAATTACCAAAACTCATGCAAACCAAGTATATTTACTAAGTGAAAATGCTGAGTCAGCTATGCAGCTCTTTCACCACCAATAATAGAAAGATTGCAATGGGGTTTAGTCCTAAACATCTCTAGGAAGAACCCCGAAGCTTATTTTGAGAACATCTTTGTAGGTGTGCAAACTCTGAATGAAGAAATAAGAGTCCAAACTCCAATTTATGAAGTTTGGAGGGAAATTTGGGTTTTCAAATTCTTAATTATCTTGTTTCCCTCGAAAAGGCCCCATAAAGACGTTTTAAAAACATCATTAGCCCCTAGAACCTAGGTGACCAACTTGGGGACATTCACTTTATGAATATTTAACACGTCAGTTATATTAAAATATTAATGCCTATGTTATTGGTTCAGGATCTGGGACGGGTTTGTATATGAGAATCTAGTACGTGGGTTCATATTTTTTTCTTCATGGTTCTATTGGGTTTGTGTGTGTGTATACATGTGCATTATATCTATGTTACCTGGGGACATGTCACCCCCAAAAAAGTGAGCGTTTTAGGGACAGGGATGTCTCCGTCTTGGGGACTTCACTGGGGACTTGCATCTGTCCCCAATTTTCTAACACACAAAAAATAAAAAATAAAAACAAAAAATGTCACTTTTGCCGTCCCCGTTTGTTGTCTCCCCCCGTCCCCAAAATCGACAATATTTTTTGCCATCCTAGAAACCCATCCCGCTGTCCCCTACCGTCCCTGTCCCAAAAACTTGGGGGAACATAGCATTATATATACAAAATAATAAGAGAAATATACATAATTGTAATATTAAATCATATCACACTTATCGTAATGCCAAAGATAAACATTACAAATTTAAATACAGGAATACTTTATCATTGATCTAAATTCATGATTCTAATGAAAATCATTACACTAAATTACTGAATTGCAAAATGAAAATGCTGTTTATGAAAGTTTGAAACATGATTCAATATTCAATGTTCATCAATCAATAAAGTGTTCATCAGTAATCGTAGGGTATCAAAATAATCATCCTCTATGGGATTTTCAGCAGCTGCAAGTAGATCATCATCATCATTAGAATCTAAATTGATTTACAATCGAATTCAGTCATCAACAATTGCGAGTAGATCATCACCATCAACAATTGAATACAATCATCTCACTTAAAACTGGCAAGATGGAGAGAGCAAAAGTGAAATAAAAGTGTGTTTGGAGGCTCTTCATAGTGGGCTGTTTTAGAGTTAGAACCAGAATTATAAGTTGGTCCACTTGGGTTCACGCTAGGTTTTGGCAGGGTCTACACCCAACCCTATGGGTCCATGGACCCCTAGGGTTGGGCATGGACCCTACCTAAACCTAGTGCAAACCCCCACACGTATCAAGATCCGGTCTGCACCCAAACCTGGTTTGAGGGTCTAGGGTGCAAACTCAATAAGTTAGATTATTACCGAAGTGCAAAGATTAGAATAATTTCCATCTTATTGAAAAATCGGCAAGATATTGATAATGAAAGAAATTCACATGAGGCACTAGAAATAACACTCATAAAAAATCATATGCTAAAAATAACAGTGTTGTTGAAACACAATGAAATTGAAACCCTGGTTTTTCCAAGTAAATATGAGTCTTCTAATCATCACTGAGTAGCATATGTGAACCCAAGAATAGGCCAACTAGAAGCAAGTTGACTAGGTGCAAGAAGGGGACATTATAGAATAATGATGCTTGTTGATGTATTAAATCCCTATTCATGCCCAAATCCACTCCAAATTTTCACTACTGGCAAATGGAATTAAAAAGAATGCCGAACTCCTCTTGCTTTGCCTTGATTTGCAGGAACATACATAATGAATGGCAGTCTGAAATGTAACTTACACATTAGTTAATGCATTTAACTTATGTTAGATGTAAATGGCCTCACACAACATTCAACAATAAACTCCCCCACATGGCATACTAAATCTTTAGATTATGTCCACAAAAAACTCTAGTCACTAATACGGTCACCTAACAAAAGGCAATGCACACACTTGTAATGTCCCCAATTTTCAATAAATAATATGGTCCTGAAAAATTAAATAATATCAAAAGGACTTATTTGATTAATTGACTTAATTAATAAAGGGGCCTAATTTTTATTAATTATCCATAGGTGTTCGCCATGTCAACTTTCTTTTGTAAACCCTTGGGAGTTTTCTCCAAGGGGTATTTGTATGCGCATGTAGGAAGTTGTTCATATGTGATTTGGATTATTTGAATTGTACTGCAAATTACTATTTGAGTTCAGGATTGTTCGCCATTTTGGATGAGTGTAGGACTTTCCCTACTTGGCTATAATGGTTTTGGTGGATTCCCTCACCTTATTCTATTCTCTGTATTTTTGGATTTGGCAAATATGAGTCCCATCATTGTTTGCAACTATATTCTCTTTATGACAAATTATGGCTCGCTGGTGTATCTATTACATGGTGTACTTTTGTGTGCTGGCAATTAGATGTCTTGTTTGATTCATTAATAAAGGATATTAAAACTCCTCATTGATCTTTTCCCCTTGATGCAAACACCCCATATGAACCACCTTCATTTCAGATGCCATACGCTAGGCAACTTCTTGTCGGGAACTAGAAGCAACTTCCTGACGGGAACTAGAAAACTTCTTGACGGGAACTAGAAGCAACTTTCTTAGAGGAACGAGTCAACTTCTTGATGGGAACTAGAAGCAACTTCCTAACGGGATCCAAGAAACTTCGTTTACGCGAACTAGAAGCAACTTCCTGACACGAATTGGGCAACTTCCTGCTGGGAACTAGAAACAACTTCCTGGTGAACTAGGCAACTTCCTGACGGGAATTACAGGCAACTCCCTGACGGGAGCCAGACAACTTCCCAACGGGAACTTGAAGCAAGTTGCTTGACAAGAATTAGAAGCAACTTCCTGACGGGAACTAGAAGCAACTTCCTACAAGAACCAGGCAACTTCTTGATGGGAACTAGAAACAACTTCTAGACATACACCCAACAACTTCCTGACAGGAACTAGAAGCAACTTCTAGATGTACTCCAAGCAACTTTCAGTTGGGAACTAGAAGCAACTACTATAGGTAGAGCCTACTTATTCATAAGGAAGTTGCTTCTAGTTCTCATCATGAAGTTGCTTGTAGTTCCCATTACGAAGTTGTCTGGTTCTCGTCAGGAAGTTGCTTCTAGTTCTTGTCAGAAAGTTGCTTCTAGTTCCCAATAGGAAGTTGCTTGGTGTAAGATATCTGATATGGAGGTGGTTCGTGTGGGTGTTTGCACCGTGGGGAGCAGATCAATATGGAGTTTTAATATCCTTCAATAACAAATCAGAGAAGACATCTAGTTGCCAACACAAAGAAGTACACAATATAAGGTAAACACTAGCGAGTCCCAATTCTTCATAGAGAGAATATAGTTGAAAACAATAATGGTATTCAAATTTTCCAAATCCACGTAAAGTAATACAAAGAATGGAAAGGGTGAGGGAATCTCATCGAAACTGTGATAGCCAAGTAGGGAAGGTCTTGCACTTTCAAAATGGTGAACAATACTGAACTCCAATAGGAATTCACAGTACAATAAAAAATAATCTAAATCGCATACTAACGACTTCATCTGTGTTGCATATAAATACCCCTTTGGAGAAACTCCATAGGGTTTATAAAAGAATGCCAACATGGAAAACACCTAGGGATAATATAAAAATTAGGTCCCTTTACTAATTAAATCAATTAATTAAATGTTGAGTAACATGGATTGTTTTCTGCAAATGTAATAACACTATCATTTTTATTGGTATGTTCCATATGCTGAATTGAATGACTTATAAATATGAGAGGAGGAAACATGTCTCATGAGGAGACATGTGTCTATGGTTAGCCATCATTAGATTATAACCATATATATAATATATGCTATATATATAGGTAGATGTAAGAATAGTGGTCTAAATGATGATTTACTAAAAACAATGTATCTCATGATCGAATCAATCTGACTGAAGCTACAAACTTAACACTCCCTCTTAGCTAGTGCGGATTATTATAGAACACATTATGCTCTCAAGCATATGAAGAGATTTCAATATGATCTGGAGTATGTTTTAACATGAAATATCAATTATATGATATTCAACATACTTATATTGTTATGTGCACTGACATTAAATCCTTGATGCCTACCAAAAGAATATGTTATATCTTAGAACGATATGTGTTATCTGATCTCCGACACTATGGGACAACAACTAAATGTAGTCTATCAGATAGCAACCACGATTTAAAGGAAAACAAATTAGTGCAGTCCATCATGATGAGTACCATGATCTTGAGGTAGAATTTGATTAATATGATCATCTCATACACATTACAAACACTAGCATCAACATCATGATACCTACCAATAATTATATTATTATATATCCAAGAAGGATATGAGTTATCTGATCTCCGACATACTGTGGGACAACAATTGAATGTCGTCAGTCAGATAACAACATGATCTTAGTGACATCAACTTAATATAGTCTTTATTAGGACAAGTATCATGACCTTTGCACACTTTGGGACATCAACTTGATGCAGTCTGTCATGATACATTTGTTATCATGATAATAGAGAAAGAACACACAAACAACAAATGTAGTGAAGAACTAGGCATGATCATAAAGTATCAAATAGCTTGTGATATCAGAATGTGGAGGAAATCAAACCTATCCATATATGTATATACATATACATACGTATATGTATGTGTAAACCTGTTCCATATACTTGCATCAATTTTATTAGATCCAACCAGAGCTATTACTTTAACACTCCCTCTTAGCGAGGGAGGATATGATCAATTTCTTAATCCGATATTCGAGTTTGCATAAAAGAACACTTATACACAATTATATCCCTCTAAGAATATACATACTATCTGATTTCCGACACATTCCAGGACACACTTAGTTGATCAAATAGATATTCTTGATCTCATGATTTTTGACTAAATCTAGGACTATCATGATTTACTTATTGTTATCCCTTCCGGCATAGTCTAGGACTGCAAGTTTAATGTAGTCTATCATGACAATGGATCAAGAATACAACACAACAACCACAATATCATGATTTCCGGCTCATTTCGGGACAACAATTTAATGTAGTTGATCATGATACATTTTGTTAACATGGTTACTGACACATTCCAGGACAACAACTTAATGAAGTCTATCATGATAACGTGGTCAAGCTATTGCTAAGATCGTCACCTCACTATAGCGACCTCACACATATATCAAATGAAAGATCGTCACCTTTCAGGACATTAATGACAACATCATGTAGTAACTCAAATGATATCCACCATGAACCAAGTTAAAGGTTTTCACCTCATTCTTCTTTGTCACAAAGGAGAGTACATTACAAAGAATTTCACTTCAAACTTCTCCCTTATAGAGAAGATATCATTCACAAGGGATTGCACCTCAAGATTCTCCCTCTGAACAATGATTTTGGGAAGTCAGGTCTTATTGTTACTCCCTCAGAGGCTCTCCTTGCCCAAGGATGCCTGTCGGACTCCCTCTAAATCTGATATTGATCTTCCAACTTTTTGGTGATAAGTCATTACTTCCTCATGATATACACAGGAGTAGGCCCATCAAAATCATACAGTCACACATGTTATTTTAGACTCCCTTTGAGTATTAATCTTCTAAGCTCCTAAATTGCCTTGAAGAAGTGTCATACTCCCACTTAATGGAAGAGCCCTTTGTCTAGACTTTATTTCATAGTCCTCGATGTTATCACCCACAAAGATCCTTGGAGGAATGTCCCTGCACATCAACATCCTTAATACAAGTTGCTCCAATGAAGGTCCATATGTATCAAATTAGAAAATACCTCCATATAAGCATTTTGTAAACAATGGGAATGGAACAATGGTTATTATTCTCCCCCCGCACTGTAAAATTCTCATTCTTATATTGTTGAACAATTTTGCATCAAACTTCTTTCTGCTTATTTGATCTTAGAACCTTAGTCTATTTGTACTATGAGAGGGACTCAATAGGAGCAACTAGAGTCATTTCCATGTCAATGCCTATGCCAACTTTTATAAGGGTTCACAAGATTAATATTTAAAATTACATTTTTTGTGGAAAATATGTTTATAGTTTGAACTCCACATAAAATTAGTCTCCTCAATGCGCTTTCTTGATTTATCAATTTGTAAAATTTTATGAATTTGTGATGATGCCCATGTTTAGCAGTCCACAAGCATAATAGATTAACATCAATCCTTGGTAGAGTAAGAAACACCTAGCTTTTCCACAATTTCTTCGCTCATATGAATCTCATATAGAATGTTAAATCTCATATGCGATGCTATATTGTAATGTCCCCTCTTGTAATCTCTTAGGATTTGGGACTATCTTTAACTTGTTCACTTCTTACGGAGTGTATACATTGTGGTTACTGATAATAGTAGTTTACTTGGCTAACTGAATTAACTATGTGATTGTAAAAATATTGAATACCCTCTTTCTTATTGTTTATATATATATATATTGGAAAATAATTTAGCCTTTTCAACAAATTGCTCCAGCACTGAAAATAATGTACTTTTCGGATGCAGCCTTAAGTATAGGGAAAACATAGCAAAAGAGGGAAACAATCCAACAACCTTCAAGAAAGGACTAGTAGTCTTAAGTGCAGAATGAATTGCATGCTGATCTCCCTTTGACATGCGACTTCTCTATTTAGAAAGAGTGAACCATATCTCCCGTTCCAAACAGTAGTTGTTAAATCACACCAATACCATAAAAGAGAAAAAATTGGTCGAATTTCTTTGGAAGCATATTTTGCATCAAGACGTTAAATCAAGTATCCCCAGTGATTATTGTAGTAAGAGCGTGTACTGGAAATAAGATATTGAAGGTGAGTAGAAACCTTCAACCTAACTTTACATATAATGCTTTGCTCTAAATTTCTTTTCTCGCATCAGTAAGAGATTGATTATGAGTTGTCAGACTCCACCATGCAACCAACGAAAAACCTTTATCCTCAATTTGTTTTTGCACTAGGAAATATAGTCATTTCCAGAAAAGCTCTGATCTCTCTTGTGCTGTCGTTAATCACTGCAATGCCCGTTGAAGAATATCCTGATTCACAAATATTCAGGCACGTGTAGTGATGTTTGTTAACCACGACAGATGCCAGATGTATATTTATTAATGGGCAAAATACAATAAATGGTTCTAATCAATTAATTGAAGCCTTAGGAAGTCAATGCAATGATGCGTCTGAATTAATATGGGCTGAACACAATTCGGGATCCACAAAATAATAAGCCATGGACTCCAGGATGATAGTTTCAGGATTTTAATTAAATAAAGCACCTTCCACATAACTATCACAAAATATTTTAAATGAATCTGGAGGCCTTCAATACTTTTTCCGTTGATGATAGTTTCACCACTTGAAATACGTTTTCCTTATCTTCACATGCTGAAGCTAGAATATTTAAAACTGGAACTAATAAAATTTATATTAAACTCACACACTCTGTAATGTTTCGTTTGTCCCATGTGCTTGATAACCATAACACTGAATGGCCATACAGAAGGGGTTGCAGGGAGGCCGTACGGAAGGAAGCATGGCCATACGGTGTATAGGGAGTTATATGGTAGGCAATTGCTATGATGAGTATAGTGGTTGGTGGCCATACATGCAGTTGGCCGTACGAATGGAAGGGAGACAGTTCGTATGATATCTTCTAGTGTTTTCCTTAGAGACCTTAGGAGAAAGACTGGAAGTCCATACGGTAAGACTTTGAGGACCGAAAGATATGTGAAAGGAAGATTACGGGTAGCAGCAACGAATGAGGTTGTACGGTAGGCTCTTGAGGTTGTACGGTTCAGATTGGAGGCCTACCAAAATGTGAAGATTGAGCTGCACTAAATATTAAGACCATACACTCACCAAATATGTTATATAATGACAGAATAAATGATTCAATGCAATTCCATATATATAGATATATATATGTATATATGTATTTGCACAAAGATGGTGCTTTGATTTGCCAGATCCGAGCAAAGAATTACAAGTGACAGAATAGGGTGAAGGTTGAATCCCACCGAAACCGTGAGAGCCAAATAGGGAAGATCTTTCACTTCCAAAATGGCGAACAATAGAGAATCCCAATAGGAATTCGCAATACAAATAAATAATCCAAATTGCATACTAAAAACTACCTACAACCGTGCTTAAATACCCGTCGAGGAAACCTTTTTGAGGGTGTACAAAGATAGCCGGTGGCGACACCTACCTACGGAAACAAAAAAAAAAATGGGTCTGAGATATACTAAATCAATCGACCCATTAACAATGTTTGATTAATAATTTATTTTACGACGGGAACATTACAGTCCTCCCGTTCCAAATTTTCCTTGTCCTCAAGAAAATGCAATGCTGGATATTGTAGAATGTGCTCGCCTTCCCACGTTGCGTCGTTGAACGACAAGTGTCTCCAGTATACCAAATATTCCTTCACCGTGCAGTTTTGCAGATTCTTATCACGTACTTCGATGATCTCAACCGATTCCAATATGAGCTTGCCTTCTCCATTGAGTAGCGGAAGGTCTCTAGCTACCGTGATGTTCTGTCCCACAACTTTCTTAAGGTAGGAGGCGTGAAAAATGTTATGAATACGACTCCCCTCTAGAAGTTCTAGCTCATAGGCGACTTCACCTATGCGACGAACTACACGATAAGGGCCATAAAATCGTGGCTTCAATTTTTCTTTCCCCTTTTCCTTCATTGAGGACTGCCGGTATGGTTGAACTCTGAGATAGACCAAATCGCTCACTTCAAAATTTCTCTTGATTCGGTGTCCGTCGGCGTACATCTTTTGTTGATTTTGCGTTCAAAGTTTTCCTTGAAGCATCTCAGGATGTCCTGTGCCTCCTGAAACCAGTTCCTTGCCCTTGGTGCACGACTGTCGCCTGTTGTTGTGTCGAATCATAGTTCCGAAGGTAGCCTTCTAACCACTTGTTCACAATCTTCGTCTGTCCATTTGTCTGAGGGTGGTAACTAGTACTTGGCGACAATTTTGTTCTTGCCAACCAAAACAGTTCTGTCCAAAAAATATTGATAAATCGTCCATCTTGATCACTAACAATGTTTTCGGTTAACTCGTGTAGACAAAATATTTCTTTAAAAAATAGATCGGCTATGTGTGTGGCCTAAAAATCTGAGGGGATGGCAAAGAAATGTCGATACTTTGTTAGTCTATCAACTCTTACAAAGATACAATCCTTCCCATTCACCTTAGGGAGTCTAGTAATGATGTCCATTGAGATACTTTCCCACTTTTGTTCTGGTATAGGCAGAGATTGCAGTTACTTGACAGGTAGAGTATGTTCAGATCTGTTTTTCTGATAGACTGCACGATCTCTTACATACTGCAATACGTCTCCTTTAAGATCTTTCTAGGAAAACCTCTCCCTAAGTTGTCTGTAAGTTTTGAGGAAGCCTGGGTTCCCCGCCAAGGGTGAGATGTGTACCTCCTTCAAGATTTTGTGCTTCAATTTGGATTCAGGCACTAAGTATATCTGATTCTTATAGTAAATGATGTCATTCACCACTTTGTATCGATCATCCTGACTGTTGTCATCCATTGGCTCATAGGTAAATGTGTTTTTGGAATATTCCACCAACAAATGTGCTTTCCGGTTAGTTGAAATCTGAGTCAGTAAGCATATAATGGGTTTCCTGGACAAAGCATTTGCAACCACATTGTTCTTTCCCTTCACATATTCAATGTCAAAATCCAAAGCTCGAATCTTGCTCACCCAGTTTTGTTGCCTTTCATTCAGGTCCTGTTGCTCCAGAAAATATCTCAAGCTATAATGATTAGTACGAACGACAAACTTGGCACCCACCAGATACTATCGGAACTTGGTTAGTGCATGAACGATGGCCAATATCTCTGTCATAAATGAAATACAGATGCTCTGCTTTGTAAGTTTCTGACTCTTGTAGGCTATGGGTTGTCGATCTTGCGTTAGTACCGCACCAATGCCTTCTTCAGATGCGTCACACTCCAGAATGAATGGTCGAGTAAAACTAGGTAAGGCGAGTAGTGGACAAGTGCTCATTATTTCTTTCAACTTATCAAAAGTGTGTTGTGCCTTTTCATTCCATTGGAAGGAACCCTTTTTTGTCAAATTTGTTAATGGTGCGCTGAGATGAGAGAATCCTTTTACAAACCTCTAATAATAATTGCATAGTCGAAAAAACCCTCGCAACTCCTAGAGTGATTTTTTTTTGAGGGGGGGGGGGGGAACCAAGAATAGCCTGAATCTTCTTTTGATGAACTTGTAGTCCATATTTACTGACAACATGCCCCAGATAGAATATTTTTGTCATATCGAATGCACACTTGGATCGCTTAACGAAAAAAGACTGAGCCTTCATGATCTCTATGACTTCATTTAGATGCTCTGTTGGGTGGATATTTTGCAACCGATAGTTTTGGGTTAAAATCTAGTTGCAAAATAGGATGACCAGCCATAGCGTGTGAGACAGAATCTCTCCTACCTTAAAGGGAGGGCTTCCCCTTCTCACTGTTCCTTGGATCAACCCAAGGTAAGCAAGAAGTCTAGAGATTTTATAAAATGGGTGTTACCAATATCCTTTTGTCTTATCTTTCAAGAAAGAATCCACTTATTTGTGGAGTGAGTAATGGACAGGGTGAATCTTTAACTACATTTCTATCAAGAGCTGGAAACAACGATATCGGTTAACCTTCACTAACAAAAAGGCTAGCTGAAAATGCACCGGTTTGGCTCTAAGTCCGGTCGTACTTTTATATGGAAAAGCTTTACAATTAGGGCACAAAGACTCTTAAAAGTAAAAGTAACTTAACTATTTTGCGAATTAAGAAGATAATATAAGCTATAGACAAAGCTTCTAGCTATACACTTCCAGGATTGCTCCTGGTCAGAGCTCTGGCTCGCATTGCTTCTCAACTCTTTTTCATTCAATTCACGAGATACAATTATCAAGAACACAAGATAACATGAATGAAAGATAACTTAGATGAATTATAGAAAAAGCTTATAACTCATGCAAGCAACAATCTCACTTAATCAAAGTTTAGTCTCAAATGCTCGTTTGTATTCACTTGCTCTCAAAATAATGCTTACACAAACAAAGTTTTGCTGGCTTAATTTCTCCAAAGCTTTCTTGCATAAAGATAATGTTGATTTTACAATGAGGGGGCACTCTTTTATATAGGCACATGAGTTGGAAAAAACGTGGAGGAAAAAGTGGGAGCAGCTCAACCAACTTTGACCTAGTCTAACTTCAGGAGAAAATAAAGGTTTGCATGCAACTGTACATACAACTCGCATTACATCCTTTTACATACATGTAACTCCCATTACATGTAATTACACTTTCATGTAATGCATCCTTTACAACTACTAACATGAAATAAAAACAAAACAACAATCTTAGAGATTGTTTCTTAGTGCCTTGAATTTGACAATGATGTCACATATTGTGGGAAGATCAGCAATTTTCATGGTCTTCGATATGGCTTCTACTCTTACTGCATTTGCATATGCTGATTGCACAACTTTGGAATTTGATGTCGTAGTATCTAAGAAGTGTTTTGTCAAGGATTTATACAAGACAAACTTGTTCATTGTATGTAAACCAAAGTCTTCAGAATCTACATCAGCATTGATCCTGATTGTATATTTTGAGTTTACTTTCTCTGCTGCAATAAGATTACCTGATTCATCAGTAACATGGCATCCCATCTATTCCAAATCACAAGTAACACTTGTTTCAACTGCTTGACAATCTCCAAAGGCCACCTGCAAGTTTGTGATCAGCTTCCTCAATGCTTCCTCCTTGTAACCAATGAGTCATTGAAATTTTAAGAACATTTCACATAATGGAAGAATGTCACATGAGACCATAGCATCTAAATCAAATTTTACCATTTCATCCCAGTCATCATGGATTCCCTTCAAGTTATTCGCTTCTTGAGTCAAAGAAAAGATTAAGTTTTGCTCCATTTCATTCATCTCTTTGACATGCCTAAGAACTGAAAATGTCTCCATGATAGCTCAAACTCCTTACAAAATGATTTCCTGTATCCAAGACTTGGCGGCTTCAATCAGCTTTCTCTCTTTAGATGTTTGAGACATAACAACAACACTCTGAGAAGATTGTTGCCAAATGACCTCGTTCAGACGAGAGACCTCATGTTTCAATTGATTTTTATTTTTCCAAAGCTCATGATTGCTCTTTGATACATTAGCCAATGCATCTTGAGCATCTTGCAAACAACTCAAACGTGATTGTTTTCCGATTTCAACCTTAGTAAACTTGTAATCAGAACGAGGAAGTTCCTCAATAGGTTTATCTACCAAGGGCTCAACGACTTCAATAAATTTGGTTTTATCTGAATCAACCAAAATTGTGGAAACAATCTTGTCTTTCAGAGTTTTGGATTTGGTCTTTTTAACAAGGAGATTGTTCAGAGGAACAACCACTTTTCTCCTCTTCGTTATTATTTTGCTCAACCATGCAGGCAGATTGAAACCTTCATGCATAGAAGCAGATATAGTGTAGACCATTGGCATTGATCCTGATTGTATTTCCATTGTAACAGAACAAGATTCAGTTTGCACAACTAAAGGCTTAGGAACATGCTGAGAAGACTCCATCATGAAAAGATCGAAATTTGTCAAAGATGTATCAAGTTGGGAAACATGACCATTGGTAGGAGTCGGAAAATCCTTAAACACATTTGCTAATTGTTCATATTGTTCATTTGTAGGAATGCAAGGAGCAATAGAAGAAATAGGAAAAGCCTTTGTATTGACTTCCAAAATTGGAATAGGAGTAAAAACGGTGGAGAATGAATCCACATTGTCATCCACTTCATGTAGAAAAGACTCATCATGTATAGAAGATGTACAAGTTTGTGCAGGTTTTGGAGGAGATATGATCATGATTTCCCACTCTTCATCTAAATCTTCTTTATCAGATTTTGTTTCCAATTCCTCTTCTAATTCTTCCATTAATTCTTGAATTGGTTCAAAGATTTGAGATGATTTAGTTCCTTTTCCACCCTTCAATTTGAATTTGAGGGAACCCTTAACATCAAAAGATGAAGTACCATCTTTCCCTGTGATTTCCAGCTATGACTTCTTGCCAGGAGGACCAAAACTTCCACAATCCAAGCCCATCTTAGCATTTACTTTTTTAAGGCCTTTATTTTTCAACCATTTGTTGATGTTTGCTAAAATGGATTGAAATCTATCCATGATAGATGTACCTTCCTTTTGTTATCACTGAATAGGAAGAGGGACTTCTTATCAAAGCCAGCTTGATGAAATTCCAGATCAAAGATGTCGCCATCATCTTCAACTTGGAAATCTGAAGGGATCTCCAACATGTTAAGATCGATTATCTGCTGCAGGGTTAATCTGCAGTAGTCCATCTTCATTATGTCAAGCTTTGTTCTCATATCAATCCAGATGTTCTCGATGCGATGAACATGAGTGTAAGCTCTTTTCATTTGAGAGTTCATCTCTCGGTAGTCAAAGTCAAATCTGGCCTTGAACTTTTTCAAGGTGATCAATTGCAACTCTACTTCCATGTTCTTCGCTTTAGACACAAAAATGATCGAATAGTTGCCAATAGCCAAAGGTTTAGCTGAGGTAATGCCGAAATCAGACCTATGCATAGCATGCTAATCATTCTGCACATCCATGAGCTATGTAGCTAGCTCCATCAGAATAATTCGATTTGTAGCATACTTAGGTAAGGTATACGGCTCACCTTTGGAATATCCAACTCTCAAGTATGTGAATGTGGGAAACTGAATAAAAATGCAGCCGTATTGGTTCACCTTCTCCCATGCTGCATTAGATACTCTTTTGATAGATAAATGTTTATTGAACAAGCACCGGAAATGCCTAGAGAAGGCATCTTGGACTCTTCTGTAATGAAATTTACTATTTGCCAAAGTGATTTGGTCATAGTAACCCCAAACAGGAAATTAAAGATGATCTATTGAAAGACTAGAGAAAGATCCCATAGCAGCAGCAATGTAAACAAGTTAAGAAGTCATGTAGAAAGGTACTGAAATTCCCACGTTGCATATCTATTGGCAAAGTGCAGTACTAATGAGCTCTCCCCAAAAGATGCGTTCTTTATTTTGCTTGATTTGAAACATGAACTTGTACATCCATGGCTTAAAATCAGAAGAATCTATAAGGCCACAAATTCTGCTGAGTTCAATGATTAGATTCTTATATTCTTGCTTGAAGTTAGACCGATGAACGATCTTTGCCATTTGGAGAAGTTTTTTCTTTTATTGTCTAACCAATATAGGTTGACATACTTCTGATAATCACCTTTTTGCCCATTCTAGCATGCCAGAAATGATTCTTTGGTCAAATTTGCACATTCTGCTTTATGTGGAACTTTGAAGATTTGTTCAATGACTTCAGGATCAAAGCTAATAATAACCTTGTCGTCAGCATCTTTGATAGTCTTTGTCTTTGGAGTAAACCATCGTTCACATCCAAAAACGAAATTAGGTTCTATGGCCGCCATAGAAAATGTAGATACCAAGTGAATGTTACTTCTCTTGATATGCTTCATTTCATTACTAGCTGGAGCTTCAACTCTCTGTAGAAAATCAGCTACGTTTACATGACCAATCTTTGTGTCCATCATATTATCTAGAATAAATATTTCTGATGGAGGAGCTGCATGAGCCAATTCTTTATCATTTTGATATTTCATTTTGCCTTTGGATTTTGACGGTGAGGACTTTTCTTGTGCTTGTACTGCAACACAGAAATCCCAAAACATAAATACATCATCAGATGGAATTGCAATACAAGTTGATTTGTGATCAACAAAGATTTGGAAACAAATTAGAAACTTGGTAGGTCCAACGAAATGATCTCGAAGAAATCATATGCATATGCAATGGATGGAAATGAAATGAAAAAAAAGCGGAATGAAATGTTATGAAGGTGGAAAATATTGAAGATGGAATGAAATGAGAAAGTGTGAAGGTGGAAATGCATGGGCATGCGTGCAAATAAAGATTGCTGATTTCACATATGACTTAGAGTTTTCAAGGCATTATTGCATGAAAAATGAGTACATGTCAGTGCAACATGTAACGGGATATGAAAGGTGAGATGAGATGTGAATGTGGAAGGAGGATGCACTTCACATGTAAGTGCGAATGGAGGATGAGATGGAAAGCATGGAAAGAAGCAAAAAGATGTATTTGCTCATGGAGGTGCAAATGCATATGGAGAAATGAAAAATGGAAAAGGGATAATGAGCTTTATAGTCACTTTTGGTGAAAAGGGGAAGTCAAAGTACATGAGAGATGAAAATGACATCTTTTTGACTTTTCAATAAGTGACTTTTAATCAAAATCAAATCTTTTGAATGCAATTACACGTAAGACATTTTATGTAATCGTGTCGTGCGAATGGATGCAAAAAGTGAGATGAGTGAAAATGGAAGTAGAAAATGAGATTACATGCATGTGCAGATGGTGAATGAGATGGAAAACATGTAATTGCATTCGTTGAATGAGAGGTGAGGTGTTGTGACACAGAAATGGAATGTGGAATGTGATAATGCTTTCGCATGAAGTGAAGCAACAAGTTCTTGGAAGAACTTGTGACTTCACCAAAGTGGAGAAAACTGGCAAGCAAACACAAAACACAAAAACACAAAGTAAATCGTACTTTTGGAAAGTGACTCAAACATGCCAATATGCAATACACTTCAACACTCAAATTCGAAATTGTAGGAAAATGAACAATTTCTTCATTTTTAAAGGAAAAATGCACTTTTCATTGCAAAGATTTCAAAAAGTGGTAATCATTAAGCAATTACATGCATAAAATCAGCAAGATAAGTAATAAAATCACCAAAAGGCATCTGCCTATATGCAAAAGTTCCCCATGGGGTAGTAAATGCCATCTTATATTGATCATCTTCACGGATCTCAATTTGATTATATCCAGAAAAACTGTCTAACATAGACAACATCTTGAAACCAGTAACAGCTTGCAAAACTTGGTCCATGACTGGCAATGGATAATTATCCTTGAGAGATGCTTGATTGAGATTGCGGAAATCTGCACATATGCGAATTTCTTCATTCTTTTTTCTGACAGGAACGATATTGCCTACCCAAGATGAATGATGGATAGGAAAAATGATACTTGCTTCAAGCATCTTTTGAATTTCAGCCAAAATAGTACCTGAAATCTTAGGGTTATATTGCCTCTGCTTTTGGCAGCAAGGAGCTGCACCAAACTTTAGAGGAATATCATGCTATACTTCTTTCGAATGGAAAGACTTAAGATCTTCATAAGAATAAGCTAGGACATCTTTGTATTCACAAAGTAGAGTTATAAACTTTTCCTTCCCCTTCGTGCAACCAGTTACCAATGTTAACCAGCTTTGGGTCTTCATCTGTTCCAATATTGTATTTCTCGTACTGTTCCATAGCCCTGGTCCTTGTCTTTTTTCGATCTTTAATATGCCTATGATGTTTTTCAAATAGCTTTTCCAAGGAAACCAAACCTTTCGGAATCTTATTCCCTTTAAGTTGAATGACTTCATGACCAGTTTTTGGATCTATTTTAGAGAGAACTTCATTTGGGTCATATTCACCTCCTTCAAAGTACATCGTCAAAACCTTCCTTTGTTTCAAGAAAGTTGATGATCTGATTATCATTGTTGAACACTTGCGAATGTTCACAATTATCTGGAATACTTGGTCGATAGACCAATTGTATTTCAGATATGTTGTCTTCAAAATCTTGATGTGGAAGTAGCAGAGTGGCTGAAATAGCAAGTGCATCAGCTCTGTGATTCAATTCTCTAGGGATCACTAAAATATTGAAACCATCAAATAGCTTGATGTAATCTGTAATGTTCCCGAACAGAAATAAATGTATTTAATTATTTTTGTGTAACGGGCCGATTGTTTAATTTAACTCGGACCCAAATTTAATTTTTGTCATAGTAGTTTGTGTCGCCGTCGGCTAATTTTTGTACACCCTCGGAAAGATTTTCCCGATGGGTATTTAAGCACGGCTCGTAGTAGTCAATAGGTATGCTTTTGAAATTTGATCTCTCTGTACTGCGGATACCTGTTGGAGTTCGGCATTGTTTGACATTTCGGAAGTGAAAGACCTTCCCTAACTGGCTTGTGCGGTTTCGGTGGGAATCAACCCTCACCCTATTCCGTCGGTGTTCATCTGGTTTGTATCCAGCAATTGGAGTGCTCTCATTATTTGCAAATACTTATCAATCTGTGAATGTTCATCCAAATTGGTACGGGCATTGCATGGTTTTTACATTATTATTTGCCATTAATTAAATAATATCAGTTGATGTTTATGGTGTACGGCTCACTGCCCCTCCCCTACCTACAAATCACACTGTTAAGAACTCAACTGTTGTGCCTCACCTCCTAACGTACGACCATTGCAATCCCCAACAACTCGCATTCACCTTTCAAATCCATATGGACACCCACTACAACGTATGACTTCATACTCCGCCATTCCGTACAGACCCCCACTCACTTTCGTGCCGTACGGCCTTTGTTCCCACCGTACGGACATTGGTCTCAACATACAGTTAGTCACCGTACAGGTATCTTGCCGTACGGACTTTGGGACACTGTACGAGTATCATACCCAGTCACCGCACACTGCATTGTCCAGTCCCACCGTACGGACATTGTTTTCTTGCTGTAAGGTTACCTTCAGTGCTTCCAGTTTTCTTGCCCCCTTCGCACATTGCTAATTCGATCGTAGATTTGAAGTGATTAGTATCCAGCCTGCACATTTTAGACCGTATGGCCTCAGTTCAGGAATTGGTGCATTGATTAAAATGGGTTATAGCAGGTACGGTACATTACAGTGGTGTCAGAGCAATCGATCCTACCAGCCTGTGATCGGTGAATGCGAGTTTATAGCCGGAAGAGAAGGACACATTCTGTTTATCGAATGGCTGAAGAACAGGAACGGGAACGAGAACCGACAGGTGTCGAACTCATTGCACTTTTGAGTGATCTTGCACAGAACCAGGCACAAATCACTGATACTCAGCGGCTTATGGAAGAAACTCTCAAAAAGTTGGCGGAAAACAAAATTTTTGGAGAACCGAATGGACATAGCACAGATTCAGTGGCAGGCAGATCACACCCTCACACTGTACACTCTCGACCATCCATGCCGACTTTCCCACCACGGACTGAGACACATCACGAAGAGAGACTTCCAACCTTCAAGGAAATACGGGAGGATTGGCGGAATGCAAATCTTGAAGAAGACATCTCCTACAAGGATTACGCAGATCTAAGAATGAGATACGCAGGAGGTGGAAACAGAGGAGGATATTTTAACGATGACCTAAGGAGAAAATTGAGTAAGGTGAACCTGTCTCCATTTGATGGTTTAGGCTCCATTTCAGCGCAAGCATGGGTAATGAAAGCCGACACCTACTTCCAGCTAAATCCTATGCCCGAAGAAGAAGCGATTAAATTTGCCGCGTTACACTTGGAGGGCATTGCGCAGGAATGGTGGCACCACGACACTATCACTCTTGGGCATGATCAAATAAGGACTTATGCTGAGTTCACGGAGAGACTAATTGAACGATTTGATGGAAAAGACCCTGAGCTCAATTTCAAAGATCTGGCACAGCTGAGGCAAACGGGATCAGTAGATTAGTTCATCGCGGAGTTCTAGAGACTTTCTGTGTTGATGACAGAGATCTCTGAACGAAGGCAGGTTGTTCTCTTTATGGATGGACTGGCAGAACCACTGAAAGGTTGGGTGAAAGGATTCAACCCGTCAACCTTGACAGAAGCAATCAGTAAGGCACAAAGCATGGCGTTGTTGTCAGCATCGTCCTCATCCTCTCGGATTCATTCACATTTGAAACCGCCGACGTTTCCGAGGGACAAACCTTCGCCCAAGAAGCCATCACTGGATGAAGCATCCCGACAAGATCTCCGAAGAAAGAAGTTATGTTTTAATTGCAAGGGGCCTTGGGAACTTGGCCACCGATGTCTCGAGAAAGGGAAAATTCATTATATCTAAGTGATGTCCGATGAAGAAGATGAGCAGGATCGAGAGGAAACGCCAGTGGAAGACATCCAACCTAGCGGCGACATTGACATGGCCAACATCAACCATACGGAGAGGATTGCCGCTTTAATAAAACATGGAGGATCCATTGCCTTGGCTGGCAATCCGAGGTGCACAGTTTTCCGTGTGCGAGGTACCCTTCAGGGATAGGATCACAGTGATGCTGGATAGCGGAGCTACATTGAATTTCATAAATTCATCTTTAGTACAGCGAAGAAATCTTCTGATGGAAGCACACGTGGGCTTTCAGGTCAAGGTTGCCGGAGGGACTTTCCTGCCCTGCACGCACCTAGTTCCTTAGCTGAGCATCACAATGGCAAATCACACGGTGACAGAGGATTTTTTCATAGTGGATTTGGCCGACATGGAGGTCATCCTCGGCATAGAGTGAATGGAGACACTTGATGAATACACTCAGAGTTTCAAGCGAATGGACTTCACTTTCGTGGCTAATGGGAAGAAGGTGGTCCTTCGAGGGATGGCAAATGAAGGACCGAAGGAAGTGTCTGCGCATCGGATGGAGGCAATCCTACGGCATGATGATGTTGCGTGGGCTACACAATGTTTCATCTCGGCAGAACCTATTAAGGGGCACAGAACACCTCCACGAGATTAAGAGCTTTAGGATGTTTTAAGTAAGCATGAAAGGGTTTTCATGGATATTCCTCCTGGCATACTGCCGCATCGAGGATTTGAACATACAATAGAGTTGGAACCAGGAGCGAAATTTGTTATAACCACACCGTACCGCCACCCGAAGAAGTTCAAAGATGAAATCGAACGGACGATCCAGGAGTTACTTGATAAGGGATGGATCCGTCCTAGTTCTAGCCCGTTTGCATCATAAGTGGCGTTGGTCAAGAAGAAGGACGGAACATTGCGTATGTGTGTGGACTATTGCGCACTGAACAAGAGGACAATATAGAATAGGTACCCCATGCCGAGGATAGATGAGCTGCTGGATGAACTATATGGTGCTGTCTATTTCTCAAAAATAGATCTCCGTTCCAAATACCATCAGATCCGAATAAGGGAAGAGGATGCGGAGAAAACGGCCTTCTGTTGCCATTACGGACACTATGAGTTCCTGGTCATGCCGTTCGGTCTGACCAACGCACCTGCTACATTCCAATCATGCATGAACCACATCTTTAACAAGCAGTTGCGTAAGTATTTGTTGGTGTTCTTTGATGATCTTCTCATTTATAGTAGGACATGGGAGGAGCACTTGAAACATTTGAACAAGGTTCTAAGTATCATGGAAGAACAGTCCCTGTTCGCCAAACAATCCAAATGTGAGTTCGGAATGACGGAGATATTGTACTTGGGGCATGTTGTCAGTCAATATGGGGTTCAAGTGCATCAGGAGAAGATCCAGGCTATCCTCGATTGGCCTCCCCCGAAATCACTCATTGATCTGCGAGGGTTCTTCGGATTGTGCAGCTACTACAGGAGATTTGTCAAAGGTTTTTCTCAGCTCAGCGCGCCTTTAACAGATTTGACGAAGAAAGGGGCTTTCTAGTGGAATGAAGAAGCGCAATTCACATTTGAAAGGTTAAAAGAGGCCATGAGCACTTGTTCGGTGTTGGCATTGCTCGACTTCACCCGACCATTCATTTTGGAATGGGACGTGTCAGGGGAAGGCATTGGAGCAGTTTTGATGCAGGACAGACACCCCATCGCCTATGAGAGCAGGAAGCTTACACCAGCCGAGCGCCTGTATTCCATCTATGATAAGGAAATGTTGGCCATTGTTCACGCATTGACCAAGTTTCGGCAGTACCTGGTTGGTGCCAAGTTTGTTGTCCGTACGGATCACAACAATCTGAAATATTTCCTGGAGCAGCAGGATCTTAACGAACGGCAACAAAAATGGGTAAGCAAGTTTCAATCTTTTGATTTTGATATTGAATATGTAAAGGGGAAAAATAATGTTGTTGCAGATGCCTTGTCTCAAAGAGCCACCATCTGCTCACTAGAGCAGATCTTAGCCGACTGGAAGGCACAATTGTTGGTGGAATATTCCAAGAATACTTTCGCTTGTGAGATAATGGATGGTCACATCCACGATGATCGATATAAGGTGGTGAATGATATCATTTATTATAAGGATTGGATCTACTTAGTGCCTGAATCAAAGTTGAAGAAAAAGATCCTGAAGCACGTGCACGACTCCCCTCTGGCTGGTCATCCCGGCTTCCTAAAAACTTATAGAAGTATGTAGGAAAGGTTCTCATGGAAGGGATTGAAAGGGGATGTATTGCAGCATGTCAGAGCATGTACTGTTTGCCAACAGAACAAATCCGAACGCACTCTTCCTGCTGGACTGCTACAGCCTCTGCCGATTCCCTAACATAAGTGGGAAAGTATATCAATGGATTTCATAACAGGTCTTCCCAAGGTGAACGGAAGGGACTGCATCTTTGTGGTAGTTGATCGACTGACAAAGTACGCTCACTTCTCGCCATCCTTTCAGGCCTTCAGGTTGCACAGATTGCCGATCTGTTTTTCAGAGAAGTCTTCTGCCTACACGGGTTACCCCGAACATCGTCAGCAACTGGGATAGACGCTTCATCAGTATCTTCTGGATAGAACTGTTTTGGATGGTAGGAACTAAACTATCATCGAGCACAAGTTACCACCCATAGACAGATGGCCAAACTGAAATTGTGAACAAATGGCTCGAAGGTTATCTACGGAACTACGTCTCAGCACCACTTATCACATGTCGATCGGAATGACGCCGTTCAAGGCTCTGTACGGGCACGAACCACTCTTCTTCCTCGATACAGTGTTGAGCGACAGCCGCGCTCCAAAGGCGAAGGATTGGCTTCAGGAAGGACAAGACATTCTGAAGAGTTTGAAAGAAAACCCGCAGCAGGCACAAAATCGACAAAAGGTATATGCCAACAGACATCGATTAGAGAGGAGTTTTGAAGTGGGGGATTTGGTTTATCTCCGACTACAGCCTTATCTATAGTCCTCATTGAAGGAAACAGGGAAGGAAAAACAAAAGCCCCGGTTTTATGGTCCCTATCGCGTGATCCGTCACATTGGTTAGGTAGCGTACGAACTAGAGCTTCTCGAAGGTAGTCACATTCATAATGTCTTCCACGTTTCTTGTCTGAAGAAGGCTATCAGGCAAAACATCTCTGTCACTACAGATCTTCCACCACTCAATGAGGGGAAATTCATCTTGGAACCTACTGAGATTCTCGAAGTACGCAAAAAAGTCTTGCGTAACCGAACGGTGAGAGAATACCTGGTACGTTGGCGACATCTATCGCTGGACGATGCAACGTGGGAAGGCGAACACGTCCTCCAGCATCCGGCACTGCATTTGCTTGAGGACAAGCAAATTTCGGGAGGGGAGGACTGTAATGTTCCCAAACAGAAATAAATGTATTTAATTATTTTTGTGTAACGGGCCGATTGTTTAACTCGGACCCAAAGTTAATTTTTGTCATAGTAGTTTGTGTCGCCGTCGGCTAATTTTTGTACACCCTCGGAAAGCTTTTCCCGCTGGGTATTTAAGCACAGCTTGCAGTAGTCGATAGGTATGCTTTTGAAATTTGATCTCTCTGTACTGCGGATTCCTGTTGGAGTTCGGCATTGTTCGCCATTTTGGAAGTGAAAGACCTTCCCTATCTAGCTTGCACGGTTTTGGTGGGAATCAACCCTCACCCTATTTTGTCAGTGTTCATCTGGTTTGTATCCGGCAATTGGAGTGCTCTCATTATTTGCAAATACTTATCAATTTGCGAATGTTCATCCAAATTGGTACGGGCATTGCATGGTGTTTACATTATTATTTGCCATTAATTAAATAATATCGATTGATGTTTATGGTGTATGGCTCACTTCCCCTCCCCTACCTACAAATCACACTGTTAAGAACTCAACTGTTGTGCCTCACCTCCTAACGTATGGCCATTGCAATCCCCAACAACTCGCATTCACCTTTCAAATCCGTATGGACACCCACTACAACGTACGACTTCATACTTCGCCATTCCGTACAGACCCCCCTCACTTTCGTGCCGTACGGCCTTTGTTCCCACCGTACGAACATTGGTCTCAACGTACGGTTAGTCACCGTAGAGGTATCTTGCCGTACGGACTTTGGGACACTGTATGGGTACCATACCCAGTCACCGTACACTGCATTGTCCATACCCACCGTACGGACATTGTTTTTTTGCTGTAAGGTTACCTTCAATGCTTCCAGTTTGCTCGCCCCCTTCGCACATTGTTAATTCAATCTTAGATTTGAAGTGATTAGTATCCAGCCTGCAGATTTTAGACCGTACGGCCTCAGTTCAGGAATTGGTGCATTGATTAAAAGGGGTTATAGAAGGTACGGTACATTACATAATCCCAAGCTAAATCACGGTAGTGTCTAAGTCGGTCATTTTTGGCGTATATTGACCCTTAACACACTACCAATTTGGCATCTCCTTTAACATGCAAGTTCTGAATTTCTCTAGCCTACGCCATGTTCAATCCCAATATCAAGGCTTCATATTCAGCCATGTAATAGGTGTTAGGAAATTGCAACTTGTAAGAAAAAGGGAAGAATTCACCATTAGGGGATATGAAAACAACTCTAGCATCGGATCCCATAGAAGCACAAATACCATCAAATTCCATAACCCAAACAGTAGTAGAGCTACTTATACTTGCACCCAAATCATTCAAAATGATTCTTCTTTGAAGAGAATCACTAGAATCACCTTTAGAATGCATTTCTTCATCTTTAAGACAATCCATAGGATCATCTTTAAGAATAGCTTTTTCTTTGGGAATGACATCTTCCTCTATGACTTCAACAACATCAGCAAATCTTTCAGTGTCTGATAGTAGTGAAGAACTTTTAGAATCAGTCCAATCTTTGGCAAATTCAGACACTTTATCAACATGTAGATAGTAATTTTCCCTCCTTGCTGATTCATAAAGAATCTGAGCATGTGGATCATTGGACTTGACTATCACATACTTCATTTCTCTTTCGGGATACAATTTTTGCATAACACGTTTAACAGGTATTCTTGCTTTAGTCATATCCATGTTGAGTTCTCCTATACTTTACAGAAATTGCGACCAAGTAACATACCATAGGAGGCTGGTACATCAGCAACTAAGACCGTCATTTTGATCTTTTTGTCTCAGAAAGACGCAAAGGTAAACCGAGCATCTTTGATTTGCCATTTCAAGGGCAATTGTTCTCCATAGAATAACAGCTACCAAAAGACTTAGTTAAAGTCAAACCTAGGGTATTTGTAACCTTGGCAGGCATGACATTATCAGAGGCACCGGAATCTAAAACACAGTTGCTTAACTCAAAACCATTGATCAAAAGAGAAAGATAGAAAGGTTCAATCTTTCCTGGATCTGAGGATGGAATGGTTACTAAGTTATTTGGCATATTTTTGACTTCAAGAGCAACCAAATGAGTTTGGGTAGGCTGGGATTCTTTGACAAATTTAGCAAGTCTATCCAATTGATCCGGATAAGCTTGTAGGTATTCTACCTTAGACATTTGAATTTTGGTCTTCTTAGCATGATCTATGATATCAAAAGCTTGGAAGGAATTTGCTAAGGAAGAATTTAAATTTTCAACTTGAGTTTTAGGCAAATTGGACATTGAAACATATGATGCAGGAGAAGGTTGATCAACACGTGATTTTTAGCTGGATCATTAGGTAGATTAGGCAGTGATGTTCTCCTCTTCGTAATAGTGACAGGCATTTGAGGAACATCCAACTTCTTTTTAGCCTCTTATTTTTGAGGCAACTTAGATTGTGAACATTTCATCATCACATAAGCTTGTGCAAAATGCATTTCATGATCTTCATCATTGTACTGCACGTAACCAATAGTAGAGTCACCAGCTGCTTGAGGATCATCATGATACAGGGCAGCATTAACCTCGGAAGGATATTCATCTTGATTATCATTCATTGGATCAGCTTCAAAGTAACCAGTAGCTGTGTTACTTGGTGGTGCTTTGAGTGCAAGCCTCTCCGGAGGAGGAAGCTTATTCTTATTCTTAGCTGCATAATTATTTGCAACATTAGGATAAGGTCGCCTTGGTATATCCTTATATGGTGTTGCATATGGACCTTGGGATATCTGCTTCTAGAGAGCAAGAAGTTTAGTTGCCAGCTTCTAAACCAGTGAATTAGATGTGCCCGATGAAGAGGATCCAAGAAGGAATTGTTCTTGAATCGGCTAGCATCTTTGCAAGTCTTCCTCGCAAGTATCAAATCATCTTCAATCTCAGTTGCCAAAGATTTTGCGAGAGCCAATGTTGCAGGAGCAACCCTTCTCAACAAAAAGTTGACTTCAGGAAGTTGAGTGTTGAAGAAATACTTCAAATTCTCTCCGTACGGTTCAAACTAACCATTTTGGTGTCCTTGTGGGGATGGTTGTCTTCGGAGGGTAGATCTTTGTGTTTGTCCTTATCATTAGACACGACTTCAATGTGGTGAATTTTTCCTTTCTCGAGGCATCTGTGCCCAGGTTCCCACGATCCCTTGCAGTTGAAACATAGTTTCTTCCTTTGGAGCTCCTGTTTGCTAGCTTCTTCTAACGACAGCTTCTTCTGCAGAAGTTTATTATCTGTCCCTCGGAAACACTGGTGGTTTGGAATATGAGTACCCTTGAGAGGATGACGTCGATGATGAAGCCATACTCTGAGTCTTTTTGATGGCCTTCGATAAGGTGGCAGGATTGAACCCTTTTACCCAACCCTTCAGTGGTTCTATCAGTCCATCCATGAAAAGCAATATCCGTCTTCTTTTGGGAATGTCTGTGACCAAAACAAAGAGTTTCTAAAATTTCGTAATGTATTAGTCAATCGATCCAGTTTGCATCAGTTGTGCCAATTCTTTGAAATTAAGTTCCAGATGCTTACCATCACATCGATCTATCAATTTCTCAGTGAATTCCGCATAGGTAATTATATGGTCATGCCCCAGTGTGATGGTGCTGTGATGCCACCATTCATGCCCTACTCCCTCCAAGTGTAATGCCTCAAATTTCTTGCTTCTTCTGGCATAGGATTAAGTTGGAAGTAAGTATTGAATTTCATTAACCACGCTTGGGTAGATATGGATCCAGATCTGTCAAATGGAGACATTTACTTCACTCAAATTCTTTTTGAGATCATCGTTAAAATATCCCCGGTTTCTACCTCGCAAATATCTCATTCTTAGATCTGTGTAGTCTTTGTAAGATATATCTTCCTCAAAATTCACATTCTTCCAGTCTTCTCACAACTGTTCTTGAACTTCTCCAAAAGGTTGGCTGCTTCCCTCGCTGTGGTGCCTCCGTCCATGGGAGGAAGATGGTATGGAAGGTTGTGAGCGTGCTAGATGAGGGTTTGCTTTACCCAACACCGAGTATGCGATGTGACCATTTTGTTCACCAGATATTTTATTATCTGCCAATTTCTTGAGAGTTTCTTCCATGAATCATTGAGTATCATTGATCTATGCTTGATTCCTCACAAGTTCTCTTAGTAGCGCTACGAGTTCGGCAGCCGTGGATTCTGATTCTACCGCTATTGTATCAACCGAATGGGATCTTCTTCTCTTCCGGCTATAAACTCTCATTCACTATCCACAAGCTGGTAGGATTGAAGCTCTGATACCACTGTAATGTTCTACTTGTCCTGTGTGCCTAATAGCTAGAACATTGAATGGCCGTATAGAAGGGGTTGCAGGAAGGCCTTACGGAAGGAAGTATGGCCGTATGGTGTTTGGGGAGTTGTACAATAGGCAATTGCTATGATGAGTGTAGCGGCTGGTGGTCGTACGTGCAGCTGGCTGTACTGATGGAAGGGAGATAGGCCGTACGTTATTTTCTAGTGTTTACCTTGGAGACGGTACGCAGAAAACTAAAAGTCCTTATGGTAAGATTTTGAGGGTCGTACGGTATGTGAAAGGCAGATTACAGGGAGCAACAACGAATGAGGTTGTACAGTAGGCTTGGAGGCCTATCGGAATGTGAAGATCGAGCTGCACTAAATATTAAGACCATACACTCACCAAATATGTTATATAATGATAGAATAAATGATTCAATACAATTCTATATATATATATATATATATATATATATATATATATATATATATGCAACAAAGATGGTGCTTCAATTTTCTAGATCCGAACAAAGAATTACAAGTGACGGAATAGGGTGAGGGTCGAATCCCACCGAAACCACGAGAGCCAAATAGGGAAGATCTTTCACTTCCGAAATGGCAAACAACAGAGAATCCCAATAGGAATTTGTAATACAAAGAAATAATCCAAATTTCATACCAATAACTACTTACAAGCCGTGCTTAAATATACGTCGGAAACCTTTCTGAGGGTGTACGAAGATAGCCAACGGCAACACTTATCTACGGAAACAAAAATAAAAATGGGTTTGAGATATACTAAATCAATCAGCCCATTAACAATGTTTGATTAATAATTTAATTTATGACAGGAACATTACACAATCCCAATTTTGCCTCCAATTGTGCACCTAGATTTGAATAACTCATATCCCATGAACCATCATTCAGATTGAAATGCTTCTGTTGAAGAGTATCCAAATACTCATGCAAGTTTGTATTGAAATATTCAATTTTCCAGATAATGGTTTTGTCCCATGGTCCCCTTTTATCAACCAAAGTCTTACAGCAAAGGTCGTAGCTTAATCTTTTAGTCAATGTTTATTTATATCATCTTCATACTATTGTTAATGATATTAATAAATGTCTGTCGCTACACTTTTATTGTTGGAATATCAGTGTTTTGATAAGCGGATTGTACAAAAATTGGCCCAAAGTTCTTGGGCAATTAGTTGTCAAGATTAATCCTCCCACTGGTTCTCATACTAGATAGCAGGTAGTTCCATTCCTTGCAAACTCAACGAAACTTGGAAACCATTTCAATTCAAGGATGCTTCAAAAAATGATATCTAGACTCTATTACATCGTCGTGTAATTTAGACAACATATAATTTCCAACGAGTGCTTTATAATTTCCACATGAAACATTCTCTGCCATGGTGATATTATGTGTAACTTCAAAGCAAATATTTGTCCAAAATTAGAAGATCAATGCAGTTTCTATCAATAATTTTGAAATTTCAAGGGTTCTTCATGCTTTCTTATAGGAGAAAAAATTGCCCTAAGATATCCTTTGTTTGGCCATTGATGTAATGGTGCTCATTCCCAAACGTGGAAGGTGTTGATTTAATCCAAACAACTTGAAGTGGGTTATGTAGGGCTCAGATTGCGTGCTCGGCACTTCCTACAACATTTCCAAAAGGATTTTTTGGAGAAATTTAAACAATTGGAACAATATCTTGTCTGCATTTTGTATATCTACAATTTTGCACATATTTTGATTATTGTCATCTATATTAAACACTAGAGTTTCGTTATGATTCTTTGCTCTCATTATGTGTGTAGTCTTGCAATGGTTTGCTAAACATTGTAATACTTTTCCCTTATTTACTAAGGTATATTTCGCCAATCCTCCTTAAATTTTTTCCTATTTGAGGTTGATGGCGTTTAAGCATCTAGGATGTCTATATATTTATTGTTGACTAGATAAATTATCAGTGTAACATAGGGACATGTTCCCCCCCAAAACTGGGCTGCACCAAAGATGAGGACGCACCCGAGACAAGAGCAAGATGTCATGGTTTTTCGGGCGGCGCCACTCAAAGCGCCACCTCTGCCGGAGACAGCGAGACGTCTCCGTGTCTCCTGGGGGTGCAGGGGGGCGCGAGGGGGGACGCCGGGACGTCTCCTGTGGCAACAAGATGGAGCACATTAAAACATTAATAAAATAAGGCATTATTTTAATATTTTCTTAGTTCTATTTTTGTTATAATGGGATGTGGGGCCCATTCCTTCCTCCTCCTTTGTTCAAAAGGCTTCTATTCTTTATTTTTATTCACATTTGTATTTCTATATTTGAAGACTGATATATATTATAAATTTAAAATTATATAATTTGACACTCTTTCATTTGTTGATGTTGAATATTCATTGTTTGTCATTTAATCATGAATCATGATGTTCTAGTTCAAAACTTCAATGCAATGTTCAATGTTTAAGTTTTTTACTTCTTTATGTCGTATATTGTATAATTGTAGCACATCTTTTAATAACTAGCATTTTAAGTACCATATGTATAGTATATACACTCTGCTCCCCCTGCCTCCCCCGTGTCCCCCACCATCATCCTCTTGCCATCGCCCCACCGCCTGCAAATCAAGGCCCCTGTCCCCCCATCTCATAGGGTGGTGTAACTATGTAAATTATCTGCTGCCCTGGATCTTCTCGTATCTTCTCATTCCTTCCATTGTGGGTATCTCTCTTTGCATTATGTCTTTTTCCTTATCTTTGACCAGGGATGATATTTTATAGTTCTCTGTTTTTCTTAATTGAATTTTTTTTTATCATACTTTATATTGTTACATTTACAGCCTGCTCTGATACCATGTTGCGTAATGGGGATCGTTTTCTGCCAATGTAATAACACTCTTATTTTTATTAGTGTTTTCCAGATGGTGAATTGAATGACTTATAAATATGAGAGGAGACATGTATCATGAAGAGACATGTCTCTATGGTTAACCATCATTAGATTATAATAATATATTAACAATAATATATATATATAGAGGTAAGAGTATTTGTCTAAATGGTGATTTACCGACAACAATGTATCTCATGATTGAATCAATCCGACTAAAGCTACAACCTTAACATTAAATATGTCTTGTGATATTATTTAATTTTTTAGGACCATTTAATTAATTAACCTAATTAAAATATTTTATTAAAAATTGGGGACGTTACAACACTTGATGAGAAGAATTTTCAGACATAATTATTCCCATGGCATAAACATCATTCTCCAACATTTCTTCCAAAATGGAATTTTTCTCTTTCTTGCAATCATCCTTCAACTCCAAGATGATGTCATTCACAAATTAGAAAACTTCTATAATGCCTGCAAATATTAACCATGGAGGATCTTTCATCATCATGATTAATCTTCTTTGTTGGGATTGTCATCCTCAAGAAGGCTGAGATGTAACAAGTTCAATCCCACAAAACCACAAGAGTTTTACAAGAGAAAATAACACTAATGTCCATAATGCCAAATGAACTCTTTGAATCTCCTTTTATACTTTTCCCCACTGTACTTTTGGGAAGACATATTTAGAAATTCAAATTTTGTTAAATAACCTCTTTTTGGCTTGAAAAGACCAATTTATAATTTTAAAAAATAATAATAGTAATTGATTTTCAAGGCCACCTTTTAAGTATCCATGAATTACTTTAAATTCTCTTTAATGACCTATTATGCTAAGGTGCTTTTTAAACTGTTTTATAAAATTAAGCAACCTTAGTGAAATAATTATATTAAAACTCAAAATTCACTTAAGTTGTAAAAAATTTCAAAATCAAAGTCTGACAGTACTGGAGTGATACCAATGGTGAACAATGAAAATCGAGGCAACTGTTTGACTTTCTATAAATAGATGCTCTCTCCATGAATCTCGGAGAAGTGCCGAATGCTGGAATTCAATTAAACAAGTGTCATGGGAGTCCTCAAGACCAATTGATATCTTTTCCAACATTAAACACCCCCTCGGACAGCACTGTCACACAGTGATAAAGCTGGAGCTAACTACAATGCCAATGTGACCAAAAGTGAGAACGTAACATTGACCGATTGGACTTTGCCCCATCACATCAAGACTCAACATACTTATACAGGGGTGAGTTCACATCTAGTTCAAAGTGGGATTGGTCCATGGAGCCATAATTGGCTCCAATTGTAATCATTATGACAAGAAGTTTGGTAGACAACATATTTCAATACGAAATCGATCCTAGCTCATTTACTTGTAGAAGAATGATGGAAAAAAAAGAGGGTTTGTATAGACCCAATTTTTTTTTAACAAATAGTAAACACACTTCTGTTCCAAGAATCTTTCTCTACAATCGTCATGACAGCACAGTCCAACCTGTTTGGAACTTTTAATGATCAATCTTCGTCTCCATATATGCAGTGAAAGCAAGAATAAAAGTGAGGCAAGTGTATCTAGTTTGTGTGTTTTGTTTTGAAAATGTGTTTAGAATTAGGTTTCAGCTTGACAGGTCAAACTTGAGGACCTCCCCAAAAAAGTTTTAAAAGCCTGCCAAATCACTTGGATTGATTTGGATTACTACATTTTTTCCCCAGACTTGCCCAGATATATCCTGTGATGTACTTGGACAATTCAGGGTGAAAAATGCAGTACATTGGATGAGTCCATTCCAGGTATATTTCAATTCTGATTCCAGATACTCTATGCGAGTGATTTAATAAGAGAAACCGCTGAACAATGGCTATAAAAGATTGAACTCTATATTGAGGAAAGTTGTATTACGAGAAACAAAAGTCTATGATGATAAAATGCTTCCCTTTTTAATATTAATCAAACAATTGATACCATGAAGATTGAAAGGTTCGTTGATTGAAATGTGAAATGATACTATTTTCTCTTTGGATCATAGAAGACAATCTTCTTGCATGGATTTGTGATACATGTTTTATTATCCATGTCTAATAATATCTGCTGACAAACTCGAATTTTCTTAATTGTTCTATATCATTAATTTTTTCAAAGATATTAGTAGAAATCTCCATCGGTTTATGGCCTTGGGAATTATTTTCATTTTGTTTTTGTAGCCAAACATTTATTAGGTTGAGCCATGGTGATTTTCATTTTCTTTCATGTTTGCATGGTGGTTGCTTTTGTATGATAACACTATTTCCCCTTACATCACTAAATTAATTACTTTTATCTTCTTTGACTATATGCAGATTGCAGACTATTTTGCCACTGTTAGTGGTGGGTCAAACCCAGATGATTTTTCTATAGGCTTACACCAGGAATTCACGCCCATTAATGGACATGATATCGGACAGTTTCCTGGTACAGATATATTGCAAAGGGAAGATTCTGCAGCTTTAGAACCTGCATTTGTATAATTATACTTGTCAGTTAAAGATCGACAACTCACCTTTTCATTAATTTTGTTTATTAGAGGGTAAAAATAACTAGAATGCTTTACTTAATGTGTTTCACCATATCCTCAAGTCTTCATCTTATTTTTGTAATGGTAGAAATAAGTTTGCAATGCAAAGATGCATGTATTCGTGATTCCAAGTTGTATATTATATTTTGATCTGTATTTAAAAGATAAATGAAAAAGTATTTTAGGGTCAGTACCAAGCGAGGCATCTTTTTTGTGTACATGACCCCTTCTTATGGAAGTCATTCAACAACTGGTTTAATTTCTTTCCACCTTTTTCAGAATTGCACGTGTCACTAAGGATTGGGCATATTGATATGGCATTTAGATCCAACTTGAAGAGGAAGAAAGAATAGACAATTTTGCTTGTTTGGCTACTATCATGGACCTCCACTACTTCTCTAGGATAAGATAGATTATAGTATGTAACCTGTCTGGGCACACTAAAATTGTAAATAATGACAATTATTTTAAATAAACTCTCTTTATTTATTGGACAAAGTCTCAGTAGTAATCAAATATAGACTGATTGGTAATATCATGGTTGTTGGACTTGCATTCTGTTCCAATCCTGAAAGAAGAGGTTTTCAAATTTATTTACATGCCAATTTCATAGATAAAATGCTTAGGAAGGACAAGTAAAATGACTATAGAGGGTAAGCATTACAATATGTAAAGTTTGGATCTTGGTTGGTGGAGACAACCTAACTTATATTTCTTCTCTGTATTCTTCTTTTATGTCAGCAGATCTTCCTTGTACAGGGATACAGACCTGACTAGTTATTCTATATTCAGACTGAGATGTATATGCCACAGTTATTGATATATCTCTGCAGTCCTAAATGAAATATATTTTTTGTATGAGACGTGACTTCGTAGGGGCATGACCCTACGTAGTCATGCCTCTACACATATTTAATATTATACACAACACACCGGTTCATAACCACTTGGTGATTAACAACAGTGTTAAAGATCGGCATGTTCATAATGCCCAATCATGAAGAGTTACCAATTATATTAGATGTGGTATTATAAATGAAACAAAATCGTCTCATATGAAAGATGGACGATATTATATGATGTTCAGAAACTGACAGTTAATTCAGTAATATATATATGTGTGTGTGTGTGTTTAATCTCCTATGAGGCTAATATCCTCAACACTCCCTCTTTAGTGAGAAAGACATTTGAAAAGATATAACGCAAAAACAAATATTACTTTAAATGTGACTTGAAAATTATGGTGTCTGGAAAAATCTGGCCCAAAGAACCATGAAGGTTATTAAGGTGTCTGACAAAATCCGGCCTAAAGAACATAGATAACACTTCGCTCCAATATTTTAATGTTAGAAGATAGATCAACTATTGATAAGGTTGTCCCTTACAATAGTGATCTTACACATACGAAAGATCGTCACCTTTCACAACACAAGTTTGCAAAAAACAATTTGAAGTTATTCATAAATATACATATAACTTTTGTAAAAAGTATCTACAAATTTGTTATACCAAGTTTACCTCTGAAGTACTCTATTTTCAACCTTGCAAGAGGCATGGTGAAAATGTCAGCATTTTGCTCATTAGTGCTGATGTAAATCAGCTTAATAACATTTCTGTCAACCATGTCTCTTATATAATGGTAAGGAGTCTCAATGTGCTTTGATCTATTGTGAAAGATAGAATTTGCAGAAAGTTTGATGCAGCTCTGGTTATTATAATAAATAATTGTAGAATTTAATTGCTTTCCAAAAGGTCCAATAAATAGCTTCCTTAGCCATATTACTTCATGAGCTCCCATTGAGGCTACCATATATTCAGCTTCGGTGGAACTCAAAGCAAATGTGGGTTGTTTTCTATTGAACCGTGATATAATAGCTGATTCCAAACCAAGACCGATGGTTCTACGTAGATATCTCAAGAAATGTTTAGCAGCCATCAAATGAATCTTCTTTGGTTCACACATGAAGTGACTTAAAACATTGGTGGCATGGAAGATATAAGGCTTGGTATTTACTAAATACATAAGTGATCCAATGATTTGTCTGTAGAGAGTGGGGTCAATAGATTTTGAATTTATAGCTTTTTTGTTTAGCTTGTGTAGATTTGTTTTCATTGGAGTTGCTAGGGGTTTGTTGTCCATCATTCCAAATCTAGCCAAGGTGTCATGTACTTTCCTTGATTTAGAAAAATATGATCTTTCTTTTAACATACTTCTAGACTCAAGAAATAGTGTAATAGGCTTAGATCCTTCATTTCAAATTCGACTATAAGATCTTCCTTGCATCTTTCAATTAAGTGGTCTTCACTTGTTATCAAAAGATCATCAACATATAAAACAAGTATTAACATGTCATTATTTGATATTTTGAAGTATATGTTAGGATCAACTTTGTTTTTAGAGTATCCTAGTTTGGAGAGGTAGCTGTCTGTTCTTTCATACAAAGCTTGAGGTGCTTGTTTGAGGCCATAGGGGGCTTTCTTGAGTTTACATACATACAAATTCTTATCTTTCATGACAAAGCCTTCAGGTTCAATTTATACGTCTTCATTAATGATACCATTTAGGAATGCATTATTGACATCCATTGATGTATCTTCTATCCTTTAGATGTTGCAATTGCATAATTGTTCTTATGGAAGTGTATCGAGTAAAAGTTTCCTCATAGTCAATGCCTGCTTTTTGTGTAAGACCTCAAGCAACAAATCTTGCTTTATGTTTTTTAGTACTGTCATCTGAAGCATATTTAATTTTGTATAACCACTTTGATCCAAGAGCACATAAGATCTCTTAAATATAGAACCATGCCAAATTAAATATCAGACATCGCATGAAGAAAAAGATAGGAAAACTACATCTAAGAAAATAAAGCATACCAAGAGCATATAATTCTACATGTTAACTAAATTCTTAAATCCAAGAGCACATAACTCTTAAATATAGAACCATGCTAAATTAAATATCAGACATCGCATGAAGAGAAAGATAGAAAAACAACACCCGAGAAAATAAAGCATACCTTCCACTAGTTATCACATAGGATTATGCACACTTAGGGTGATCATTCATGATATGTCCATAGTATGAAGTCAATCTCACAAAATGATGAATGACAAACAAGTTTTCACTAATACATCTGTCAAGCAGTTAATAATAAAACAGAAAATCATTTTTTGGGTGATGCAAGATTACTGTCTTTAAATGGACACACATCATTTTGAGACCTTATAGCCCTCCTTAATGTGCTTTCGGTCTCTTTCTATCCTCTCCTCTTCTATTTTACTCCTCTTTGTCATCTCTCACTTTTCGACAATCTTCCAGGTGTCATTTTGATACCCTTTTGACCATCTCTTGTTCTATTTACTATCTCTTAGTCTTATCTACACCATCTCCTGACACTTTCTATGGCCTTTCTGACTAGTCCACTAGGACTATGTCGACCTGTTGGGCATTCGTTTTGCACGAGGTCAACGACAGGAATCCATAGTGTAATTCCTCTCTTGAAAAACAAATCTTTTTAAGGACCCGCTCCAAGGTTCAGTGTTTGTCTTGCGACATACCAAAATCTGCTCAGTAGAAGATAAATGTGAATGTTCACGAGGAGGCCTTTGTTGGTTCTAAAAAACTCTTTTGTCTCGGAATTAAAGTAAAATCTGTTCACTGTCTCAAAATATCACACCAAAAGAACAATATTTTTTGTATTTTCTATTTTTCAATGAATGCAATTCTAACAATGCAACTACTATAAGGTCCTATTCTAACAGGGTGTTAGCAAAGCAAATAGCGAAACTGAAAGCAAATAACATGAAATCAAATAACTTGAAATTGAAATTCCTAAATGGACATAAGCTACATAACACAACATGTTGCAAGTTAAACCTTCAAAGAAATCGGTAGGAAACCAATGAAAATAGGGGCAGCGCTTCCTAGAATCCATTGATGCAATCATCGGTGAGAATCTTTAACAAATCGAATGATGTTTCACTCTTCATCAAATCGCAAGGCCACGGAAAGTGCGCTCATGCGAGACAAAAAGCTATGTAGACACAATCGGGTGATCTCTTCTCAAGTTCGTTATGTCAATGAAATTCATATATCTGTAGCAAACACCAAAACTAAAAGATCGCACAACCAGAAACAACGCAATAAACTTTTGGCTCAATCACAGTCTCATGAATAAAATTCACAAAACAATGACACATTCAGGCAAGAATAACTACACTCCAAATGTTAGCACCAAAAACATATCTTTATTGCATAATAACGGCGGCCCTTGTTACATTTTACAATGGGGTATTTATAAGAAATCGTCTCCTCAATTTGTGTTGAGAGAGAGATATCTTGATGCAATAAAATGCTTTTAAAACATTTAAACAAACTAAATATATACAAACTGACAATCTAACTGGTGCTTAGAGGGACTCCATCCATATTTTATTCATTAATTGGTTGCATGAGCCCTTTACATGTCAAAAACAATAAAAGCATGAGAGAGAAAGTAGGAGGAAGCCATCAGTCGAAGTAGAAGTGCATGGAGACACCAAAAATAGAAGCTGCCCCTTCATTAGGCGTGTGTCGGAGTTAACTTGCCATCAGAATGTGCTCCTAATGCATGGAAAGTGATATTTTTGGAATTGGCAATCAACTATCGGTGCACCTCTGAATTGCGGAGCTCAAAAATGCGGAGCTGCGGTGTAATGCCCCGCCAAGGGATCCAAAGAATTTTACTAAGTTTGCCAAACAATTTTTTTTTTAAATATGAAAGATAAAACCATTCATAACATTTGCGGAAGCAATAGCAACAATTCACATGAAATTAAACATAACATATATACATAACATGCTACATTCTTTAAAGACCCCTTAACGTTGTATCACATCTAAATTAACTATTCATCTAACATCCCATCCTTATGAAATAACAATGATACATCCAATGTACTTAAACAATATACAAGTGTCCTTTTGTAATTATATTTTAGTTTAGCGCAATCATCCATTGTACATATCACAGGGTATGAAAAGTTTAAAAGAATAAACATCCAAGTAAATAAAGTACATCATCATCATCTAATATTAATCCATGATGCAATAACATAAATGAAATCACATATCATACATGATACATCATCACAAAAGATATAAACATCCATCACAAAAGATAACCATATATCACAAACATAAATAACTAAGTGCACGGTTTCTCCCAACCATAAATAGCATCATTAGACCATCGTGGATCTTAGCCATCCTTCCGTGCGTAACATTCTAAAGCACCGAAGAGATCATCAGTATTAACATAGTAGGAATGTCACTCCTAAAACATCCTACTAACATGCAAAGTAAAGCATAATAAATCATCAACTAACATGTGCAAAGTAAAGCAAATCATCAATATAAGAAACATACCAGTAAATACATCCATCATAAGGTATATTATCTATCATAATGCTCCAAGAACATAATGAAGAATAAATACCAACCAAGGATACTCCAGCCACGGTGTCTCAGACGTATCTCAAATGATAGAGTGAAAATACACTACCGCCCGATTGCGTGGAACCTAAGTGGTCCACTCTCACCATGCTGAGGAGATAATCTCAAGTCCCAAACAAGATATCAATTCACGAAGCACAAATCTCTATAAGTCCAGGAATCCTAAAAGTATACTAACTCAAAAGTTCAATCACACAAAACCGACATCTAATTCCCAGAGGCACACAATGACATGTAGGAAACCTACTATGCAAGCGAGAAAGTGTCATCGCATTTATCACGTACAAGTTACCCTGGCAGTTAGCTAAACTCCACGGGTCCATACTGATCTCATGCGGCCACTAGTATCCTCTCATATTGACAAGACATACTACGGAATGCACAGTCGCAACTATGCGTTCTCACTACTCCCATCCTAGCCTGTACAAGCACTCAAGGCATGGGCGAGAACATCAAAACAATTATCTTTTTAAATTCATTTAATCTCCATTTAGTGTGTAAATGTTATCACTTATTAACCAAACTTACAATGAGTTACCTTGGCAGCCACTTAGGGCCCCGGTCTCCATTGCAAGCCACTTTCCGACATTGCAAGTAGATTACCTACCCTAAGCTCATGGAATCATAAATCTCAAAATCATAAAAGATAATCCATAATAAAATCATCAAATATGCATAAAAGCATCAAATATCCATAATAAGAATCATCAAATCTCCAAGATAAGAATCATCAAATCTCCATGAGCATTTGAAAAAGCATCCATAGAAAATCATGACCACAACAGTTCTCTATTGGCAACTGAAGGCATCACTGATAATCATAAGTATCAATTGGTTCTCAATAACCAAAATATATCTCAAGATAAATGGTTCTCAACAAGCAACCAAGAATATCTCAAAATCATACTGATTGAAGACTCTAAAATGGTTGAGTCAAACATGTCACAACATGACATCATCAAGAAATAAATCCACATTTCATTCCCATCATGGCAACTAGAAAATAATCCAAGGATAACTGATCAATGACTCAAAAATGATTAGCTCAAGTGTCTCATACACATACATCTCAGCTTCACACATGAAGACTGATGAACAATAACAATCAGTAAATACAAACATAACATACAGCACACGATCACATTACCATAGTTGGGCTTATAAAGATCGAGACCAAATAAGATCAACATGCCAACACATCTCATAACCCCCAAGCCTTTGGTAACAACCTAGGATTGGTCAACACTAGTAAACCCAAAACCCAAAACAAGAAGCATACAAAATACACGATGCAAACACATGTTTTGGTTTACTAAAATCACATAGTTGAATAATGTGTAGAGGTTTCCAGTTTTCTGTTTGCAAGTATATCTCAAGTGTCTAAATTTCATTATTTGACCTACAAGTCAACCCATTTGTTCTTCGATAGCATTATCCTTCCATTATTAAAAATTACATTCTAAGAATAACCTAAGGATAAATATTTACTTATTAAATCATTTGCTTTATTTGCTAAGATCCATAGTACTAATTGGATAACTCTTCCTTAATGTTACTTCTACATTTCAACATAATCAAATGACCATTATTCATTTATAAAAGAACCAATTATCAATCTTTGAATAAGAAGAAGATAACTTTATTTATCTCAATCCATTAACATAGGTACACCATCCATGACCTATTACATATTATTAGTTTTCAATTAGAAACTTAATTAAGTATTATTAAAGTTTGATTCTTTTAATTTAATCGTTATCATCATTGACAACCATATAATATCTAAAGTCATAATTCAAGTCATAAGACTTATCAACTTCGATATAGATAATCTACAATCTCGTTAAAAGAATTATATCAATTAAATCTCTATTACATAACTTAATTATTAATTAAATCTAATTAACTCTCATTAATTGATTTAATTAATAATTGCATAACCATAGCAACGTTCCAATTAATATCAGTTGACTAATAACCAACTAGAATTCTATAAGTTGAAAGTCAATTATAATTCAATACTCAAATGATCATATTAAGAATTCAATAATAATAATCTTGTTAATAATTAATAACAAGCTATATTGGAAATCTTATTAATAATTCTATATTAACCAAATTCATCACTCTTCAACAAAGTTCCCATTTATATTTTAATAATAACAAGTTATAATAAATCCCCAATACCAAGTATTATTATCTCAAATAAGTTTCCCTTATGTACGTTGATTCAGTTAATTGATACTCCAAATTATTAACCAATTAAATTTGATTAATATCTTTTACAATACTTCAATCATTAACTAATCTCTTCTAGATTAACTCTGATCGTATCAATTGATAACTATTTAAACTATTTATACTATTATGTATGAATAGTTTGTTAGACCCAACAAACATTAATAAATAATAAACTCATCAAAACTATTATTAATCGATCTAGAGAACTTTACATAAGCTTCATTAGTTAACTCTTAATACCATTAAGGTATATCAATAATTATAACGTATTAATAAGTCAGATTATAACTAGGTTATTAAATGTTATAACAATGATTTTGACCCTTGTCAAATAAATCCAATATCATTAAAGTCTCCTCATTTAAAAACGTAATATAAAATTACCATTTCTAAATTATTTAATATATATTATAAAAAGTCCACTATATAAATTATATTAAAATATCTTTTCTTTTAATTTTCTCTGATTTAAAAATCCATTTACGTAGATTGACTAATAATTAATTACACTTCTTCTACTATTAACTAATCTTAATTAAACTTGATTTAATTAGATTAGATAATAAATCATATAAAACTAATGCATATTAATAAGATTCTAATAATGGAATATTACAATAATATCTTTAATTCATTCCATACTTTGATAAATTATTTTTGTGAAGTTTAAGCATAAAGAACTCTTGGTTATGAAAAATAGAAAAATATCTGTCCTTGAATAAAACAGTCCCAGTACGACGGCCATATCTCCCTAATGAACCTTTGGATCGGGCTGAAATTTAAATATGTTGGAGAGGGCCAAGTTGCGCCAATTCTGACCGGAGTGATCGAATAAATTCGATCCCAATAAAAAGTTATGAATGATTGAGTTTGGGTCTATCCAAGGGGCAGCGACAGGGCAGTTTGTGATGAATTAAGAATTTTCTCTTAAATAATTGTTCTCTAAATTTATCCAATAATTTCACTAATGGATTTGGCCATAAATCTTCAAACCATTTTCAAATCTATTTCAATTTGATTCTAATTCGAACCCAAACCCGTTTAGATCTAATTTCTTCCTAATTGGATCTAAGGTTTTTCTTTTATTTTCTTTGCAACCATACATATCTAGATTCCAATTTAATTGTAAAAAACATGATGAAGACAGGAAGAGAAATAGTGCAAAGGAAATATAAGAATATCACGAGTGCACCTGGACACTGATGTTAATTTGTCATGCCTTAGAAGTCCATAGAAAATCCCTTCCTTCTCCAACATTCGCAAATTCCTCCATGATCCAAGCCAGCCGAAATTTCTCACGTGACAAGAAGTGCCGAATTCTGATGCTAATTCGCTCTTCCTCAGAAAACCCGCAGAGCAAGCTCCTTTCTTCAGAGTTGTTGAGTCCTCCAATGCTCCAATTGCTCTCCACACTATATCCCTAAGCTTCTATGAATGCCTGAATATAAAGAGCTCTCAAGAAACCTTTGGATTGCTTTTTGAAACCGCTGAAAAGTGTCACCAACTAAGCATGAGTTTTTTCCAACCTTTTTGATGAGTCATAGAGTTGTAGACACCTTGTGCTTAATTGATGCACTAACCCCCAAATTGTTGACACATGTTAATTCCCATGCAAGCTTATAACTCCAATTTAGTTTTTAAATAATCTCTATTTAAATTTTATAACTTTCATTTTAATTTTTATAACTTTTATTATTATTATTTTATTTATTACTTTATTATTATTTTATAATTATTATTAATTTTAATTTCTAGTTTTCTTTTATTTAATTCCTTACCTCAATAATTCACATTTAATTAATCACAATCAAAATATCAAAGATCATGATATTTTATTAATTTTTTCAAATAAATAATTTATTAATTAAATCTATTTATTAAGACTTAATTAATGGAAAATTCACCATAGACCTCCAAGATAAAATATGAAAACCCATCATAGAACAAATCATACAAAATAAATTTAAAGAGTTAAAAATCACGAAATATGTCATTCGACATATTCGGTGGGTATTCAACTCAGATACTTGTCCTAATTTTCCAATTAGAACAAATGGCTCAAAGGGTTGGGATTTGGACTTGAGAATTTATTTTCCCTCTCTTATCATTGAGATAATGTGATAGGGTACGTTCATCCTGGCAATTCAGGGAAGTCGATACCCGGTACCTGCAATTTGCATAAAAATCATGCATGTACAAACACAATATATACTAAACTAAACAGACAATGGTAGGAAGTGGTGCATCGTGTAGATCCCGACTAGCAGGTGACTACGACTCCCTTCCTTAACTACATCAAACACGTCATACAAAAGCAAACACACAAAGCAAATACGCACACCATACACATGCAAGTATGGGGTAAGTATCCATAAGAAAACACATATGATAATAAATCATCTTACTAATCATCATTAATAATTGAAAGCAATGTAATAATCATCATCAATAATTGTGAACACTAAAAATAATCATCATACATACATCAAATGTAGAGTCTAAGTAATCTCATCACATAATAAACTGAATCCATAGCACAATATCTGATAATCTTAAAAGAATGCTGCTAACCAACAACATAAAACTAGTTCTAAAAGAGTTCAGCAACGATAACAAAATGTGAACCAAGGGTAGGCACTATATGCGGACTTGCAGAGCTCAATTCGCCAAAAAGTCAAAGTTCTCAATTTTGAAAACGGTTTCTGGGTTTTTCTCAAATGAGGTTTTAGATCACTTTTTGTACACGCTTCATGCCCATTTTTGATGATTTACACCCTCTTTATAGCCAATTACTTTCATAAACTTGCACTCCCTCCGCTTCTTCAATCAAAAATCTCAAGGCACCTGCGTTGAATCTTGTCCCCAATAGCTGCATAAGATGAGGAACCTAATTTCCTTTATGTGTCCAACCTCTGTATCTATGACCTTTGTCTTCTCTCCACCTGTCCAATCCTTCCCGGGGAGAAACCAAGTGATCCAGATTATCCAAGACGATCAAATGTTTGCAACTTTTTCATATTTCTTCACAAATTTTTCTAGGCATTTTTAAATGACCTTTTTGGAAGTCTTTTGCTCAAAATTTCAAGTCGGAACCTTCCTCGGTCCCTAAAATTGGGCAGCCGAAGGCTCACTATTTTAGGAATTGAGATTAGATCTTCAGTTCTTCTTTCTAATGGTATAAGCAGTTTTGAATTTCGAGGTTCGAGTCAAAAGTTATGACCTCGACAAGTTGAGGATGTCATTTTTACTTACAAAAGAAGTAAACATTAGTTCGTAGAGTTAACAATGCATAGTAAAGACATACTAGCTACTCAAACAAAACTGGAGATGAATCTTGAAATCTGGCTAAGTCTAGATTCCTGAAGCCCTGAAATTTGGCTAAGTCTAGATTCCTGAAGCCCTGAAATTTGGCTAAGTCTAGATTCCTGAAGCCTTGAAATTTGGCTAAGTTTGAGTTTCTGAAGCCCTGAAATTTTCTAAAATCTTTACCTTATTTTGGGGAGGTCTGAAACCTATCTCAAAAGATTTGTCGCATACATTAAAATATATTTTAAGTATAAGGATATCTCAACTTAAATGATATATTTTAAACCCCTCTTATGGCTACTCAGACAAAACTAGAGGTGGAAGGGCGGCTTGGCAAGTGCACACGGTGCCTTGGGAGCATGGCGGCGCCCATGCGCACAACGCGCCTTGATTGTGCGAGCGCTTTAGGCACGCGGGCGGCCTTTAGGGGCACGTGCGCATGCTGACCTTGGCGGTGCACGACCTTTGGGGGCGTGCGCGTGCTGCCCTTGGTGGCACGTGCGCTGCCTTTAAGGGTCGCGCGCTGCCCTTTGCGGTGCGTGCGCGACCTTTAGGGGCGCGTGCACGTTGCCCTTGGAGGCGCGCGTCCGGCCTTTGGGGCCCACCTGCTCCCCTTGGCAGCGCGCGCGCCCTTAGCGGCATGTTTGAAATTTTTTTTTAATTTTTTTAATTTTTTTAATTTTTTGAATTTTTTCTTCAAATTTTTTAATTTTTTGTGTTTTTCAATTTTTTGATTTTTTTTGTGATTTTTTTGAATATTTGACTCTAAAATTCTAAGGTCTAATAAAACTCTTCTTCTGCCGACTCCCGAACTATGAGTGTGGGAGTAAAAAAAAAAAGTAGGGGGTCCCCATTCCTAGTGAGGAATGGGGGCGTGTGTTGTGGACACCACAAAAAATAGCCTCGAAAAAAGGAAGAAATGACCAAGACATTTCTTCATCAGCAAACATTCCTCCGACGTGTGTTAAACACCAACCAAACTTCGAACATCCCAAGCATCTTTTGGATGACTTATCAGTCAAAACCTCAAAACTCGAAACCTTCCAACTCAGTGTGTGCATTGTGTATTCATTCCTTTTGATGTGTCAGGCTGCAGTCAATCAGAGTTTTCTGACAACTCAAAACAATCTTTGACTCCTCCTAGCTCATTCATTCGGAATCTCTACGAAGGCTCTTTATCAATCAATTGCTTGACCAGATGAGAGAATTATTTCAAAGGCTCTTGGCGAGATGCCACGTTTTTTAAATTCTAGCCTTTTGCATAGTTCCTCCATATCATTCAACACGTTACTTTTGGTGAAACAATACTTTGAATTGAAGATACTTCTGTTTTGTAACGTATCTTTAGCCATTTCAAATCTTTAGAATCCTTCAGACTTAACATCATCTTCTCTTTTTTTTTTCTTTTTTTCTGTATCCTAACTACGCTTAGACTATGTAGTCAGAACATCGGTGTTGTTTCTTGGATTCGATCTCTTATGAACATCCCTTGCGTTCCTCTTTTAGAACTTTTTAGAAAATTCTCATGCCAAACAATGATCTTAGCAACCTTTCGAGGAGACCCCTCCTGTTTGAACTAGTCAAAGTTTGGATCATTTCTCATTATCTTCGACGTGAATTCAATAGCATCTAAAATGATCAAATCTTAAAATTTTCAAAGTGTTGAGAGCTTGTTGGTCTAGGCTTTTGATTTCCAGATTGAAAGTCCCCTAATTCCACAAGAAATGTCTGTTGCTTGGTTGGTATAAAACACACAATCGTCCAAATGTTTTGACAAAGAAATACCTCCTCCTAAAATTGGGACCAAAGAGTGGTTAGTTAAATCTTGAGAAAAATCCCAAGTACACCTTACCCCCTAGGACTGACATAACTTAAAAAAAATAAACACACAATTGAAAGAAAACATGCAACACCTAACTAGAAAGACTAAAAAAGACTAAGAAAAACAAAAACAAAAACAAAACTTATCTACAGAAAATATCGAATAATAAGAATGTGGGGGAGTTGTCAGTAGATTTCTCATTATGTGCAATAGTGATGAACCACCCCATATAGTTCTCAAAAATGCTGACTTGTCTTTGTACTCAGAAAAATAAAGTTTGGACAATCTTGGTTCAAATTCGGGGCACAAATCGCACAAAATTAGAAATTGTGGTAACTCTTTATGGCCATGATTAATCCACAAACAAGTTCTCTTACCTTTAGCATCATATTCAAATTGGAAATCATCAAACTGAGTGGGATAATGGAAAGATATCACCTGATCTAGCAAGTCCCCCACCATAGGGGTACACTCACACATTGTAATTTCTCCTTCTGGTGGTCTCATCTCATGGTACACCACTTTACGCGCACATGGAGACACTTTAGGTTCCGCTCCAGGCTCCCTTGGACTAGAAAACTCAATTACCAGCCTCCCTTTCGAATTACAAGATTCATTACCATTATTGACCAAGATGTTTTCTGCCTCGTATCCCAAAGAAGTTTGTTCAAAACCATACTTTCCCTCCATTGTGATCTCCCAAGCTAACAAGAAATCGGGGCAAATTTCTTTTGAATGGAACCCAAATGGATGGATTCTACATGACTCAGTTATTGCATGGTTTGATATATGTGTAGAATACCTGCAAAGAGGCATTTCTTCAGTCAAGCTTGAGACCAAATTAAACACTCTATCCATCTCTTCTAATGACAAATCTTGTTTTGAGGGAGATATCTTATCTTTATCCAATGGGGAATCAATATCATAGTAGGAAGAACTAGTATCTTCTTCTTGATGACTTTGTGATTCAAAAATTTCACCAACCTCGAGATCTTCTGCATTTCCATCACTTTTTGCAACTTCATGGAGTTTTGGAACTTCAAACTTTCCTGCACCCTCAAGATTTCTTGGCATATCCACCCTTATTGTGACATCAACACTTGGAAGAATTTCTTCATTGAATGGGAACGCAAACTCCTCTTGACCATCTTCATCATTTAGTCCACTTGTAGACTTATCACATGATTCAAACATAATTGCACTAAATTGCAAAGGTTGTTTCTCCCTGATTTGGGGAGGCTGATCTGAAACATCATTATGCCCATACCCATTTTTACTTGGACTCATTCCTGTAATACGATTATTCTCATTGTTGATGTTCCTGTAAAGGTTAAAATTTTCACTCTGATTTTGAGAATAATTGTTCTAGGTAGAAAGTTGTCTTGGATGATTGACTTGGTTTCTTGAAGAATTCAACTTTATTTTGATGAGTTCGTTGGATAAAAGAGACATTGTCTCCTTCATGGCCTTAAGCTCTCTAGCCACATCATTTTCTACTTCAACGAATGCAATTGCCTTTTGCTCAAAGAAAGCGGTCTTTTGAGACCCATATCCAGAATATGTAATTGTTGGCATTGGAGCAGCAATAACCTGACTTGTGAATGTAACAGCCTCTTTGAAGAACTTTTCAATGGTATCAATGTCTCTAGGTGGGAGCCTTCTTAGAAAAATAGAAGTTAATGAATCCATTTTCCCAAAATAGACTTGGATAGCAGCCTCTTGCGGTACAATGTATGGAAACTCCATCCTTTGATACATCCTATAGAAGCGATGATTAAACTGTGAAATAGTCTCATGGGGATCCCTCTTAATTGAGATGAATTGATGATATAGAAGTGCTAGATCAATATATATCTTGAATTGTTTCAGAAACTTGCTCTCAAAGGAGTTCCAATCCATTATTGATGCTGATGGCAGATTGAGGTACCAATTGAACGCCATTTCCCCCAAAGTGTAAGGAAAAAGGCGGCATACCACATCCATATGTTGAATCTAGTTTCGATTACAAATCTCTTTGAAAATTTTGATATGATCTTCTGCTGTTCGTGATTCTCCATAGATGAACCGTGGGCAAAACTTTTCAGGATTTTTGGGCAAGTCATGTAATGGTCCAGTTAGGTTCAAAGGTGAACTTTGGGCATTGAAGAAAGACATGGTGCATAATGATGGAAATGTGTGAAGTGGAATGTAAGTGAACAATGATGATGAAATGTGTAACGTGAATGGGTCGAGTTCTTAGTATCCCTTTATCATTGTGATGCTTATGAAAGTGATTGAGTTGTAGGAACTTGTGTTTATTCTGGAAAAATGCACCTTTGGAGAAGCACACTTTCTCAAAAAATAGTGCACCATAGAATTCTGCGGAGCTGTAGACCTGCGGACCTGTGGACCTGCGGACCTGCTCACCTAAATTTTTGAAAAACTCAAAAAAAAATTTGAACTTGTGCGAAGTGCAGATTATTGCAAGAGTGTAAAACTTTTGAAACTTTATCAAATCTTTCTTGTTTCCAAGAGTAGGTTCTTTGTTTTTAGGCCCTCCTTCTAGCGCCACTTCTGTTGGGCGTTCATTTTGCACAAGGTCAATGATAGGAATCCATAGTGTAATTCCTCTCTTGAAAACCAAATCTTTTTAAGGACCCACTCCAAGGTTCAGTGTTTGTCTTGCGACATACCAAAATTCGCTTAGTAGAAGATAAATGTGAGTGTTCACGAGGAGGCCTTTGCTAGTTCTAGAAAACTCTTTTGTCTTGGAATCGTAGTAAAATTTGTTCGCGATCTCAAAATATCACACCAAAAGAACAATATTTTTTGTATTTTCTATTTTTCAATGAATGCAATTCTAACAATGCAACTACTATGAGGTCTTATTCTAACAAGGGGTTAGCAAAGCAAATATCGAAACTAAAAGCAAATAACATGAAATCAAATAACTTGAAATTGAAATTCCTAAACAGACATAAGCTACAGAACACAACATGCTGTGAGTTAAACCTTCGAAGAAATCGATAGGAAACTAATGAAAACAGGAGCAGCGCTTCCTAGAATCCACTGATGCAATTGTCGGTGAGAATCTTTAACAAATCGAATCATGTTTCACTCTTCATCAAATTGCAAGGCCACGGAAAGTGTGCTCATGCGAGACAAAAAGCTATGTAGACATAATCGGGTGATCTCTTCTTAAGCTTGTTACATCAACGGAATTCATATATCTGTAGCAAACACCAGAACTAAAAGATCGCACAACCAGAAACAATGCAATAAACCTTTGGCTTAATCACAATCTCATGAATAAAATTTACAAAACAATGACACATTCAAGCAAGAATAACTACACTCCAAATGCTAGCACCAAAAGCATATCTTTATTGCATAATAACGACGGCCCTTGTTACATTTTACAATGGGGTATTTATAAGAAATCATCTCCTCAATTTGTGTTGAGAGTGAGAGATATCTTGATGCAATAAAATGCTTTTAAAACATTTAAACAAACTAAATATATACAAACTGACAATCTAACTAGTGCTTAGAGGGACTCCATCCATATTTTATTCATTAATTGGATGCATGAGCCCTTTACATGTCAAAAACAATGAAAGCATGAGAGAGAAAGTAGGAGGAAGCCATCAGTCGAAGTCGAAGTGCATGGAGACACCAAAAATAGAAGCTGGCCCTTCACTAGGCGTGTGTCGGAGTTAACTTGCCATCAGAATGTGCTCCCAAAGCATGGAAAGTGATATTTTTGGAACTGGCAGTCATCTGTCGGCGTACCTTTGAATTGTGGAGCTCAAAAATGTGGAGCTACGTACCTGCGGACCTGTAGAGCTCAATTCGCCAAAAAATCAAAGTTCTCAATTTTGAAAACGATTTCTGAGTTTTGCTCAAATGAGATTTTAGATCACTTTTTGTACATGCTCCATGCCCATTTCTGATGATTTACACCCTCTTTATAGCCAATTACTTTCATAAACTTGCACTCCCTCCGCTTCTTCAATCAAAAATCTCAAGGCACTTGCATTGAATCTTGTCCCCAATAGCTGCATAAGATGAGGAACCTAATTTGCTTTATGTGTCCAACCTTTGTATCTTTGACCTTTGTCTTCTCTCCACCTATCCAATCCTTTCCGACGAGAAACCAAGTGATCTAGATTATCCAAGACGATCAAATATTTGCAACTTTTTCATATTTCTTCACAAATTTTTCTAGGCATTTTTAAACGACCTTTTTGAAAGTGTTTTGCTCAAAATTTCAAGTCGGAACCTTCCTCGGTCCCTAAAATTGGGCAGCCGAAGGCTCGCTATTTTAAGAATTGAAATTAGATCTTCAGTTCTTCTTTCCAATGGTATAAGCAGTTCTGAATTTCAAGGCTCGAGTCAAAAGTTATGACCTTGACAAGTTGTGAATGTCATTTTTACCTACAAAAGAAGCAAACATTAGTCCATAAAGTTAACAATGCATAGTAAAGACATACTAGCTACTCAAACAAAACTGGAGATGAATCTTGAAATCTGGCTAAGTCTGGATTCTTGAAGTCATGAAATTTGGCGAAGTCTGGATTCCTGAAGCCCTAAAATTTGGCTAAGTCTGGATTTCTGAAGCCCTAAAATTTTCTAAAATCTTTACCTTATCTCGAAGAGGTTTGAAACCTATCTCAAAAGATTCGTCGCATATATTAAAATATATCTTAAGTATAAGGATATCTCAACTTATACTTAAACGATATATTTTATACCCCTCTTATGGCTACTCGGACAAAACTAGAGGTGGAAGGGCAGCTTGGCAAGTGCACATGGTGCCTTGGGAGCGCGGCGACGCCCATGCGCACAACACACCTTGATCGTGCACACGCTTTAGGTACGCGACCCTTTGTGGCAGCACGCGGGCGGCCTTTAGGGGCACGCGCATGCTCTGCCCTTGGCGGTGCACACACGGCCTTTAGGGGCGCACTTGCTACCCTTGGTGGTGCATGCACAGCCTTTACGAGTGCGCATGCATTGCCCTTGGCAGCGCGCGCATTGCCTTTAAGGGTCGCGTGCTGCCCTTGGCGACGCGCGTTGCGTTTAAGGGTTGTGCGCTGCCCTTGGCGATGCGCGCACAACCTTTAGGGGTGCGCACGCGCTGCCCTTGGAGTCGCGCGTCCGGCCTTTGGGGCCTGCGCGTTCCCCTTGGCAGTGCGCATGCACCCTCAACCGCGTGTTTGAATTTTAAAAAAAGAAGAAGAAAATTTATGTTTTTAAATTTTTTGATTTTTTTTGTGATTTTTTCAAATATTTGACTCTAAAATTCTAAGGTCTAATAAAAATCTTCTTCTCCCGACTCCCAAACTATGAGTCTAGGAGTCAAAAAAAAAATTAGGGGGTCCCCATTCCTAGTGAGGAATGGGGCGTGTGTTGTGGACACCACAACACAACCCAAGTCAACCTAGTCCAAGACTAGGTTGACCAAAATCTACCTAGTCCCCGGTGACTGTAGGGTTTGGGGCCCGAAAGTCCTCAAGTTTACCAATTATTTTATTTATCTCCTCTGTTGGCTTGAGTTATTTTGTTGCCCAAAACCTAGTATAAAAGGAGGCTTGGGGGATTCAATTTCAATCTCATGTTCTCAAGTGACCATACATACTCAAGACATCCACAAGAAAGAAAGTATTCAAGGCGTTCTTCGTCAAGCAATCATCTTCAAGAATTCAAGCCATCTAAGCATTTCCTTGTTGCATCAAGATTCTTCCTTCAAGGTGGTAGTGGAGTTTATTTCTAAGGAAAAGATCCATCATTCCAATCCATTCAAGTTATTCTATTATTCATCAATGGCATGTCATATACATTTCCATACATGAGGTTTTGGATTCTTTGATATTTGTATGGTTTCTTTGAGTCAAGACTATTACACTTACATACTTGATTACATATCAAAGACAATTGCATCTTCAAAGGTAATTGTATCTTTCACTTGATATTATTTAGATCTGCTACATGCAAGTATATCCTTTACATTTACATTTTTCAATTATAGTAAATTCCTTAACCTAGGTATCGACCAAGCCAATCCCTCATCAAAACCCAACCCCCAAACCTTTCTTTTATGTGTTGATTTGTAGGTTGGGAGAAAAAAGGATTATAGATCTAGAACATATTGTTAACAAGATTTTTGGTGTTGTCAGGTGTAGATCAATAGACTACATCGACCTTGTCATATGATGTCTTTTGAAGTTGACCTAGTCCTTCAGTATTAGATTTTGGGGGTAATTCTAGGTTTTATTCCTTTTGGCATTTCACTCTGAGATCCATGAATGGATATTATGATATAGTTTGAATGTACAAGTTTTGGAGAAAACATACATCTTCCTCTACACATTTCAAGGTAAGTCATTTACATTTTATCTTTACCCTAGATTTACATCTTAATTGGGCTAATTGTCTTTACATATCATATAGATTTACATTATTCAAGCAATTAGTTCAATTACACATTCATAATTATCCTATTAAGGGGCAAAGAGAGTATAATTCCTTATATTGCATTCCTCTTTATAATTTGAATTTGTTGTTAGTACCCTTCTTCCTTTGGGTCCTAGCTAATCTAATTTGGATAATAAGTGGAATCATACCTGAAAATTCCCCCTTTTCTATCACACACAAATTTGAATGGTTTAGTGATCTGTAAACTGGAAGCCTACATCTTATTAAATTGCTTCTATTCTACCACTAAACAACAAGATTGCCAATAGCCCAAGTTTGCTCCTGGATCACATAGACACCTAATGCACTATAACACATAGGATCATCAAAACTACACCCACAGGAAGAAGACAGAGAAAATATGCCCCATGCCCCTAGTCCTCTATTCCGGTGACATCTTAAAGTAATTAGGAGAGAACACTAGCATAAATCAATAACAAGTATCACACAAAAGAAAATCAGCAAGCAAGTCTTAGTCATTTTAGTTTAAGCATGGTGTGCAAAAGAAGAGATGATAACTAGATCCCTATGACATATTCCTACATGTGAGAAATATCTCACAATCTTAGACTGTTAACAAGGTGTTGGCCCAAAGTATATTGTTAGCTAAGTATTAAGAAACACTTGATGTCAAGGAGAAAGTGTTGAGAAACTCTATTTGGGGTGGTGGCACTAAACACCAATGCATCCTAGAGACTAAAGATGACACAATTAATGCCCATAGATCTAGAAAGATACCAATTCCAGACAAAGAAGAAAAGTGTGAGATGGAGTCAAGAAGCTCATGGAAAACACCACAACCTAATAAATAGAAGTGGATAGGTCTCAAGTAGCTCCTATTTCTAGGTTTTCACCACTTGGAGGGACTTTTTAAAGACTTTTATGTTTTAATTAATTATATTTTTTGATATTTTGATTTTTTGGCGATACATCAAAGTTCCCATTGCTAGGTTTTCACTAAGATGGCCATTTTTTTAGGACATTTTCTTATTTTAAATAATGTTTTAGGACCATATGCTATTTACAAGAGCTCTGGATGCAAAGAGTGTTAAGTGTAAAACTTCTTCAAATGGAGTATTTTGATAAGATTAGGGAGCTGGTCTCCCCTTGGTGCTGAGAGATGATATGCACCAGCTCCAAAAGAAGAAGTGACAATATAGGGGCCTAACCAATTTGGTTCAAACTTTGACTTTTGTTGTCATTTTTGCTAATTCTTGGGGTATTCTCTCAAGACCAAGTCGCCTACTTCAAAATCTCTATGATGGAATTTCTCGTTGTAGCTCTTCGACGTCCTTTTATGGTAAACTCTCATGTGGTCAAAAGCATATTTTCTTCTTCAATTTAACAACTTGAGTTGTTACATACAATAAATTCAATAGTATTCATCTATGATAAGTCCTTTAAAGGAGACTCAAAGTAAAGGTGTCTCAGCCTCAATAGGTAAAATGACATCAACCCAATAGACTAGGGTGAACGAAGTAGCTTCTGTAGGTGTGAAATTCTCATTCTATAAGCACACAAAGAAGGATTGATCTGAAGGTACCAATCCCTGCGAAATTTTTCAATAGTTTTAGAAAAAAAGTTAGAAGAGTTTTATTTAAAGCCTCAACTTGTCTATTCCCTAGGGGGTAGTAGATAGAGGACCAATGTTGCTTGATGTTAAATTTCTTATATAATTGTTTAAGACCTTTATTTTGAATTGTCCTCCATTAATAGTAATTATGAATGATGACATACTATATCTATAGATGATGTAGTTTAGGGTGAACAATAGTACTTGTTTCTCTATAATGATTGAAAGTAGTATAGCCTCAACCCATTTAGTGAAGTATTCTATAGAAGTAAAGATAAATTTGTGTCTCCTTGATGAGTTTGGATGTATTTAGTCTACTTAAATCAAAATCCTATACTTGAAAAGATGAATGTGAGATAGAAGTAATGAGGTCTCTTCTCTGGGCATGGATCAAGTTTCAATGCATCTAATAGTTCTTACAAGATTTGGAAAATTTAACAACACTTTTCTATATGGTATGTCAGTTTTAACTTTCTCTATCTTTCAATCTAGCGCAAGACCATTAGAGTGAGAACCACACGCACCCTCATAGACTTCGACCAATAGACATTTGGACCTCTCTCTCTAGGAACCTAAAATATGTTCCATCTAGACTCCTCTTAAACTAGTCACCTTAGATGAGGGTATAGCATGAAGCATTGGGGATAAGTTGGCATTTCTTATTGTGAGTAAGATTGTTATGGATATTTTTATCATAGAGGTAAGAGTAGATATTAGCATAGTGGGAGAAATTAAAACCAATGATGGTGCATATGACATGGTTATTAGAGGAGTAATATGTAGGATAGCAGAGTTATTCGTAGGACGGTAGAGTTATTCCACAAGGAATTCATATCTTGATTTATTTTCACACAAGTAAAGGATAGAAGCTAGAATAACCATAACATCAACCACTTTGTTATCAACTCTAAGAATTTGTTGAAAATATTCAAAGTTGAAATAATTTTGAAGATTATAAATGTTTATCATCTTTGGTTTGATAGTCATTATTGGTTTGATTGATGATAAGTTGATATTCTTCAAATAAATGTAATTGAGTAATCCTCCATTTAATTACTAGTTTGATTCCATTAGTAAGAGCCTCATATTCAACTATGTTATTAATGCAAGTGTAATAACCCCAATTGGTTATAACTTCATGGAAAACCAAATTCTTCTCTAATTCAATTGTTTGACATTTTGTCAAACACTTTGCAAGCAAGCTCTGACACCACTATGATATCCCTTTGCAATTCTGATTTTTATTTCCTGATTGCTAACTTGGGAATTTTGTCAAACACTTTGCACACAAGGATATATATTGTAAATCTAAATTGTGGCTTCTTTCTAAATGCCAAACTTTAAGTGATATGCTTGCAAAACTCCAAACAACTAACAACAAATGTTTTTTTAATTTTTTGAAACATATAACATTGGTTACAAATGAGAAAATATGCATCTACAACAATAAGACATTAGGGAAACCCTTGCTATTATTTCCAATGACATTCTAATCCTTTTGACAAGATTCTGTTATAAATTAGATTACAACAGATTTAAAAAACCCTATCAATGCCCTAAATATCTACTTTCAAACAATGCAAAATGTAATAGATAGAAACCTAGAATTGCTCTAAAAATTTGAGTTTCACTGTAGCAAGTCACGATAGCGATGACATTGTAGCAACGTTACTGTACCAATGATACTGTAGCAATATTCAATTTGTTTCTTACTCTTCAAATCTAGCCCTAGGCCACAAAATTGGCACAATGAAAGGACAAATTTGTCTTCTCCAACACCTGCAACCCTTCAGAACATATTTCACCACCTCAGTTATGCAAATCAATGAGAGTGTTCATTCCCAACAATCAGTGAAGCAATTGTAGAAACCCTTGGCTCCACAAGTTATCCAGAAGAGTAGAAGCAACACATTCAATGCTCAACAATGAGGTCGTCCTCCCTATTTATTCTTTTCCTCCAATAGATGGACCTCCATCTAGAAGAAATAAAATAATTTTTAATTCCTCCGTCTAGGAGGTTCTTTTAATTAATTTATTTAACTTTGGTCACTTTTAATTAAATCAATTAAATGTAAAGTCACCTTTTAATTTTAAATTTATTTAATGACTTTATAAGAAATTAATTTAAGTAATTTCTCCTTATTTCCCCCACTTAGACTTTGGAGAATGTAAAGGCTAAGAACTCCACTAAGATGTTAAAAAGATGGGGACATTATAGTCTGACCTTCCTGAAATTGCTTATCCTCAAGCAATGTCAACCTCGAATGCTGCAAAATTTCCTCACTTTCCCAAGTAGCATCCTGAACTGGCAAGTGCTTCCACTTGATCAAATATTTCCTGATAACTTGTCTCCTCACTTGTTTCTCCCTAACATCCAATATAGCCTCAGGTACTAGAATCAATTTACCCTCATCATCTAAGGGTGGTAGAATTGTGAAAGGAACCACACGATGTCCTAACACCTTCTTAAGGTGTGATGCATGAAAATTATTATGGATGTTACCGTTAGTTGGTATCTTCAACTCATAAGCTACCGCATCCACATTCCTAATGATTATGAAGGGTCCATAGTATCGTGGCTTTAACTTCCCTACACCATTCTTCTTTAGTGTAGACTATCTACAAGGCTGTAGCACCAAGTACAACATGTCTCCTACCTTGAATGAACGTTCAACTCTTTTCTAATCTGCATATTGCTTCTATTGGTTTTGTGCTATTTGAATATTCTCCTTGAGAGCCCTCATGATATCTTGATTTTCTTGCATAAAAGCTCCAACACTAGGCACTCTACTATCACTCATCAAGAAATCAAGAAAGTTGGGTGCCTCATAACCATACAAGACCATAAATGGTGTCATCTGAATAGAAAGATGGTAGGTAGTATTATAGTAGTACTCACAAAGACATATCCACTTAACCCATCCCTTTTTCTACCCTACAATGTAGTTCTTGAGATATCCCTTCTTGGTTATATTAAAAAGTGGTGTTGCATGTCGTGAATATCCATTAACAAATCTGCGGTAAAAACCACATGAGTCCAAAATTATTCTTAAGTTGTATCAAACTCTCGGGTGTAGGCCACTCAATGATTGCCTTGACCTTGTCTAGATCCATGCATACTCCCTATGTGCTAATGATATTTCCTAAGTACAACAACTCACTAGAACATAACTCACACTTGAATTCCTTGATATGCAAGGTCTCTTTGCCAAGAATACCCAAACTTGTATAAAGATGTGGAATATGATCCCTCCACAATTTGTTGTACACAAAAAATAACACAAACTACTTCCTTTGTTGTATGTCTAGATGATAAGCATGTTTTTGTTGCTCCTCATGTATTGGCATCAAAACACAATCTATGTCATGAAGCTGTGTCATCCGCGATACCATATTAGCATCTCCCATGTTTACCACATAAAAATATGCATTAAAATCAAAGCTATTCAAATGCATGGGAAGATTTGAAATCTTCTTATCGCACTTATGAGTGTAGCCATTTGTAACCTTTACTTTATGCCCTCAAACACCTCCGTCTGTATGTTGCATCTCTCAACCAACCAAACATCAATGAAGTTATGTGTGGCTCCTATATAAAGCAAGGTAATGATCTTCTGACCAACAAAAACTCCACGCATCTTAAAGGAACTCTCACATGTATGTTAGTGAGACGTGCTTCCTGTAGCTTAACCGACTCTTCCCTTTCAACCCTTTCTTCCTCATGTTGTGATCTTGCTATCTCAGACCCTTCTTGATCAAATTTCTGATCTAAAAGAATTCTCATTATATGCCCAAATAATATAGGCAATCTTCCCCTTACACTCTAATGAACAATCATGGTTTGCATCATGTGCCCCTTTGCATTAAAAACAAAACTTCTTTCTACTCAAATCATTAAATGTTTTTTTATCTAGGGGTGCTATTGATTCCCCCTTTGGATCTAACTTTTTCTGAACTGCTCAAATATGATCCTCAATTTTTTTGTGCATCATGTCACGATGAGAAAATGTTGCAATAATCTCATCCTTCTTCACCTTCAATTGAGTCTCCACACTATGAGCAACTTCAGCTGCACATGAAGAACCCTCAAATTATTTTTGTTTCTTCATGTTTGGAATCTTTACCAAATGCTTTAATTGACTAGACTTGTCAACTTTATTGTTGTCATCAAATCCAGGTACATATTTAGATTCATTCTCTGTTTGAAATAAGAGTCTTCTAATGTTATCCATCCTCTTTTTCCTTGCCATGTTGAGGAGATTGATCTTTCCTTTGACTTCTTGAAGATGTTGTCTTGCATTGGCGGCTACCAATTTAACATTTTTAGCTTTTTGCAATCATTCATCATTCATTTATTTAAACTTCACCTCTTCAATGCCAAAGTATGTTAAACCAACTCTTGTATAATTTATATCTTTCAGTTTATCAATAGGTGTAAGGCTACCATCAATGGATGTTATCATATTCTTGACATTTTCATTATCTGGAGAATTGTGGTACATAACATAATTGTCCTCAAACCAATCAATAATGATATCATACCATTGTAAAGATTTACCTTCATCATGTGTAATCAAAATACAAGAGGTTGCTCCATTATGTAGAGGACCAGCTTTCATATCTACCTTAAGTGGCTCAATCAAATGATGAGGTCTTTGTAACCATCTATTCCAAAGCAAGCTCCCTAACTGAAATGAGTTTGAAATAGATGCATTATATTGTGTGCTATCAACATCCAAGGTATTGTTGTTATGCCCTTCAATAGATAACTCAACTGCATGTTCCTCTAGTTCGCAATTTTGTGGCTTCATGCCAACAATTGGATCTTCAAACTCATTTGCTAAAGTCTGATTTGAAAAATCAGACTCATTAGTGCATGAATCTACATCATACATTGCATCATTAATACCCTTTTCTTGAGTACTACCAAGTGACATCCTAAGGATGGCATTTGGCCCTTGTGGATACATGAGTTCATAATTGATGTCAAAAATCAGAAGTGTTTATGCAATCTCCATTCATGGTTCTGGTATCTTGAGTGTCAACACCCACTGTCACTTTCATAACCTCTCATGAAACCTCTTGTAAGAATGATGTAGACAAATCATCACCCAAGGCTATCATACTATTTTCGTGATTCAAGTTTGCATGTCCATCAAATTCATCATATAAATTTTTACACATTTTATTGGAAGTAGAAGACATAAAATCATTCTCCTCTATCATGGGTCAAAGATTCTAGAAAGTGTCTAGCTTATGAGTCCAAGATTGAGTTCTAGTTGTCCCATTATGATCAAGCAAAGCTAAACTGAATTTGTGCATTGCATGCTTCAAACCTCTATTTTCGTCTCTTGGTATTTGATCTTGCCCTGTCTTATAATGCTCTCTCCTTTGACTTAGCAATCTGTCAAAGCTTAGGTTTTCCCTAACCTCTAGTGTCTTGATTCCCATTCAACATTTGTTGTCATAAGATGATTTGTAAATATTTCCTCTCCTTCAACATTATCATCTTTGTGTTTATTCTTGAGAAAGGTAGGGCGTGTAGGCCTATGAATGGTCTGGGAGAAAGTTCTTTGTACTATACTCCTCTTAGCACTTAGGACTTGGTTTTGTTTGATTTGTGGGTTCTTCTGTATTGTTGAAGTAAGTTTTTGTAAAGCTTCAACTATTTGTTGTTGCTCCACTTCCAAATGTCTAAATAATTCTCATGCTTCTCTTTCTTCATTGTCTCCACCATCTTTTTCTTTGTTTCTTGCCATCTCTTCTCCTTCCTTGTCACCCGTTTCTTCTACAAGAATATTCTCAAACTGATTTTTCTCTTGTTCTGATCTCCTACAAGTGAAAACCCTAAGGTGTTGTTGTGGCTACATATGAAACTTCAACCCTCCAGGATGGTAGGATCATAGCTCTAATACCACTGTAATAACCCCAACCAGTTATAACTCTGTCAAACATCAAATTCTTCTCTAATTCAATTGATTGACATTTCGTCAAACACTTTACAAACAAGCTTTGATACCACTGTAATATCCCTTGCAATTCTGATTTTTATTTCTTGATTGCTAACCTAGGAATTTCGTCAAACACTTTGCACACAAGGGATATATATTGCAAGTCTAAATTTTGATCTCTTTGTAAATGGAAAACTTTGATTGATATGTTTGCAAAACTCCAAACAACCAACAACAAATGTTTTTATATTTTTTGAAACATATATCATTGGTTACAAATGCAAAAATATGCATCTATAAAAATAAGACATTAGGGCAACGCCTGCTATGATTTCCAATGATATTCTAATCCTTTTTGACAAGAGTCTAATATAAATCAAATTACAATAGATTAAAAAAACCCTACCAATGCCCTAAATATCTACTCTCAAACAATGCAAAATGTAATAGATAGAAACCTGGAATTGCTCCAAATATATGAGTTTCGCTACAACAAGTCACTGTAGCAGCGTTACTGTACCAACGTCACTATAGAAATTCATTGTAGCAACATCACTATAGCAAGTTACTAGAGCATCGTTACTGTAGTAGTGATACTATAACAATATCCAACTTATTCTTTACTCCACAAATCTGGCTCTAGGCCACAAATTTGGCATAATGAAAAGATTGATTTGTCTTCTCCAATAGCCGCAACCCTTTGAAAGATATTTCACCATCCTAGTTATGCAAATCAATGGGAGTGTTCATTCCCAAAGATCAATGAAGCAACTATAGAAACCCTTGGCTCCACAAGTTATCCAAAAGAGTAGAAGTAACACATTCAATGCACAACAATGAGGTTGCCCTCCCTATTTATTCTTTTCCTCCACTAGATAGACCTCCTTCTAGAAGAAATAAAATAATATTTAATTCCTACTTCTAGAAGAGTCTATTAATTTATTTATTTAACTTTAGTCACTTTTAATTAAATCAATTAAATATAAAGTCACCTTTTAATTTCAAATTTATTTAATGACATTATAAGAAATTAATTTAATCAATTTCTCCTTATTTCCCCCACTTAGTTTTTGGAGAATGTAAAGGCTAAGAACTCCACTAAGATGCTAAAAAGATGGGAATATTACAGCAAGGAAATATTAACTTCTAAGATTTTGGTATATTATATCCTTGAAGATTGATTAAGAGAACTCCAACACCAACACTATTATGTGTGTAAGAACCATTACAAAACATTTTCCATGTGCATTCAATCATGTACATAATAGAAGCGTTAGGGAAATCAATCGACATTGGAGCATTTTCTCATAGATGAAAGTCATCTATCTAATCAACAATGGCTTGTTCTATGATTTCCTTATGATCTATATACTCAATGACAAATTTAGACAGAATTATAATCCATTTCACTAATAAATTGGTAAGGTTATCTTTACTTAGAAGATATTTCAATGGGTCAATTTTAGCAACAAGATGAATAGTATGAGATGGCATATAGTGTCTGAGTTTCTAACATGCAAACACTATAGTAAGACAATATTTCTCAATATTGTTGCAATAAATCTTGTAAGCCACGAGTTTTGTTGATGTATTAGATGGATCTTTATTTTTCTGTCTCATCCTGTTGCACAAGTAATGCCCCCAAAGAAGTAGTTGTAACTAATATGTATATTATGAGGGGTTTCCCTTGAATAGGAGGCATTAGAATAAGAGGATCATCTAGGTATGCTTTTATTGGGTTCAAACTCTTTTTACATTCATCATTCCCTATACACATGGCTTCTTTGTGCAAATTCATATTGAAAGGTTGTCCTCTATTAATGGGTTAATTTATGAACCTCTTGATTAATTGGAGACATCCTTGGAGACTTCTAATTTGACTAATATTTTTGGATGGTGGCATATCCATTATTACTTTAACCTTTTCAAGTTCAACCTTAATTTCTTTAGATTAAATAATGTATCGAAGTAATTTCCTAAGGTGATAGTAAAAACACATTTCTTAGGATTCAATATTAGCCTAAATTTGTTCCTTCTGATCGAGGATTAAACCTAAATCTTCAAGATGAGCAATTCTTTTCTTTGACTTAGCCAGGGTATCATTCACATAATCTTCCATATTTTTATGCATCATATCATAAAAGATAGTGGTCATATCTCTTTGATAGGTAGCTCTAACGATTTTGAGTCCAAATGACATGACATTCCAACAAAAGGATCCCCATGTTAGTTTGTGGTGATTGATCATGGAACTACTGTACATACTTCATAATTCTTTGGGGTTCAGGGCATCGGCCCAAAATTATTATTTTTGGGTTGTGGTCGATGTATGGATGACATGTGGCTGACATGTTGTAACCCTAAAGCAGAAAAAATACTTGTAGAAAAGGGCTTAGGTTTAGGTATCTTTTATTATGTGTAATGTGAAAATTGCTTCTTCCGGTGGTATTGAGCTATAAGGGATTACATATTGTAATCAGGTTGTAATCACTAGATCACAATAATATTGGACTTGCTGGTTAGTGTATGTAGCCGAAGGATTGGATGAACCACATTAAATCTTGGTGTTTTTTGTTCTTTTCTGTGTGATTTATTATTTCTTAATATTGTTTATATTTGAATGTAATTGATATTTCTGTCTGTGGTTAATCCTAACAAGTGGTATCAAAGCCATGTTGTTTTTAATGTTATCCTCAGCATGAAAGTCTCATGGTTGAGTGAGAGTCTCACAATTAAGTGAAAGCGATGATAAATGAGGGTAAGCTGAAGGTTGACAAGTTTAATGAGCAGAACTTTTAGTTATGGAAGATGCAAATGGAAGACTATCTTTATCAGAAGGATTTATGGAAGCCGTTGGAAAGAAAAATCAAGAAGTAGGGAAATTTGATAGATGAGGACTGAGCGATTTTAGATAGAAAGGTACTTGGAAGCATTTGATTATGCTTGGTATCATCGATGAAATTTAACATTACAAAAGCAAAGACAAGGGAAGAGTTGATTCAAACCCTAGCGAGATTGTATGAAAAGTCCTCTACTTCAAATAAGGTATTCCTCATGAAGCATTCATTTAATATGAAGATGGAAGAAAGTTGATCTATTGCAGATCATTTAAATGAGTTTAATACTATTACTAGTTAGTTATCTTATGTGGGTATTCATTTTGATGAAGAAATTAGGGCTCTCTTGATTTTGTGTTCTTTGCCTAAAAGGTGGAATGACTTGGTAATGGTTGTGAGTAATTATGTTTCTGGGTCAAATATTTTAAAATTTGATGATGTGATTGATGTTATTTTGATTGAGAAAACTCTTAGGAAAACCTTAGGTGGATCTACATCAGGAAGTGATTTAAACACACAAAGCAGAGGCAGAACGACTGAGAGAGGAAACAATTCTAGAAATCATGGGAAATCAAGAGGAAGTCAAAGGTAAAGAGGTCTCAATCCAAAGGACCAAGAGATTGTTGGTATTGTGGTAAACCGGGGCATAAGAAGAAAGATTGTTGGACTCAAAAGAACAATGAAGGAGATAAGCCAAAAAGGAACAAGGAGGCAAATGTGGTAAGTAACAAATTTGAAGAGGATGCTCTACTTCTTTCTTTAGAAAGTGTTGAAGATTCATGGGTTTTAGATTCTAGTGCTTCATTTCGTATTGCACCTCATAGAGGTTATTTTATTGATTATGTCCAAGGGGATTTTTTGCTTGTTTATTTGGGAGATAATAAACCCTATTAGAGTGTTAGAAAGGGAAAAGTTAAGATTAAATTGTAGAATGGGAATCATTGGCTACTACATGAGGTAAGCCATGTTCCAAGGTTAAGTAAGAATTTAATTTTAGCAGGGCAACTTGGTGATGAGGGCTGTGTAGTTACTTTTCATGATAAAAAATGGAAGGTTTTAAAAGGTTTTTTTTGTAGTAGCAAAATGTGTGAAACTAGGCACCTTATATCTTTGTATAGATCATATTGTTCCTTCTACTTTGATTGTTTCAGAAAAAAATGAATGTTCAAAACAATTGTTGCAGTTGAGAAGGGTAAACAAACAAATGTTGTAGATTCTTATACAATGGTATGGCACCACAGACTTGGGCGCATAAGTGAGAAAAGAATGAAATTGCTTCATTCAAAGAAAGTTTTACTAGGTCTGAAATGTGTTAATATGGATTTTTGTGAAAGTTGTGTATATGGAAAATAAATGAAAGTGAGTTTTGTGAAGAGTGGGAAGGAAAAGATAAGTGAGAAATTAGAGCTTGTGCATACAAATGTATGGGGACCAGCTCTGGTATCTTCCCTTGGTGAATCTCATTGTTATGTTACATTTATTGATGATGCAACTAGAAAAGTATGAGTTTATTTCCTTACATAGAAATCTAATGTATTTCAAACTTATAAGAAATGGAAATCATTAGTTGAAAATGAGACTGGTAAGAAATTAAAATGTCTTATATGTGATAATGGTGGTGAGTATTGGAGTCATGATTTGAAGATTATTGCTCCACTAATGGTATTCATAGACATAAAACTGTTCCAAGGACTCCACAGGAAAATGGAGTGGTTGAACACATGAATATGACAATAATAGAGCGTGCAAGGAGCATGAGGTTACATGTTAGGTTTCTCTTAAACATGTGGATGAAGACTATCAATACTATTGTATATTTGATTAATAAAGGTCCCTTTGCTCCTTTGGACTATGATATTTCAGAGGGAGCATGGACTGGTAAGAAGGTGAGTTATTCTCTTCTCAAAACTTTTTGTTGTGAAGCATTTTATCATATAAATTCTTAAAATAGAACTAATCTAGAAGCTAAGTCAAAGAAATGTGTATTTGTTGGATATGACATTGATGAATATGGTGATAGGCTTTGGGATTTTGAAAATCTTAAAATTGTAAGAAGCATGAATGTCATATTCAATGAGAAAGTGTTTTACAAAGATCTGTTGCAACAATATGAGAAGAAAGAAGATGATTATGTAGTGTTAGATGATACTCCAAAAGATAATGTTTGAGCAATTCCTCATGATTTGCAACAATTGCAATAACAAATACCCCACACCCTAGTGAATGTTAGATAGTCAACAAGGATAAATAGACCCCCAGAAAGATTTTCTCATTATTTGTACTCTATTTTACTAATAAATGTTGGTGAACCTGAATGTTATGATGAAGTTGTGCAAGTGGATACTAAGATATAGTGGGAGTCTACAATGGCAGATGAAACAGACTCCTTGTTGAAAAACAAGACTTGTGATTTATGCAAGTTGCCTGTAGATAAACGGGCTTTACAGGTTGAAAGAAGAGGATGGAGGTAAGAAAAGACTTAAAGCTAGATTAGTGGTAAAAGGATTTGCACAAAAAAAGGACATTGATTTTGATGAAATATTCTCTCCTATTGTAAAATGACTTTTATTCATATTGTTTTAAGTATTGTGGCTACAAAAGATTTGCATTTGGAGCGGCTTGACGTTAAAACAACCTTCCTTCATGGTGATTTGGATGAAGAGATATGTATGACACAACAGCAGGGATTTGAGGTCAAAGGTAAGGATAACTTAGTGTGTAGATTGAAGAAAAGTTTATATAACTTGAAGCAAGCACCTCGACAATGGTATCTGAAATTTGATAGTTTTATGCATGAGCATGGATATAGTAGGTGTCATTCAGATCATTATGTTTACTTTAAGAGGTTGGATGATGATAGCTACATTATTTTATGTTTATATGTTGGTGATATACTTGTAGCTGGGTCTAACATGGATCACATTAAGGGGTTAAAAAAATACATAACACATTCATTTGCTATGAAGGATTTGGGAGCAACAAAAAAAATCCTTGGTATGAAGATTTGCAAAGATAGGAAGAACAAGAAATTGACATTATCTTAGTTTGATTATATTGTGAAAGTGTTGCAATGTTTCTCTATGGAGAATGCTAAAGTTGTCAACACACCTTTATCTGATCACTTGAATTTGAATAAGGAGATGTTTCCAAAGACACAAGAAGAGGAGGATAAGATGCCCAAGGCACCTTATGCTTTAGCTATAGGAAGCTTGATGTATGCTATGGTATGTACAAGGCCAAATATTGCACATGTAGTGGGAGTCATTAGCAGTATATGAGTCATATAGGGTTTGAGCATTGGAATGTTGTAAAATGGATTCTCAGATATTTAAGAGGAACATCTAGTAAGTGTCGACATTTTGGGGGCTCTACTATTGATTTCTAGAGATATGTTGACTCAAATTTGGCAGAGGATATTGATACCACGTGGAGTACTACAGGTTATGTATTTACTATTGGTGGGGCAGTAGTGAGCTGAGTTTCTCGTTTGCAGAAGGTTAGTACTTTATCCACTACATAGGTAGAGTATGTTGTTGCCATAGAGGCATCCAAGGAGATGGTATGGCTTTAGTTCTTCCTGGAAGAATTGGTACACCCTTAGAGGGATAATTATTTTTTTACAAATAATCAGAGTGTCATTCATCTTGCGAAGAATTTTGCTCTGCATTCAAAGACAAAACACATACAATTGCAGTCTCATTTCATTCAGTTAGTTTTGGATAATGAGTAGTTAAAGATGGACAAGATACATACAAATGAAAATCCAATAGATATATTTACAAAGGTAGTGACAAGGGAGAAGATGAACTCTTCTTTAGCTTTGGTTGGTCTTGTAGAATGAACAAAATAAAAGAACAGCTGAGTCCAAGGTGGTTTGATCCAGTGGGACCCCCATGTGGTAGTGATATTGCTATAGGATCTGTCTCCAAGTGAGAGATTTTTGTTTAGTGTGGAGTTTGATCAATCCCCAAGTGGGAGATTGTTAGTTTGTGGTGACTGATTCGAGAAGTACTGTACATACTTCATAATTCTTTGGGGTCCAATTTTTTTGGGCTTTGGTTGAGGTATTGCTGACATGTTGTAACCCTAAAGCAGAAACAAATACTTGTATAAAAGGGCTTAGGGTTAGGTATCTTTTATTATGTGTGATGTGAAAATTGCTTCTTTTGGTGGTATTGAGTTGTAAGGGATTACAGATTGTAATCAGGTTGTAATCATTGGATTGTAATAATATTGGACTTGTTGTTTGGTGGACATAGTCCAGGGATTGGGTGAACCACATTAAATTTTGGTGGCTTGTGTTATTTTCTGTGTGATTTATTATTTCTTGATATTTTTTATATTTGCATGTAATTGATATTTCTATCTGTGGTTAATCCTAACACCCCATGCACATGTGAAAGCAACATTTTCTTGATCTTTAGGAGCTATCTTAATTTGATTGTGTCCTGAGAATCCATCCATGAGAGAGTACATTTCATAACCCGTTGTCATGTTCACTATCATATCTATATTTGAGATTGGAAAATCATCCTTAGGGCATGCTTTATTGAGATCTCGGATCTTAGTTCATACAAAAATGGACTTGTCATCTTTTAAAGCATGCAATCCACTCAACATAGTCAATAGCTTATATGGATCCAACATTGAGAAGCTTTTCCAATTCTTCTTTAACTAAGAGAGCTACACGTGGATGCATTTTTCTTAGTTTTTCTTTTACAGGTTTGACACCAGGAGCTATAGAGAGATGATGCATGATAAGATTAGTGTCAAGCCTTGGCATACATAAATATGTCCAAGAAAATTTGATCTTTTTCTGCATAAACAACTCTATGAACTATTTCATTTTCACTTCTAATAGTGACTGAGCTAGATAAATAATGCATGAAGTTTCCTCTATTTCAATGTCAACTAGCTAAGTTGGCTCTATTCACACTGGTGATCACTCTTGCAAATAGCTAGGAAGATTATCAAGTATCTCATCCTTGGGTGTCTCAGAGAGGTTTTCACTCTTGGATATGTCTTTTCTTTTTATTATTTTTGGTTCTGACACCACCAAAAAGTAGTTTTTTCTATTAAAATGTATGTTCTTTTTCAATTTTATTTTCATTTTTTTCCTAAATACTTGATATATGATCCAATCATATATGTAGCAAGTTCACTAGTAGAAGAAAGTACATATTCAATAGTGTTAAGGTAGAATGGAATCTCATATTTATTTTGAAAGGTAAGAATCTTGGGTTGTTGTTTTTTTTTTTGTGATCGATCAATAAGGTTAGGGTGTACATGTAAGTGTGATGTAGAGGATTCCATTTTTTTAATGCGATAGGAATCCTCTTTGGTAAAAAGCAATTTAGAATCTATAAGGTACCCCTTAAAGCTACCTCAATTGACCAATCCCCTAGCATGGTTGATATGCCCAACAAGTATGATGTGTGGGTTCTACTCACTAATTAGCATATATATGTATAACATCTACCCCAATTACATAGACTTAACTAGAATAAATCCCACTCATGGTCATGTGAATCCGTGTTTTCATTCCTTTCTAGTAAGCATCTAGTGTTCCTTTAAATTCTATCTCTATTAGGGTCTTCAACCTCTGACTCATCATTCTGGTGGGAAGTGGAAGCTTCATCATTACATTCTAGTAGAGTTTCCTCTTCATCCCAAAGAATACTAGTAGAAGGAATACATTTTTCATCATTTTGAGTGATAACATTAAAGGTAGAGTCTCGTCTTTGGATTCATTGAAACTATGTAGCTCTTGATCAAATGGGTTGTTTGTGAGTGTTAGAGAAGCCCAATCTAGTCTCATCCCAGATTTTCACCCATTTGTATGGTTCAAAGGCTCTATAAAAGTGTGTTTTTTGTCACTTAAAGGACCATGACCTAGGTATTCGATATTAGTGAGGAACTCATACCCTTTTCCATATTTTTATGGGATATTTTAGTGGTAATAATAACCTCTTTAGGAACCTCTTCTTTATATATTCACTTTCTAACTGCTCTATCTTCATTCTCAACCATTAAAGGCACTAATGATTGGACAAAAGTACCATAGATTATCATAGCTAAAGGTGAGGTTTTCATATATTGTGAAGGTTTACCATAAGAGCATGGAGAAAGAGGAAAGGTGGAAATGGAATGCAATTGATACTGTCCCATCCCAATATTTAGCATTTTAAACTTCTTTTAACATTCAACTAGTGTGTTGTTAATTTCTTCAGCAACTCAATTATGTGGTACCAAGGATTTATAGAGAGTATTAACAAACATTGAATTATCTCTAGGAATAGAGACCTCCATAACACTATATGGAGATTCAATGCATTAGTGATAAGTTGATGGTACTATCTACATGTCATGAGTCCATGGTCTTCCTAGAAAAATGTTATAAGTGAGAGGGATATCCAAGACTTGAAAGACAATATCTTTTTTCACAATTTTCATTCAAATAGGAAAAACTAAATGACCCTCAAATGACCTTTCTTCTTCATACACCATGATTGTGATTTTTTTCCTAGGGTCAATAGCAAACTATGAAAAACCCAATTTCTTGACCAAGTTGTATGTACAGATATTTAACCATGTACCTCCATCTATAAACATGAATTGGACATGATTTTTTTATAACTATGGACTTCGATATGAAAGGGAAGGTTATGTGGATGACTTAATGAAAAAGTGGGATATAGAGGGGTAGCCATGTGATATGGAGGGGTATCAATATGATTGACCATAGTCTAGAATTTATTAGCATCCACGTCCTCAGGGACACTAGATGCATGTGGAACTCTCTCTAGAATTTGATTGTGAGTCATTGACAATCCAAGTAACTCAAATATATAAATTTTGGTAGGTGTTCTCTCCAATCACTCCACAAAGTTGTAGCTAGACTTCAAGGAAGTGGATGCTTTTTTGGATGAGGTCTCCACTTTCTTAGATGTTGACAAATTGGAGGAATTAGGACCTTTAAGGATAACCTTTGGTTGAATTGATGTGACAACATTGAAGTTCTCATCATGTGAAGGTGAACCAACACCTCTAAGAATGATCAACAGTTTTGTATTTGTGTTCTTCTAGTGTCATTACTATAGCATCATGATTATGTAGAGGAAGAACCAATGCCTAGAAGATAACCTTAGGTGGCTCATCAACATCTAAATCATGATTGGGTTTGGCACCTTTAGTTATTACCATGTGTATGCTTCCCTCAATGGGTTCTAGAATGTGCATAATGTTGTCACTATCCATATATATGGTTTAGTTAACCTTGGTATATCCATTCTTTGTAGATGTTTCCCCCTTCTCATATTTAGGTAGATACTTAGTTAAAATTATGTTATCCTTTTTTTTCATAAATTCACCAACTCCCACGTTTTCATTATTAATGAGGTCTTGAGTCATGTGTTTCAATTTCATGTAGTTTTTTGTTTTGTGACTTTTATTTCTATGGTAGTCACAGTAGTGATCATCATTACACCATCTAGGTTTAACCTTAGGTTCACAAGGTCAAGATTTGTCTAGTAAAGTAATGATCTTATTTGCAACTAAAGTATTTAGCACCACACCATATAAATCTCCTACAAGTGTGAAATTACACTTAGGTTTAGACACCCATGTGTGTTTGCCTCTAGAATCATTGGATTTTCTTGAGTCACTAGCCTTGGAAGCCTCTTGTTTTTTTTTTTTTAATATCACTTGTCAAGTTAAAGATAGGTTCCTTGGGATTATATGTATTAACAAGACCATATTTCACCACATGTTTATTCTTGTTCCAAGGTTTTTTTTTTTCTTTGCCATTATACAATTATTTTTTCCATTGTTGGAATTATCTTTGTTCAATGTAATCTCACCCTTTTTGACCAAAATGTCTTTTATGCCAAAAAACTCTCTACCATAGCATCAAATGTTAAAAAGAGTTATTTCCTAAGGTCATAATACAATTCATGTCCATGATTGTTGACAAAGATATCAATTTTTTGATTCTTAGGAATTTGTTGTGGATAACTTGAGTGTAACTTCCTCCATCTCTGTAAGAAGGTAACAAAGGGTTCTCCTTATTTTTGTTTTATGTTTCATTTGAGTCAAGCATAGTAACTAGATGTTTAATTTTTTAAGAGTAATGTTGAATAGACCCGTGGGTAGTCTCATCAGATGAATTGAGTGGAAGTGATATCTTGGTGAACCATTCCATGGCTTGGCACCTAAGACTTTTAGGAAAGAGCCTCATGAGATAAGTGTGATCATACATAAACTCCATACTCAAGTCATAAAGTTGTCTAATGTGATTATGAGGGTTACCACTTCCATCAAACTTGCCATATTTGGTAATTTCAACATTGTGTAGAAAAGGAAGCATATATAAGTTATCCTCAGAAGGTAAAGCACATATAGATTCAAATGAAAATGATGTCTTAGGCTTCTTTTGTTTAATTTTCAAATGTGACAATTCTTTTCTCACTTCCTCCATTCGTATTACAATCTTCTCCAAGGTTATAGGTTCCTACTTTTGAATCAAGTTGTCAACATCAAATTTATATGATAGTTTTACTCCTTTGGAGGCTAGATGCATGAAATATTGATCCCTATTTTGTTCCAAGGTCTTCTCCATGAGTCTTTGTAAATGTTTATATTATTGAAATTGCAGAATCTCATCTTGGTAGTCTGAGATTCATAGTCATTTCTATGTTGAGAGCCACATGAAGCATCTCTAGTAAGTGAAGACCTAGGAGGCAATTCCTTTCTAGCATTTTGTGCTAATCTAGGAGGTTCTTGGAGGAAAACCATTAAAAAAAGCATGTGTAATGAATTGTTAAGTGTCTTGCTTCTTCCTCCATGCAAGCTCATTTTTCTAAGTCCATACATCTACATCATTCGCCTTGATGAGGTAATTTATTCATCTAGCACATTCTTCCCTAATTAAGGTCAAAGAGATACCTTGTGTGGATAGAGGTAATGGAATATGTGATTCAAAAGTAGTGTTATAAGGATCAAACCAAGTTTTCAAAATTTCCTTAGGTGACTCATCAAAGACAATTTGGGGTTCCTTTCTTTGATGACGTTTATGTCTAGTTTCCATTGGTAACTTGTCAAAACTAATTTGTGGTTCCTTTCCTTGAAGAATTTGATACCTAGTTGCTATAAAATGAAAGAGTATATAAAGAAAAAATGATAACTTAAGACAACCTGATGTCCAAACTAAATGAGAAAAATGTTCAGTTACCAAAAAGAAAAAAGAGATTAGAAAGATAGCAATGATAACTCGAGCAAGATAGCAATGATAACTTGTCACTGAATGCCCAAGTCATGGGCTTGATTTTTCCCTATGTACGACACTTGTAAAGTAAGAAAATAAATAAAAACAAAGTAACGAAGGAGATGATAAGAAAAATATATTGACAAGTGAGCAATTTTACTAATCAAGTATGTAGTCAAGGGATGGAAGTGATCATTTTCAGCTAGGAACAACCTCTAATTCAGTGGTTTTAGACTAAGAGATTAGATAAATAAAGTATAAGACTCCCTAAACAACTAAGAACAAGTTTCAAGTGTAAGAGATTTAGAAGCAATAGTAATACAATGAATCACAATGAACTGGGTGATGAAAGGACATCCATACGATATTTTCCCTAAAGACAAATCATGTTTTAGACAAAGATATATTTTGGTAAATGACCTACCGATAAATCACCAAAAGCCAGATAATGTTTCATAGAATTGATAGATGATATTTTAGAATGTCGTGCAATATTTCGCAGTAGTGTAGGTGACCAAAAAAGCTAAAACTGTAAAATGACCAATGTTTTGCCCAAAAAATCCTACTTTAGTTTGGTGTTTTGATAAATATAGAAATGTTGAATATTTTAGTATTTTCTAAGCTTAGTTAGAATAAAAAATGCTGTTTCAAAAAGAACATTTTATAAAACAAAAATGTAAGACATGGAGTATTCTTCAAACAATCAGAAACAAGACAACTAAACCTTGCATGATACAAACACATGTGAGGTATCAAAATGAATGCCCTAGAACTTATCTCATGTGTATGCTCAATATATTTCCATGGTTCTTAGAATAAAATGAAGATACATTATGAAGATTCTACCTAAAGGAAACACCTTTTATTCAATATCTTTAACACAAATTGATGCCCCCTTTCTGCACACAATGTGATTTCACACAATAGATATTAGATTTGTTATGGAGTGCTATGAACACATCCAAAGGGACATATATAGTGAGTCAAATATTTGGGTGATCAAAGTAATTCACTTAGGTCAATCCTGCATAAAGATATTGAGATGATAAAATATGGTTTCCTCTAATCTTAGGTTCTTAGTAAGAGTTGCATTCATAATATCCCCTCTTGTATACAATACAAAACTAGGGCATCATATCCACACGAGTAATTAATTGTATTAGTCTTGCAAGTAAGATTTAAGCCTCAAGGACCTCAAACACATCAAGCTTACATACCTATAAATTCCCCTATGGTCGCAATCCCATAAGCATCCTCACTAGATGAATAAAGACACTATGTCCCTCTAAGACTTTAGTCTTTGCCAAGGGATTTGTGATTATAGTGGCTTGGAGTATCAGGGTTCACTTGTTCCCACTTGGGCCATTCCTATGATATTTTTCCTTCAATGATAGACTCTCTAAAGGTAAAGAATCTCACAAATAGATTAAACATAAAATGGATAACACAAGGAGGTGAAGATTTATGATTTCTCTCAAAGAGGAAAAGAGCATACTCTCCTACTCAAAATTATATTCTCAAAAAAACCAAACAAGGGTTAATTAAGGATACCTAAGAGTAACATATCCAACTCATTTTCTTGATCCACACCAATGGGTCAAAGTTTCTAGTTGTCTTAGAAAGATAAGAGAATACTTCCCTGCCAAAGATATGGACCCTTAATCATGAGCTATCAAGTGCCTAAGAAATGAAATAAAAGCTAAAGCATAATTTTAAAAAAATTTATATCTCCAAGGCAACCTACAAAACCACTTGTTAGTAATTTTAACAATGCAATCCTTTAATAAGAGAACCTACAAAACCACAATTTAGGGTACACAATATGAAACCAAAACTTGTAAAACTACTTGCTAGGTGTTGTCAAAACCAAAAAACCTAAAATGAAAATTAGATGAAAGTAAAATATGATATTAAACTTAGAATATGAAAAATTATAGGTCTAGGTCTATATGACAAACTACAGTTAGCTAGAATATCATACGACATTCCTCCACAAGCTAGGCAATATTTTAGGCCCAAGCAATAGAGGAATTGAATCAAAATTATAGACTAGAGAGTTATAGATGATATTTCACATAATAGGAAGGTAATAAAATAGAAACTACAATTTATTTCCTGCAATACAAAGAAATATTACACCTAATGCAAAGAAATGTGCTATGATATTTCATACTAGAAAAAAAAATAGACATCAAATAATGATGCGAAATGGAGCTAGAAATTTGGTTCTAGCCCCATGGTGGGTGCCAAAAATATATGCTCAATAGTAGGTGCACTTCTACAAACCATTAATTCCAAGAGATTCTATTGATTATGAGACTTGGAAAGAGACTTATAGCTTCATATATATGATGTGAAAGAATCTAAATAGTATGATGGTAGATCTGAAATGAACCCAAAGATAGAGACCAGTTGACAAAAAGGTTTGCACTCTTGCTTGAGTTATGACCCTCAAGCAACCTTGTGTAACATGGAAATATCCTCCAAGTGTGGGACTTGAACTCTGAGGCTGAATCTCTTGAGAAGGCCGGATTCCTTACCATTAGGGTGCACCTAAAATATTGCTTGAGAGGAAAAGGGAGAAGGAGAACAAAAATTAAATGTAGAAAGGGAAAGGGGGTGATGCACTGAGATAGAACTATGGTTACAAACTTGCCTACGATTGCACAAAATATCAATGAAAACCCAAAATACACTAGACTTGACTTCGATCTATCTCCCAAAATGACATGTAGGTTCGAAACTGATGAAATGTTGAAAGGAAAGATAATTTTCATTATGCAACAATTGTCAACAGATTAAACACATGTAAACCTAAGAAAATAGAAAGAAAACATTTACTAGAAGGCACATACATGCACTAGACAACAAAATGGAAAGAGAAGGTAAGGAACAAAGATTTCACTAATGGAAAGGCAAAAGTTGCAGAGCATAATGCTACTACAAAATACAAGCAAAGAAGAACCATTTGAAAATATTTACAACTTGCCTTTATAGATAAGGCATAACTCAGATTTAACATTGAGTTCAAACCCCAACCCAGGACTAGATTTGAGTTGCAGAGGAGAAATAACTTGCTATCAAAATGAAATTTGATCTTGAAATTAACTTGTCGTAGTGAAGTGACAGGAAAGAACAAAAATAATACATCCAACTATAAGAGATCAAATCCCATGAGATTTGATCATTACAATCAATAAAGAGGCATGAAGATGTGTTGGCACCATGAAACAAGGCCCCAGATGTTGATTTGCATTGAAAAAATGGTCCTTGTAACGTGTCATGGCCACAAAAAATGAATTCGTGCTGCTGTTGAAAAAACTCGTGGTGGGATAACATGACATGTTAACCCAGTATAAAAATGCAGAGTTGACCTGCATGGTATAAATCTAATTTGCCCCAAAAAAGATGAACCATCAATGTAGATCTTCACTTTGAAATGGATGGCCTAGATGCTACAAGAATCTGCTCAACACATGATTAAAACACAACTATAGATCAAGATCTTCTTCATATCAAGTAGACGGTTGAGATGTAACAAATAAATCCCCAAATGATGCACTCAAATCTGACAGCCATTACATCTTTGCAACAGGCCCAAGCAGTAATGTGAAAATGCAAGAGTTGTGGGATAAAAAACAACCCAACAAAAGAAGAATCCACAATGTGGCACATATTTTTTGGTTGGCACATTCCCTAATGCATGGTGGAAGTGGTGGCCTACAATTTCATGGGTTACCAATAATGACCCTTGCAAAATGGGTGAAATGGCATAACACACAATTTTTCCCACCACTACATGGCACAAACCCATTGGCCAGCAACTGATTTCACTATTTCATAGAAACAAGAAATGAAGCTTTTTGAAATAGAAAATTTTTCTATTTCATAAAGAGCATAAAGTGACCTTCTAGAATAGTGAAATTCACTATTTCAGAAAGGGTCAAAAGATGACTTTCCAAAATTCTAAAATTCACTATTTTGGAAAGGCCAAAAGATGACTTTTTGAAATGACAAAAAAATGAATAACACACAAGTTTTCCCACAAAAATAGCATGTTAACCCCTAAAATATAATGTGTTAACTCACAAAAAAGAATCCAATGCATTGAAGATCTCTCTAATCGGTTATCAATGATGGGTTGAATAGGGGGAAAAAATGGCCAACATTCTTGGCAACTCAAAGGGGATGCTTGCCTACTAAGCATAGATCAATAGCTTTAAGAAATCCATTGGGTGTGGTGTCACTATAAGAAATGATGTGTTTTCCCACTTACAACTTCACAAATTTCTTCAACCATCAAAAAACAAAAGGGCTTTGAGGAGCTCCAGAAATCTCAAGATAACTCCAAAAAGAGAGAGAAAATGTGCATGTGCACTTCTTGGAAAGATGGAGACATCTACTCTACTATGTACATGTATTTATAACTATTTACAAATAAAAAAGATCAAACAAAGCCATTTGCTAGTTTGTTGAAGTAGTTGCCCTTCCTCACAAGCTATTTTTTTCTTCCATGCATGTGGGCAGCTGAAAACATCAACAAGCATAACGAACATGCTACTAAATGGAACACCTCTTTCCCAATGTTGAAAATAATGAAGCTTTCTAGCATTGGGGCATTAATTTTTTGAGAAAAACATGCTTTCTCTTCCTTGTAGAGCTTCCCCTCATGCTCAAGAGTAAGCATGACTAGGGGCAACATGCAAATTTGTTGCAGAGCTAGATGCCTTATGGGGCATCCTCTTGATGGCTTCGGGTCTGGGCAATCAACCTTGACCATGTCAATGTGCTCTGCAATGGTAGTATCCTACTAGTTTGGAAGTAGCTCGAATTCTTGTGAAGAAATAATCTCCACATCTTCTTCATGCTTCTCAAGAACCACCTCCTTGGTGTGAATCTCCACTTGCTGCTATTGTAGAACATGTTCTTCATATATAGGAGATGATGACTCAACATCTATGAAAGAGAAGATAGCATCAAACTCATCCAAAAGGTCATCCTCATCATCAATCTCCTTCATCATAGCTGCAATAATATGCATAGGTTAAGAGGCAACCTCATGCATATCAGCATGTCCCTCCTCAATGATAGAGCTATCTTTGATGCTCTTTTCTTTATCTTCCACATCATGGAGGACTCTCTATTGTAGCACATGATTTTCTTCTTTCTTAACCAGAAAATCCTCATCTTCTTGTAAAGCCTCAAAAGCCATCATTTTTTCTTCAAGAGAATGAACAACTTTTTCTTCTTTTTCTTTCTCAGAAAAAGAGGGAAGCTCTTCAAATAAGAGCATTGGGTCCTCTTCCTATGGCTCAAAAACTACCTCATTGTCCTCCTCAGTGGGTTGCAACTCCTCCCTTGGCAGCTTTGTGGGCTCTGCTACACTCTCCCAAAATTTTATGGTTGGACCATCATGATTCCATATGACCGGTCCACCCTTAAAGAGTGAAATATTAATGGGTTTGGAAGGCTCATGGGGCCATATTTTTCACACAGGGAGTGGAGAAGTTACAACAACAAGCTCTTTTAATGGAGGGGGCTTCTTGAAGCTAGGAATGACACATTTTGGAGAAGGGGTTGCCTCTATTTCTTTGGTTTGAGAATGAGCTAAGTGGAGCCTCATTTCCTCCTTTTTTCTATAGAAACATGCATAGAAAATTTCTCCTCAATTTGTCTCTGCCTCTCTCTGTCTCTCCCTCTCTTCCTCTTATAGTTGGAGATAGGCCTAGTATGGCATCTCCTCCTACTCTCTCTCAAGATCTTTTTATCTCACAACCTCATCAAGCTTCTTATCCAAGGCTAGTTGCTACTCATCTCATGTATGAAACCATGAGTCCATTTTCCTACTCCTTTCCTAAAATTTCATGTCCATCTTCCTTTGGAACTCCAACATCATATCTTCAAGATCTTTATATGGGGATGTTGGGACTAGTGCAGTAGGTGTAGGAGGGGAGTAGTAATTTTGAGCATACTGCCTATAACCAACTTGAGGATGAGATTGAAAATGACAATATGAGGGTTGAGGAATATAATTGTCATGATATAGGGGGGGATAGTAGTTGTTTCTATGAAATGGGTCCATGGTTAGAGCTTCATAAAAGCTACAATTTCAAAGAAAAAATTGAAAAAACACAAAAGTTCAAAGATGATCTTTACATACCAGCACTGGGTCTATATGAAACCAGTAGATGTGTACTAGAGTCACAATGGTGTTTTATTGAATGCCTCCAAAAGCTGATTTCACTAAGAAAAACTCCCAATTTCTTAATTAATGAAGATTAGATTGGATTCTGGCGGACTTATGAAACCAAAATCTTGTCCCACCAGGCATGCCAAAAACTATGGTATGACTGGGGTAGGTTCTAGAAATTGATTTGAATCTTTAAATGATTTTCCCACCAAGTGTGCCAAAAACTATGGTATGACCGGTGGAGATTTTGGAAACTCATTTCAATCTTTAAATGATTGTCACACTAAACATGCCAAAAACTGTTGACACAAAAGTCTCCAGCCTTTCTTGAGGCATGACCCTTAAGTAACCTTGTGTAACATGGTAACAACCTCCAAGTGTGGGACTTGCACTCTGAGGTTGAATCTTCGAAGAAGGTTGACTTCCTTCCTATCAAGGTGCACCTAAAGTACTATTTGAAAGAAAAAGGGAGAAGGAGAACAAAAATGAAATGCAAAAAGGGGAAGGGGGTGATGCATCGAGATAGAAATATAGTTACAACTCTTCCTATGACTACACAAAACATCAATGAAAACCCAAAATACACTAGACTTGACTTCGATCTATCTCCCAAAATGACAAGAAGGTTCGAAAGTGATGGAATGTTGAAAGGAAAGATAATTTTTACTATGCAACAATTGTCAAAATATTAAACACATGTAAACCTAAGAAAATAGAAAGAAAACATTTACTACAAGGCACATACATGCACTAAACAAAAGAATGGAAAGAGAAGGTAAGGAACAAAGATTTCATTAATGGAAAGGAAAAATTTGTAGAGCATAATGCTGTTGCAAAATACAAGAAAAGAAGAACCCTTTGAAAATGTTTACAACTTGGCTTTATAGATAAGGCATAACTCAAATTTAACATTGAGTTCAAATCCCAACCCAGGACTGGAGTTGAGTTGCAGAGGAGCAATAATTGGATATCAGAATGAAATCTAATCTTGAAATCAACTTGTTGTAGTGAAGTGACTGGAAAGAACAAAAAAAATACACCCAGCTGCAAGAGATCAAATTCTATTAGATTTGATCATTACAATCAATAAAGAGGCATGTAGATGCATTGGCATCGTGAAACAAGGCTCCAGATGCTGGTCTGCATTAAAGAAACGGTCCTTATAATGTGTTATGGACACAAAAAATGAATTCATTTTGGTGTAAAGAAAAATGTGAGGTGGGATAACATGACATGTTAACCTGCTGCAAAAATGCAGAGTTGACCCATGTGGATTAAATCTGATTTGCCCCAAAAAAGACGAATCGTCAATGTAGATCTTCACTTTGAAATGGACGACCTAGATGCTGCAAGAGTCTCCCCAACGCATGACTAAACCACAACCATAGATCAAGATCTTCTTCATATTGAGCAAACAACTAAGATGCAAAAAAGAAATCCCCACAAGATGCGCTCAAATCTAACGACCATTGCATCTTTGCAAGAAGCCCAAGCAGTAATGCAAAAATGTGAGTTGTCAGATCAAAAGCAACCCAACAAAAGAAGAATCCACGATGTGGCACAAATATGTTTGTTGGCACATTCCCCAATGCATGGTGAAAGAGGTAGCATGTGATTTTGAGATTTCATAGGTCACAAAAATGACCCTTGCAAAACAAAAAAATGGGATAACATGCAAGTTTACCCACCACCACATAACACAAGCCCATTGGGCAACAATTGATTTTGCTATTTCGCAGAAACAAGAAATGATAGCTTTTTGAAATAGAAAATTTTGCTATTTTGGGAAGAGCATAAAGTGACCTTTTAGAATAGTGAAATTTGCTATTTCAGAAAGGGCCAAAAGATGACTTTCTGAAATGGCAAAATTCACTATTTTATAAAGGGCCAAAAGATTACTTTTCAAAATGGTGAAAAAATGGATAACATGCAAGTTTGCCCACCAAAATAGGATGTTAACCCCTGAAAGATAGCATGTTAACCCACAAAAAAGAATCCAACCCATTAAAGATCTCTTTGATCAGTTATCAATGATGGGCTGAATGGGGGGGAGGGTGGGCAGGGAATGGCCAACAAGACCCTTGCAAGGTGCACCATAAAATGGAAGATTCAAGGAGTAAGAGAAAGAATGCTAATATCCAAGGACTTCAAATAAGAATGTAATGTAAACTAGCTAAAATGAAGATGCAAGATTAAGCTACCATGATGATGCAAGTATGTAAGAAAGGAAATCTAAGCTAACAAGATCAAGACTGCATTCCTCCTAATTAGGCTATGTTAACTATTCTATATGCAATGAAAAGGAAATGTCAAACTATCATGCAAGTATGAGAGTCCAAAGTGAGTGGTCAAGAAATCAAGAATCAAAGAAAGAATATAACATTATCATAAAGACATAAGATTATGAGAGGGTGAGAAGAGAACCTCCTTTTAAAGAGATTTGGACAATTATATATAAAGAGGCAAAAAAAATGGTGGAGATTCATTCTTTAGTCGTTCCATGTGCAAGAGATTCTCAAAAGGAAAATGGGATGGATGAGATTAAGAGGCAAAATATGAGTGGAGGATATTAAGAGGAAAAAGAGATTCCACCCACCTTGGAAAGTGTGAATTCATTGTGTAGATAACTTGCTTTTAATTTTTCTTTTTGAATTATAAATTCCTTTTTATGTGCACACATAAAATAAAGGGGATTTATTTAATTAAAAGGAGCATGTTCTTCCAATTAAATAAATCTTAGGATAAGGTGGATAGACCATAGGATATAATCAAATAAATGATTAATTGATGATTTAATCAATGATTAAAGATTAAATAATCATGTTAAATTGGTTAAGCACATAATGTGCTCTAGTATAGGGATTAAAAATACTAAAAGGGGGCTTATAATTTACTAGATTTTTTTTGGGTAATTACATTAGTAACACATTGGAGGTGCATATAATTCATAATCATAGGGTGAAGTTAAGGGAAGATGCCTTATTGATTAATATGAAGAAGTATGGTTTTGTAAAGAAGGAGTTAGTATATCTAGGATTTGTAGTTTTAGTACAAGGTATAAAAATGAACCTAGAGAATGTGAAGGCTATCCTCAAATGGTTTACTCTATTAAGTGTGAGTGAGGTAATATATTTCATGGTTTGGCTATCTTTTATAGAAATTTAATTAAGAGTTCAAACAATATTTGTTGACCCCTGATTGAAACAATGAGATGGGATAGGAAAGAGTTTAAGCAGACTATAGGAGAAAACTTTTTTTTGAATTATTGAAATAGAATTTTTCAAAAGAACCTATTTTATTACTTCTATATTTTAATACTATGTTCCAGGTAGATTGTAATTCTAGTCATAATACAATTGGAGTTGGTTTGAGTCAAGAAGGTATACTCATTTTGTATTTTAGTGAGAAGTTAAATGATGCCAAAAGAAAATATTCTATTTATGACCAAGAGTTTTATGGTATAGTTCAAGAATTGAATAAGTGGAGACATTATATCATGCCTAAGGAGTTTTTTTTATGTATTGATCATCAAGCTTTGCAATATTTGAATAGTCAAGGAAAATTGAATCAAAGGAATTGGGAATGGGTTAAATTTTTGTAAAGTTACACACTTGTTTTGAAACATTGGAGTGGGAAGTGTAACAAAGTTACATATACTTTTAGAATGATAATTCTTTTGCTAATAGAGTTTCAAGTTGACATTGTTGGGTTTAGGAAACTCAAGATTTTGTATCTAGAAGATCTTAGTTTTGGTGAAGCTTGGAAAGCTGAACCTGTTACTCTAGACAAAACCAAGTGATTGGGTTTAATCATTCATCATGGTATGTAGCTCAAAGGAAATTAATTGTGCATTCCAAGGAGTTCTATGATGGATTATCTCATCAAAGAGAAGCATAGTGGAGGGTTGGATGGATATTTTGGTCATAATAAACTATAGTTGCAGCAAGATGTTAACAAAATTGTATTGAGTTATAGAGTACGTTAAATAGAATAAAGGAGCAGTGTAGAATACAAGGTTATATCAACCATTACTTGTACCAAATAAATAATGAGAGGATGTCAATATGGAATTTGTTCTTGGCTTACCAAGAACTCACTAGAGGAAGTAACATATAATAATTACATCCTAGAACACCAGAGATGTAACATCCTAAAATGAAGTTACTAAAATGAAGACTCTCCAAAATACTTGAACACCAGAGATGTAACATGGTCTCTTCATAAATTTTTTCAAGTGTCTTATGCATGAGCATCATAGGTGTAAGACAATTCTTGCATCATCCAAAAATATTTTTCTTTCTTCTTTTCAATAAGGGTTATCTCAGTGCAGAGTTGCTATTTTTGGAAGATTAATATTTTTATTAAATTTGTTTTTGAGCTCATAATTTTCTAATTTCTTCTCTAGAGGTTCATTTTAGATATATTACCTTGCTAGTAAAGTTTAATTGCAAGATTGAGTCTATTTGTAAAGTTATTAAATTTTTTGGGTATTGGGACTAGTGTATACAAAATTTGAACTTAGTTTAAAATTTGTTAGAGGCTCTAAAAAGGGTTCAAATATTGGATGAGTAGAGTGTAGAATAGTTTGTGGGATTTCCAAAATGTGGTCGTAATAGCTAATCAAAGAAACTAGCGAAGAGTTATGGTCTCTAGAAGCTGTGGTACTTTGAATCAAAGAAAATGAAATTCCTTCAAAATTTCTTTTGATTTTGTAAAGCTGTTGGGGCCTACTCTTGTTGGTCCTACCACGGGTTTGTATCTTGGGGTGGTGGGGGGGAAGGGGTCAAATATACACACTAGTTTCAACTTTCTACTCTAGATCACACTTTACACTTATCTATAGGTCAATGCTAGCTATAACTTAACCGGTCAAGATTAAGAGAAAGAAAGGAACATAAAAATAGCAATACATAACACAATATTTATCTCATGGAAATTTTGCTAGGGTAAGAACCATGGTGTGTGATTTGATCCTTGCAAAGCTTGCACTCTTTTGAAGTGTGGTCATTCAATAGATTATCACTATTAGAAGATTACAATGACACTACTAGGTATCACCCAATTAAGGGATTTTGATAAGACCTATTGAAGTCTTTCCATGTTAGGAGCATCCTTGTTTAAAGGAATTTAGAACACAAGTTAATGTGTCACCCTATTAAGAGATCTATATAAAGAAACTACTAGGGTCTACCTGTGGTGGGATTTATTTTCATAATAGAAAGTAAACAATAGGGAATGATCTAATAGATAACTACTATACTTAGCTTGAAATAGATCCTTCATCAACTCTATTGATTTGTCTAGAAGTATGCTTTTCCCTCTCTTGGCTCTTCAACTTTAGACCTTTATCACTTGTGTGCTTGGATCTCCTTAATCTTGCACATGATAACCTTGTTGTTTGGGCTTACTTTCTTCTCCTTAGCACGATAATTGTTTGAAGGTGAATTCTCCTTTTATTACTCTTCTTCACTCCTTGAGATTTCACTTAGGTCAGCTCTTCTAGCTCTTTGGCTAATTTGGTAATCTAACATTTCATCATTTAACTCTACCTCATTTTATACTTTCTTCCATCTTCACTTGGAAGCCCTAATCTACGAATTCAAAATTTGAATTCTCATCCTTACTACTAGCTTGATTTCCTATTGTAGTAATGGGCCACTCTTGTCAAATGTAACATGACTATACAAGAGTCATGGGTTCCATGTGTCCTTGATGACTTTCTATTGTTGGAAACAATTCAAATTTTAATTCTTTCAATTGTTCCTTGATCCATCCCCCCATCACCATTAAACATGAAATTGAGTGAACTCCTACCTTCTACATGACTAGATAGTCATAGGTATCTTTCGCTATGCTTTCCTTGCTGACCTAGACAATCCAACTCATTACTCTATCTTCTTTCCATTTGTCTTTACGTCCTTTTGATTACACAAACTTCACTTAGAATACTTCATCTAAGTAGATCATCTTTGTCATCACCTTTATTGGGCCCACAAATATTCTCTTCACTGATCACCCTTGTGGACTAGAGTCACACATCAGTGTGTTTTTCTAGTTGTTCATTTCTTATAGTATTAGTTCCTTTGTATGTGTTGACATCAATGCCAACACCTTTGATGACTAAGTCTACCTGTCTTTCTATCAATCATTCTTCAAGACACTTATACCAACAACTCTAATAAAAACATGAATAATAATATCTTAGGGTTAGTTCGCCTCAAAATTTAGGGCTATAATTTCTAGAACCTTCTTAAGTAGTGGAAAATTTCCTATAAAGTGGAGGCATGTAGGGTTGTCTAGGATAGTTCTAGATATGATATGGTGGCTTTGGACTACAAAATATTGTAAGGGAATGCCTACGTGATTTTGCATATTTGTCTTTGAATATTGTAATTCTATTTTATTGGAGATAATACTAAGCCCATTTACCACTCTTGCATATGAATGTTATTTGTCTAATCTATTGTGTATGTTTTTGTTAAGAAGGGCAGTTCCCTTCATTACACTCTCTACCTCTTCAATCTCCTCATTTGTTATCAACTAAACAAATCCAAACTATATATGTGAGTGTGTATAGTTATTTTAAACTATCTACTAATAATATTCATTTATAAATAAGCACATCGTGACATTAAACATAAATAGTATTACCATAATATGAGGAGTACATGCCACCAATAGCTCCTCACCTCTCTAGTGAGAGGCCTCTGCATGAGATGCTCCAATCATATGGAATCATTTGGATCATCTCCCATCTCAAACATGAATTAATCCAATGACTCGTCAAGGGGAGCCAAGCATAAATTATTACACATAATGCAAGTATGCAGCTCACAAAAATGTTAACCTAAGATATCAAAGTGTCAACATCATGAACATGGGACTACATCAATGACCAATGTGCCTAACCAACTGCTTGATGCTGGTGAATGATAGTATTGGTTTGTAAGCCTACCTTTGCAATAATATCTAGATGTTGCACTCGAGGAGAGGGGAAATATTAGGATAAGAGATATATTGGCCTTGTTCTACTCTATACACCCCTTCTCCATCTTAAGGAACTCCTCTTCCCACCCCCATGTTTGATCACATGCTCCAAACATTAAATTTCTTGTGGAGAATAAATTCAACATATAGTATTTTAATGAAATAAAAAGGGACTTGCATATTACTATTGGGTGGTATATAAAAAACCATCCACCAGTAATTCAAGAAGTTATTTTATATAGCATCATTTGTGTACCACTAGATAGATAACTTTGACTTCTTGGGATAACATTTTTTCAATTTTGGAATTCAGAAATAGGGAAACTATTATTTCTTTAGAGATATCAAGGGCCTTCACCTTGTCATAATCTAGCCCATCATAAAATTGAGCATTCATAGTCTCTTGCCATTAATGTGCAACAATATGTTATACTTTAAGAAACTCCATATTCTCAATTATGGAGTTAAATGTGCTCAACTTAGGGATATTAACATATTCGTTTTGAATTCCCCTCAATTGACTCAAATTATTGCCTATTAGGCCCTCTGTAGGCCGAGGGTTCACAACTGGACAATCTTTAGGTTAATTATCTTGAAAGGTTGTGTTTTCAAGCTAGTTATTTGGTAGGGAGTGTTTTGAGACTCATTATTTAATGGGGGGCATTTTGAGGCTCATCATATTGTGGGGGGAGGTTTTAAATCTTACTATTTTATGGTAGAGGCTTTTTAAGTTATTTGCATCTGTCATGCTTGATTAAATTATACATGTATATAATTAAAACTAATTTGAAACAAGAAAACATATTTCAATTTTAAAACCCTATATTCAACCAAAAAACTATAAATCCGCCTAGAAAACTTACAAAAAGGGGAAAGAATAATGACTTACCTTTGACGAATTTGTGAAGAAAATACACTTCTTGGGATCTGATACATGTTAACAATCAAATACATGATATGAGAGACAAAGAAATTACATGAAAATAATAGTCACAACTTGTTGTCTAAGTAAAAATAATATTAGCCATTAGACATGCAATAACATTGGACCTCTGATACCAAGACGAGGAAGACCAAATACATTTGATAATATAATAAAAATATATATTATATTAGTATAATAGACTATTAAAAAATTAATTAGTTAATACATGATAATGTATTAAATTATTATAATATATTGTTATAGATAATAAAATATTATAATGCATTAAATAATATATTATAATATATAGTTATAATAGTATATTAAATTATTAAAATATTATAACATAAGAGAAGAAAAGAGGGAAGGAGTGAGACTGTATTAAATAATATAATATTGTAATATGGTATAGTATTTATATTGTTAAATATTATTGTTGTTAATTAGATTGCACCCTTATGTTGAAAAGTAACTTCCAACAATCTAGTGAAACATGGGACGATTCTTGGCCTACGTGTATGCCATGTTAAGGATCAACCTTCAGTGCAAAGGGTTGGCTTCCCTTGAATCACCTTTTACAACTTTACTGATATTGATGGGAAAAGGGATAGAGAGAATACATGTGACACAACTTGAACTTAAACTAAGGTGATTCACCAATGTTATGAAGGTAATACAACTTTGAAGGGAAAACTCACAACTTAAATAACTACACAATAGCCTTTCACAGATTGACCTTACTGGCTTTTGATGCATGCAATGTAAAAAGTTGTCATTTTTCAAAGAAAGGAACTTAGATTCACAATCTTTAAACTTGATAGCACACAAGTCACACTACTTAACATAAAAAAACCCACTCTCACATGCCTCAAAACCAACTTTTAAGTCAAGGACCCTAAATATCATAGTAACTTAGAAGTAAAACTTGTAAAAGACAAAAAAAAAGATAAATAAGACCAAAGAGGATCATTGCTGCATATCTTTTAGGAGTCAAAATGCTCAAAATTGCATCACAAAATAGGACTTGAGCTACAAAACACTATCTCTCCAAGGAGTAGAATGAGAGAACTCACAAGGAGGTAGAATGTAAGAGCAAACTAAAAATGTCAAGGGAAGGGGTATATATAAGTTTAAATCCCTTAATTTGTATTATCCCTCAAGTTGGAAACCAATCTATGATTTCCATCAAATCAATTGAAAATTGAAAATAGTCATCCTCATGAATCATGTTGAAAATTGAAAACTGTCATGTTCCCCAAATTTAGCTGGTAGGTGAATATAGCTTTGGAAATTCATAATCAAGGTCCCCTGACTTAGGCATAATCAAATCCAATAATTTCCAACCCATCATTTTGAAATTAAAAAAAAAAACACTTAGATAGAATGATTTACGAAAATACAATCTATTAAGTAGTTACAATAAATGTATGTGCAAAAATAAAATAAAGCCCCCTTTACGTACACAAATTTGGCTTCCATTTTAAATATCACCCTTATAACTCCATAAATGTCCTCCCTATGAATTAGAGCATTTAATATTTTAATGCGAACACACTAATATATCACACTTAGAAAAAAGAATATATCCCCTAACATTAACATCATTATACAACCTTTTATTTAAAACCCCCTCATAAAAATGACATCATAGTTATGTAAAATGATTCATAAAGGCTAAAATATGTCCCACACATGTAAATCCTAAAAAAAGTTGTCCAAGTTTGAATTGAAGGATTTTTTGGAAAGTTTCCATGACAGGAGATGTTTCATCAAGTTTCTATAGTTAAAAAATTAGAATAACATATTTATGCATAAAGAAAGCTTTATATTATCCCACTTCCTCATTTGAGTATTTTTCATGATTTTTCAATAAGGCTTCAACCTTCATCTTGCTTCTTCATGCTTTTATTTTCGTGCACATTCTTTATGCTCTTGTAGCATTGCTATGGAGGATGCAGCTGCATGAATATCTCTACTTTATGCATGCTACAAGAAGGAGATGTCTGGTTTTTCTTGTCATTTATGTGAGTGCACGTGAATGAGATAGGACATCAATTTTAATATGATGTTGCAACTCTTTGTATTTTAAAATGTTGTAGCCTACATTCTTTTCTATTACTTCTTATTTACTTTCTTCAGATTATAGAATATGAGTAGAGGAATCATGATTTATATGAATCTGGTTGATCTTGTAGCTCATACAAATTCTATGATGTATTAGTATAGGTCGTGGTTACAAATTTCATATTTTCCTTTTCATTTCATGGAATTTGATGAATATGAAAAGGGATTTTATTGTTGTTATGATATATGCATGTGAAATGCATCTTCACATTTTTTCCATTATGGCTCTACACCGAAGTGCATCATTGAATGCCCAAAAGTTTATCATGCATTTATTACCTTCACCTCATTTGCATATTTATAAACACTTTGAAGCTACAACATGAATGTGAAGCTTTTACAGAAGCTGGAGGTGGACTAGGTGTTTAATAAGGATCTGGTGCAATTTGTGGAGAATTGGCAAGGCCCCTTTACTCACCCCCTCCTTGTTAGGTTGTGGAAGGTTATCCCTACCCCCCATGTTTGTTGGGGTATCTAGAAGGAGAGAAATAATAGGGTGTTTAGGAATGAAGAGAGAGAGGAGGAAGTTGTGGTGGAAAAGATATATAAACTTATGGTAGAGAATATGAGTTGCAGCAAGTGGAGAAAATTGGCATCCCCCCTAGAAGTGTTGGAGGTTAGAGTGGCTAGGGGCTAGAAACTAGAGGAGGGGATAATGGAGATTGATAACTCCAACTTGTTGGCTAGGAAAAGGACTAGATGGGAACCTCTACCTACAAATTGGGTAAAACTTAATTTTGATGGTGCTGTTAGGAAGGAAGGCTCGGCAAGAGGAGGAATGGTTAGGGGTAGCAAGGGAAGGATGTTATTGGCATATTTTGGATAGCTAGGGAATGTTTCTAACAATACCATGGAGGTGATGGCTTTGTATTGGGGTTTAAAATTGGGGATGAGCATGGGATGGAGAAATGTGGAAATTGAAGGTGATTCCAAAATCATCATAGAAACTATCAAAGGCAAAATGAGAGAGGGATGGGTAATAAAATGTTTGATAGAAGACATCAGACACCTATTAGCCAATTTTAATAGGTTCGATTTGAATCATATATTTCAAGAAAGAAATAGTGTGTCTAATGGAATGGCAGCATTAGGCCTAAAGGCGAAAGGACTAAGATGTTGGAGGGAATTTAATGCCTTGCCAAATTTGGTAAGAGATTTAGTGAGTTGAGAAATAATGAATGATGAGTCCTAGTTGGAGAAATATTTTAAATTTTTTTTATCATGTTTCCAAGTTGGCGGAAAGGACAAAGCTAGGAAGAACAGATGGCTAGGAGTGATGGAGATGGTACTGGTAATAATAAATTTGCATGGCCCAATAAAGAAAGATTTTTGAAGTTTCAGAGGACAGGTTTTTTAATGATTTTCCTATGCATGTGCTCATACATTAGACAGAAAAAAGGTTCAAATTTTATATGGTTAGTTTGTATTGGGAATGATGGAAGAGATTGGGAGGAAGATAGAGGCATTTAACACATGACATTAATTTCTACTAAGGATGCTAATATAATTACTAATAATAATGGTTATTATTGTTGCCTAAGGGATTTTTGTCTTGAGTGTGGAGTCATTCTTAGCAAGTTTTTCTGGGTTCTGAAGAAGAAGAGAGGTTTCAGGAAATTTGCAAAGATGGGTGGTGATCAGATGCACATTGAGCCATCCATGATTGAGGATATTGTGAGGAAGTTGCTGGTGTGGTATATGTTGAAGGAAGGTGGTTTTGTACCATTTATGGAGGCACTTAATGTGCATGATGAAAATTGTTTCATGCAATTTGTTAATTCCTGGGAGGACCATAGAGTAAGGATAAATGGCATATCATTCCATATCTTTGAGAAAGTCACTGCTCTAGTGACAAGTTTAGCCATGAAGGTTAGGAAGTGGCAGAAGGTGACAAGGGTGGCTGATGAAGTGAGTTTGCAATGTTTCTTCTTGGATGGAGAGGAACCTATTTGGCACAGAGGTGGTTTTATGCAGGAGAAGCTCCCTGAGCCATGGAATGAGGTCTATTTGATGTTGATGAAGTACCTAACTCTGGAAGGGAGGTATGGTGTCTATTATTGCTACAACTTTCCCCTCCTAAATCACTTTCACCCCCATGATTTAATTTCTATTCCATTCTTTTTGCTACATGATTTAGAGGACACGGTTACTAATGTAAAAGAAAAAATGAGAAAAGGGGTTAATTTTACGATTTTACATCAAGGGTTAATTTTTTGACTGTATTAGTTCCACCTTGCCCTAGTCCCCCCTAGGATTGTGGAGGTTGATATTTTGGCTCATCCCAACCCCCGACCCCAACTAGTTCCCCTTAGAATCACGAGTCTGAGAACACCTACCCCACAACCTTTTCCTAGCGGGTCCCCTATGGATTTAAAGCCCATTCCTATTGGGAAAATAGGGAGATAGGAAAAAGGGAAAGAGAGAATCAATGGAGTTAGAGGAGGAGGGGAGAGGGGGAAGGAGGAGGTCGGGGAGGTTAGCTAAGTCTAATGCTAAGAGGAAACTAAAAGCAGGGGCCTTGTAAGAGGAGGAGATGGATTTTGAGGACATGGGTCATCCCAAATAGAGGATGAAAGAGAAGGCATCAACTTTTGGGGAAGGGAGAATGGAGGAGGAAGAGGAGATCTCAAACTCTTCTTGGTCTAGCTTGTATGAGAGGTTGAAGGAGAGAAAGGAGGTGTCACATGTTTCGGCAAGCATCGGGCTAGGGTGTGTGCACTTAACGACGAACCAGTTCCCTAATATGATGGATAGAGTGCCCTCCCCCATTACAATTTCCTCCCCTATTAAGGCTTTTTCCAAGGATAATGCTAACCCCCCAATTGTGTAGGAAGTTGCTATGATGCAGGTAGATGGTTTTCTTGGTGACATGCAGGAGGTCAACTTGGAGATCACAAAGAAGGCTAGCAGTAAGGCATGAGAAAGAATTCATGCACTGAAGGAGAGAATGCACCTACTTACAAAGTTCATTATCAAAGTGACACATGTAGCTGCCACCACGCCGAACCTACTTAAGGAATTGGAGGGAGACTTGCCAAAGGAGGATACAAAAATGGTGTTTGACTTTCTTGCGGAAGACTGGGCTAACATCCTCCTGGGGAGGAAGGAGGCTAAGAAGAATTAATGGTTCTCTCTTTTTTGTTTTTATGTTGTTTATCTATTGGTTATTGAACTTGGAGGGGTTTAGGGTTGTCATGCTTTTGTTTATAGATTTATGTAGCTTTACTAGTTTTAATATTGGTAGTACATATGTTAGGCTAGCTAACACTCTTTTAATTATGGTTTCAAACCTTGTTTTTGTTTTATTAAGTGGTAGGGGGTAGTTTTGGTTGATGATTATCTACTGGTTGTTGACCAATTTGTTTGTTAATGGGCCAAACTTGTAGTTTTGGCTACTTTTAATTCAAAAACATGCATGTGAGATGTGGATTTTGCATGTCCAAAACTTTGGATATCTTTGGTTTATTTCTACTTTTCTACCTCATGTTGTATGCAACAAACATATATTTTGTATTTTTCTTTTTCTACATCTCATCACATACAACATGCGTGTAGTTTGCATTCTTCTTTTTGCTATAGGAAAAATGCCTAGTTCCTATCACCTCTGCAAGTTTTTCCTACATGCTACATATGCAATTTATAATTAATTTAACTTTTTGTGCATATGCAAGGAACAAAAAATAGATTAAAATAAAAGGCTTCTCTCCTTCTGTATCATCTTTTGGGTATGCTGTGCATGTATTTGTTATTGCATATAGGATCTCTAATAAAAATATTGTGAAAGATAATTATAGTCTTCCCTTTATTAATGTTGATGTATAGATCTTTAGATTCAATCTTTAATGGCCAATGCTAACAATGTGTAATTTGAAACTGTAGGTTAAAGAATGATCTTGAGACTGCAAATATGTTATTACTTGATATTGCATTGTCTCTAAGTTCAGTGAGCATATATATCATATAGAGGAGACATGCCCCTGTAGGGGCATGAATCTACATGGCCAAAGGCCATGTAGAGTCATGACCCTACCTAGTCATGATTCATACCGCAAGCTCTAATTAGTTAAGGATAACAAGCCCAATACTTATTGGGTGTTATACACAACAATACAACAAGCCCAATACTTATTGGGTATGATACAAACATTGTATATATTCAAAATGCACATTGATTATAATCAAGCTTTGTCTAAGATCATATATTCATTATCGAATGCTTGCATGAAGTTAAGACATAGCAAGATCAGTGATAAGAACTTGATCCTTGATCAACTTAACAACAAGTGTCATCAGCCAACCTGATATGAATAGGAGGCAGTCATAAATCTCAAATACTTATATATATATATATATATATATATATATATCTGTGTATATTTATATATGCATATGCTCATATATATATGCATAGGTATGTATAATCTGATGATTACTATGATAGATGCTAAACTTCAACACTCCCTCTTTAGTAAGGGAGAAGTAATAATCTAGATATTAGAATATCTAATCTTAACACATTATTTGACACTACCACTCTAAGAACAAAGACTCGTCAAATAATTTAAGTTTTCATGCAATGAACACTATCAAGCATAAGATATGATCTCTAATTGTCCAAAACAATATATAGAGTAATCATAACTTGTTTTGTTATTCATGACTTCTAACAAAATCAGAACACTGTCATAATAACATGCCTATCATTTGTAAGATTGCCACCTTACAAAGATTACCTTCTGAATGCATATGTTAATTTTATATATATATATATATATATATATATATATATATATATATATTGAAATTTAAAAAAAAATCAATATTACAAATAAATCATACCAAGTTTTCCTCTAAAGTATTCCAACTTTATCTTTACCAAAGGCTTGGTAAATATATCAGTAGATTGTTTAGTAGTATTGATGTACTCTAATCTGATAATATTTCAATCCACCATGTTTCTAATGTAGTGAAAGGGAACTTCAATGTGCTTGGACCTATTATGAAAAATTGGATTAATAGAGAGCTTAATGCAACACTGATTATCACAATAGATAATAGTAGGCTTCAAATATCAGCTTCCATAACCACATAGCTTCTCTGGCTCCTAAAGAAGCATCAATGTACTCTACTTCAATAGAACTTAGTGCAAGTAAGGATTGTTTTCTGCTAAACTAGGAGATCATTCCAAAACCAAGACTGAAGCAACATCCAAAAGTACTCTTACGATTAGTAGAGCTGCCCACCCAATCAAAATCTATAAAACCATGAAGATTGATTTCCAAACCAATAGTTCCCCTTAGATACCTTAAAATATGTTTGGCTTCCACTAAATGAATCTTCTTTGGAGATCAGATGAATTGACTCAAGTTGTTAGTAGCATAACAAATATTTGGACGACTATTCACCAAATACATTAAAGAGCCAATTATCTGTCTATAGAGAGTGGGATCAACAGGTTCAGATTCAATCATATCACCTTTTAATTTATGTAGATTTAGTTCCATAGGAGTAGAAATAGGCCTACAATCCATCATACCAAACTTTGTAAGATCAATATTATATTTCCCTTGATTTAGGAAAATATAGTTTTCCTTCTGCTAAACTTTGAATCCCTGGAAATAGTGAAGAATACCCAAGTCTTTCATATCGAACTCAGCTGTTAACTCTTGTTTGCATTTTCTTATTAGATGATCTTGACTTGTAATTAACAAATCATCAACATATAATAATAGCATAAGCATATCATCTTTATCTATTTTGAAGTATAGATTGGGATTAGCTTCATTTTTAGAATACCCTAACTTTATAAGGTAGTTATCAATTCTTTTGTATTGAGCTTGGGGAGCTTGCTTGAGCCCATATAGTGCTTTCTTTAACTTACACACATGAGTATCTTTGTTGTGAGTAGTGAACCCATCTGGTTGTTCAGTATATACTTCTTCAATTTCACCATTTAGAAATGTCATTTTAACATCCGTTTGATGAACTTTCCACTCTTTTGATGTAGCAATAGCTAGGATGCTTCTGACAGATGTGTATCTTGCAACTGGAGTGAAAATTTCCTCATAATCTATACCTTCCTTTTGAGAGAATCTGTGTGCCACAAACCTTGCCTTGTATTTCGCAATACTACCATCAGGTGCATTCTTGATTTTGAAAAGCCATCTAGAAGAGACTACTGATTTGTCTTTAGTTCAAGGTATGACATCCCATGCATCATTCTTCAATATAAAATTGTATTCTTCAATCATGCCCTCTTTCGAAGGTTGGCTTGCTAATGTATTTGTAGAGTTAGAAGGTTTTGTTTTGTTACATTCTATTATTAGGGCACCATAACAAGACTGAGTTCTTGTCTTGTTGCTTTTTTTTAACACTTCATTAGGTTCAATATTATTTTCCTCTATGAACTTTCTGGTCCAAAGTGGTCTCTTCTTATTGTTGTTATTTTCAACTTCTTCAGGATTTGATGTAAAAGGTTTAGAATTATACTCTCTCTCATTCTCTATAGGGTGACTTCACATGAATCTGAGATTGAATCATCATTGTATTTAGATAGATTGAAGGCAGTGTCTTCTTTAAATTTAACATCTCTATTGATCTCAATTGTTTTATGTCCTGGAATATAGATTCTATAATCTTTGGAATTCTCACTATAACCAATGAGAATTCCTTTCTTCTCGGATGGTTCTAGATTTGCTCTTTTCTCTTTAGGAATGTGAACATAGACTGGACATCCAAATATCCTAAGATGGATGAGGTCTGGTTTGATTTATGTAAAAACCTCTTCTGGAGTAATCTTATCTAATACTGAGTGAGGACAATAGTTTTGAATATAAATAGTAGCATTAGATGCTTCTGCCCAAAATGAAGTATGAAGGTTTTGATCATGAATCATGGCTCTGGTTGACTCTATGATTGACCTATTTTTACGTTTTGCAACTGTATTTTGTTGAAGATTTAAGGTACATAAAACTCCCTCTTAATCCTAACATAAATGTAAAATTCTTTAAAAATATCATAAATGTATTCACCTCCATTGTCAGATCGAAGAATTTTGATTTTCTTTCCAAACTGGTTTTCTACTAGGGCTTTGAATTCTTTGAATTTAGAAAGAACATCACTAGACTCTTTTTTTTTAAGAAAGTAAATCCAAGTTCTCCTAGAGTAGTCATTGACAAAGATTATATAGTAGAGACACCCATTTATAGAAGGTGTGGACATAGGACGACATAGGTTAGTGTGAACAAGTTCAAGAATAGATTTTGATTTGTGAACACTTTTAGGGTAGGACTGTTTGGAATTTTTTCCTAGAGCACACCCTTTACAAACTCCTACATAGTTAGATTTAAGACTAAGTAAGCATTTTACAATTTTACTTATAGATAGTAAGGCTCAAAAATGAAGATGGCCTAGTCTTCTATGCCAAATCTTTGTTGTCTTAGAGGTTTCATGACATAGGGAAAAATTTTGAAGGTTACAAAGTCTATATAGACTCCCATCTCTAATTCCAATGGAGGACAACTTTCTTGATATTAGCCTTATTGGGCCAAGACAAAACTTTGTCTTCTTGGAAAGCAATTTAGTATCCTTGATCAGAGAGTTTGGATATAGAGACAAGGTTTCTTTTAATTCCAAGTACATATAATACATTATTAAGCTGAAGAGTGATCCCAGAATTTAGTTGAATTGAGCATGTTCTAATTCCTTGATTAGATGGGTGGAGTTATCTCCTACGGTTACTTCTTTTGTGGTGCATTCTGAGAAGTTTTTAATTTTTCCTTTGAAGCCTATTATATGTCGAGATGCTACACTATCAATAATCCATGTATTTTTATTTGATTTTAATTCACTAGATAATGTTAGATAAAATGCATGGTACTCCTTTACTTCCTCCTTTTATTCTTTTATCTCCACTAGGGCTGCTTGAATTCTTTTTTGTTCAAGATAGACATTATGTGAGTGACCAAGTTTGTCACATTTAAAACATCACACTTTAGACCAATGTCTTTTCTTATATGGTTTATTTGATCCTCTTTTATTTCGTTTAAATGACCTTTTCTTATTTGTACTTACTTGAAGTGCTTGAATATCTCCCTTTTGGTTTAGACTTATCCCCCTAGAAATTAACCTTCACTTTTCTAGAGTACACTCATTTTTGAGAGATTCAAACTTAGGAAGCTTGGGTCAGGAGCTTAGACCTTTGATAAATTTTTCCCAAGATATGGAAAGATCTCTTAGGGAAATCATGGAAAGTTCTTTTGCATCAACTTGATTACCAATAGTCACAAGTTGATCTTTTAGTTCAAATATTCTCATAAAATATGATGTTATAGATTCTCCATTGTTCATTTTAATGTATAACAAATCTTATTTTAATGTCAGCAGTCTACTAGTATTGTTAATTTCAAAAGTATCTTTAATTTTAGAGAACATTTCAAATGTTGTATTAAGATTTGAGATTGAAGGGAGAATATGATCTTTCACAGAATCTATAATTATTTTCATAGCTTTGTTATTATGTCTTTTCCATGTAGTTTTCTCTTGCTCATTGTTAGGAATGACTTTATTTGTTTCTAGATATTCTTCTAATTCCAATTCTCTTAAAATAATCATAACACGAGTTTTCCATGAAGAAAAATTTGTTGCCTCTTCTAACCTATCTTCTAGCCTTATGTGGTTGGTCATTTTGATTTGAGAAGATTGAAGATCTTTTTCTGAGTTTTGTAAATAAATATGTGCAATTTTTAAATAATTACTTCTTATCAAAAGGACTATAATTATTGAGTAATAATTTCTTATTAGAATGACTCTGATACCATGTTATTACATTCAAGATCTTTGATAAAAATACAGGTAAAAATAATTACAATCTTACCTTTCTTAATGTTGATGTATAAATCTTCAAATTCAATCTTCAATGGCTAATGCTAACAATGTGTATTTTGAAACCGTAGGTTAAAGAATGATCTTGAGATTGAAAATATGTTAATACTTGATATTGCATTATATCCAAGTATGGTGAGCATATATATCATATAGAAGAGACATGACCCTATGTGGTCATGATTCATACTGTAAGCTCTGATTAGTTAAGGATAACAAGCCTAATACTTATTGGGTGTGATACAAACATTGTATACATCCAAAATGTACAACGATTATAATCAAACTTTGTCTAAAATCATATATAGCCTGATTCATTATCGGATGCTTGCATGAAGTTAAGACATAGCAATATCAGTGATAAGAACCCAATCTCTGATTGATGTAATAACAAGTGTCATCAACCAACCCAATATGAATCAGAGGAAATCATAAAACTTATATATATATATATATATATATATATATATATATATATATATATATATATGAGCATATGCATATGTATGTATGTATGTGCACAAGTATGTATAATCTGATGATTACTTTGACAGATGGTAAACTTCAATAGTATTAAGCATAGTTATCCAAGCATCTCCTTTAGCATTTGTATGCATGATATTTTTACAAGATATCAAACATTTCTTAGATATTTCCAAATATAATCCCCCTCATTCTCTTCTTGTAACCCTTGTAGGTTCTAAGGTAAATGAAGTGTTGGAAGGAAACTAGAGCTAGTGATCAACCATCTACATATTCGACTCAAGCAATGTATGATATCCTGTATTTTTCTTTCATGTCTTATGCATGCATTTTTATTTCAGTATTCTCTATGTGTTGGCTATGCTCACAACTTGTGTGAGCCCATGCACTTTTCATTATGTACATTTCATATTACATTGAATACATACACAATGTTTTAGTTACACATGCTGCTCTTCATTAGTATTTTCCTTTATTTTCATGCAGATGTACTTGATTTTTTTCATTATTATGCAAATGTGCACAAATCTAATCAAGATCACATAATAATGACAAACTAGGGGATTGTAGAGGCAAATTCACCTAGTAATTGGGCTACTAAATGTCACCATTTTGAATGATATGAGAATTGGTAACAATTATAATCGAATATTGATAATATTGTTTAAATTATAATATTGAAGGATTTGAGCAATACATATCCACAAAACTCGAAGAACACATGCATGCAAGAACCTGTCATAGAGAAGAAAAGACAAAGAAGAGGCAAGAGTTTTGCTCTGAGAATATGAAAATTATATTATCAAACTAAAAGAATGAATGAAATTTACAATTGATCAATCCTTATAGAAAGAAATCGTAAAACCTAAAAGGGAAACCCTCAAAGGTAAATGGAATTTAATAATAATTATTTAATTATTAAATGGAAATGCAAGTGCATAAAGAGAAATCTGAAGAAGGGAATAAAGGTAATTTAATAAATTAAATTAAATTAACCATTTACTCTTTCACCCCCATTAAGATGAGAAACAATGTAACTACAAATAATGTATGAAAAAGCAAGGAAACTACAATGCTGAAAGAATACTTGGGTCTTGGCAAAAAGGCCTGGTGAGGTACCCAATCAAAATCAAATATCTATGAAACAAAGAAATAGGGAAAACCACGTGGGAAAAACCTTACTCCCAAAAGAGATAGAAAGAAAAAGTACAAATAATATTTCTCAAGAGACTTTCTTAAAACCATAAGTACAATGAAACCTCCCATGATAGAAGCTTGAGAATCCATAGCCCCCCTAGAATGGTAGAACTCTTGTGTCGATGAATAGACCAATATATCTCCAATCTAAAAGAGACAAAGGTAGTGGACAACAAGGATGAAAACTATGAATGTAAGGTGAAGCTAAAAGTCCTAGCTGATGCTCAAAGGAGAATGCATGAGAATACTGAAATAGAATCTCCAATAGGGGTGGGAAAATAGGTGTGTTGAATTTGTCATTTGAGAGGAGTAATGTGTCCTCTGATATATCCTCAACAACTGCAATAGGTGGCTCAATGACTGGAGTTGCAATGGTAGGAAATACTAAAGAGTAATCCTATACAATATATGGAATTTGAATAGGAGGTGGAGGTGTAGAAGTCATAACACTAGTCTCAGGAATAACACATAAGTTCAAGTGACTTGACTTCACCTCAGTAGTCTCTTGTGAAAAAGGAGAGCGAGTCTCTGATAGTGGAGCTGGTGGACCACAATGAGAGAAAGAGTATAAGAAGGAAGAATGATCAACAACCCCTATAGTAATAATATTTCCTATCTCACTATCTTTGATGTGCATTGAATCTTGTGCAAACTCAACTATCTTCCCTGTGCCACTATGTGTAATTTTATAAATAGAGAGAAGGTTAGAGGACAAAGATGGAACACATAGTACATCATAAAACATACCACCGTCAATGTCAATAGAACCTTTCCCATATACAGCCATAACAATGTTGTCCCCATCAAAATGTGTGGAATAGGAGAAGCCTCAAAAGAAGAGAACAAATCCTGAGAAGATGCCATATGGTGCAAAGCAGCTAAATCTAGTAACTATCTAGAAGAATGAAGAGTAGTAGTTACACAAGTGCATGACCCTTTCTTATACCTTTACCATATGACTAAAATTATGATGATGAAGAAGATCTATGAGAAGTAGAAGGAATATCAATGTTTCTCTTCTGAAGGAGAATTGTCAAATTTGAAACTTGTTTGGTAAAGCCATCTAACTTCTTCTCATAGAAATGTGACTCATCATGATTGGGCTTATTACAATAAGCACACTTCAATCTTTCTGGATTTGTTTATCTCCCTTAGGAGGAGGTGGGCCTGATGTGATGTGAGGTCTAGAATCAATTTGAGACTCTATAGGATGTGACTTTTGTTTATTCTTCTTCTTTCCAAAAGATGTCTAAGCTACCATTGCATGAGACTATGAGCCAGTGAGAGAATCCAATTGAGAGAGCTTAAGTTTCTCTCTAGTCAAATGATCAAAAAAATTCTCAAAGGATGACATGGTAAATCTAGTACCCAAAGCATCCATAGTGGAATGGAAAGTAGAAGCAAAAATTTGAAAGTTTCCACAAAGCTTAGAAGATTCAGGTAAATGCACTCAGTGTCAATCTTGGTTTTCCCACAACCCTACAATAAAGACCTTTATTTTTTGAACTTCATCAAGAATTCCTCAATGGAAGGAAAAAAATCTAGGACAAGAGAGGTAAGATCTACCACAATATGAAGTGCTCTAAACTCATTCACTGTACCAAATAACCCATCAAGCTTGGTCCACATAGCTAGAGGGGTATTGCACCCATCAAGATGAAATTGTAGACTGTCAGATATGTGTAAAGAAATCAATCCCATTGCCTCATTCATCGTGTTCCTATGTTGCATGACCTCAAAAGGCCTTTGTAAAACAATCTACATTATGTCTAAACAAGACCATAACCCTTTTGACCAGAGAAGTCATGTCATAAGGGACTTCCATGTGTGATAGTTATGAGGGGTCAGAAGTTATAAACAAGAAGAGGTCTCAGCCATTATTTTAGAAGGTGTTGGATTTTTTTTTGAAAAATTTCTAGTTTTCTGATGTAAATAAAAGAAACACTAATAAAAAATAACCCCCACAATGCAAAAAATTGAACACTAACTGCTAGAAGGAAAGCATAAACAAGAAAAGAAAAAAAGATTTAGTTTAAGAATGACATGAACCTTTGAGAAATACTAATGAAAATAAAAGAGAATCTGGATAGTGCTCAAGAAGATCTTTCTTGTGCTTCTTTTGGATCGAAAAATAGAGCTAAAATGAGCAAGTTATGCCTCAGAAGATAGAAAGCATCATTTGACTTTGAACAAAAAAATATGTACCTACCTAGAAACAAATCCAAAAAATACCTTCACCATCATGTCCATCTTAAAATCATCTTTTCAACACTTTTTTTGAATCCAAAAAACACCTTCATTTGCTCAAGTTAGAGCAAAAAATGGACAAGTACCCTTTATTTTCAAAAAAATTGCAAAAATAAATATATGAGCCTAAAAATTACCTAGGGGCTAAAATTTAAGCCCTCGGCCTTACCACATGACTGCAAGATAGTGGAGGGAGTTGAGCGGCCTGACGGTGGAGGACTGGTGGTGTTACCGAGTGGAGCAGAGCTTCAGAGCTGAGCAATGGCTTGGGGTGGATCGGTGGCATGAGGCTAAGCGGTGGCATGAGGTGAGTAGTGTCACAGTGGTGCTGTTGCAGTTATGTTCAAGCCGTAGGTGGTTAGAGGAACACCATCACATAGTTAGTAAACAATCATGGTTGGTTTAATCATCGCATGGTAAAAAATTGATTTAAAAAAAAAGTATTATATGCCTCATATTGCATGCTAGAGGTTGTACAACCTTGATATGCAATTTTTTGCCTTCCTAGTCAACGTTGTTCAAAATTGAGAAATTTTATATGAAAATAGGGGTTTTGATGTCTTATGAATCCACAATGACGTTTGTTTGGCCTTAAAGTGCTCTGAAATTCATAGACCTCCCTATTTTCACAATAAATACCCAAAAATAGCCAAAATTTTTCTATCAAACCCTCCTTTTTCTCCAAATAAGGACAAGTTACAACAGGTTAGGCTCTTATTATTATGAAGGATTTGAGCAATACAAATTCACAAAACTCGAAAAACACCTGCATAAAAGAACTTGTCACAAAGAAAAAAAGACAAAGAAGAGGCAATGGTTTTGCTCTAAGAATATGAAAATTATATTATCAAACTGAAAGAAAGAATGAAATTTACAATTGATCAATCCTTATAGAAGGAGATCATAAAACCTAAAAGGGAAACCCTATGAGGTAAAATGACATTTAATAATTACTATTTAATTATTAAATAGAAATGCAAGTGCATAAAGGGGATATTAGGAAGGGGGTAAAAGCAATTTAATAAATGAAATTAAATTAACACTTTACTCTTACAATAATATATTAAATTTATCATATTAATAAATCAAAATATAATGAGGGATGTATATTAGCAATATAATATTATAATATTTATTACTATAGATTACAATATGGTATTCACAATAATATATTATTACATACTTTTATGGTACCTTACATATCAAATATCTAATAGGTATTGGATATTTGATATGCTTTATGTGCACCTTAACATTTTCTTTAGCTAGGTGTACTAACATTCATGCCTACCAAAAAAGTCAACATGCAATTTTGCATTTTCGGACAAGTGAATAAGGTTCATTATTTTCACATCGTCATGTTTTGGCATACCATGATCCTACCAATACCTACCCTATATTACATATACCAAAAATTTAAGATTGTGTTTCCCTACCTATCATTAAACTTTAATCCATACAACCATTCTATAGAGTTGTGAATCCTTGGTACCCAATAAAACATGCTTGTAGAAGCTCTAATGTAGTGAAGTGGGCCAACAAATTTCCAAGAAGAATCTATAAGTTTCATCCTTAATATTGTTGAAGTTCACACTTTGATTAAATCAATTATCTATTATCATTGAAATATATTGTTCCTAATTCTTTCATGGTTATCTAGATATTCCCACAATGATAACACCATCATTAATCAAATCACTTAATTATATGATTTAAGCTTGGGAAATGGAAAATATTAATTCCAATATTTTATTTTATCATTTATGTATATTTTCTTCTTTGCTTGTATATATTTATTTTATTTTCTTGCTATTTGTCTTTGGTCCTTGGGATAAGTATTGAGAAACATCATCATAGTCTTTAATATCTTTGTGCATAAGGTCATCTACAGTTGACACATCATGACATTGGCAAGTATATATTGATGCATAATGTCAAGTGCTACAACATGCATTAGTTGCTTATAGTAAAATTAACATATACTTGCATCTAATTTTCATTTTATTTATTTTCACAAAATCTACCATCCTACTTAACCATCCTTTCACCTTGCCTATCCCCATCCTCATCTTATTCTTTATCATCACCATTCTTCCTTTCTAAGTGTGCTTAGATCTCCACAAATCTAGTCATTTCTCATTATTCCTATCTCTTCAAACACCGTTAATATTTCATTTCTTTTGATTTTATTCTCTTTGGTAGCTTGATCTTGTCAACCTAGCTACTCTATTAAGGGAGCATATCTAGCTCATTCCCTAACTTCATGTTCTCTATATGACTAGGGCACTCGACTTCCAATTTTATCCCACCATATATCTATACTTATTTTCTCTCAAATGCCATTGCTTCTACTAGTCATACTCCTACCTCAAAGAGGCCTAAATATAGACTCATAAAATTGTTCTAACACTATTACTAATGCTTCATCGCCAATTAAATGCTTCAATATTCATCTCACATAGATAAGTAAATTCTATCTACCACTCTTAGACATAAATGGCCAACCAATCTTCCTTGCCTTATATTTTTGTTGTAAAAAATTACAAGTTTTGAAATGTAATCTTTGCCATTAATTTTAAACAAATTGAATCCAATTTCTACATTTTTTTTGTTGATCCTAGAAAAATGTTACCATAGAATTGACATTATTAATCTTCCAAACAAATCCTTCCCATTTATCCTTAGTTTAGATATCTATAAATTGACACATCATTTTATACAAATAAAATAATTATTTCACAAATATATATTAAGTATTTTGACCAATAACATTCCAAATCTTGAAACAAATATATCATAGAATAAATATTTATTTCTACTTATTCAAAATTTCATATATATATATATATATATATATATATATATATATATATATATATATATATATATATATATATATATATATATATATATATAAAGTTATGAGATAGTTTTAGAACTAAAAGCATTACATTTGCATTCAACATTATAATTTAAATTCAAATATCCTTAACTACATATAATAGTGGACACAACTCATTCCTTGGTAAGCTATAATTTTATAACATTATAAAATCACCTTATACTTCCACAATTCCTTATACATTTGAAAAGTTTTCTAAAACATTCAATTAAAAAAGGCTCCACAGTTTTAAAATAAAATAAAATTTAATAATGAATAGTAAGCAAACAAAACCATTACATTTCCTTTTTCCTCCACAAGGACCTGACCAAAAAATACTTAAAAAAATCAATTCACCATAGAAAAGTGTATGTAATATGGTTTTAAAAAAGAGACGTGGAGAAATGCATGATGCAATGCACAAAGTGCAACTTAACTCATTTTCCTATATATTATAAGCTGTCTCACCAAATTCCAACGCACTCCAGCAAACGGGAAAACTAGAGAATTCCAACGGCCTTTTGTCAATGTTTTCCGGCAAATGATGGCTGGTGACGTCTGACAGAAATATTTTTGTGGCTACAATTGTTTATCGCTTTGACAGCGATCTTACAAATTGCCTATATTATTATTATTATGAGGTGGTTCGGACTAAAGATATCACACCTTAACTATTTTTGCACTCGGACTTTCTGATTTGTTAATACTTCTATTCTTCTGTGAGGACTGAAATGACCTCCCCATAAGATCCCATGGAATATTTCTTTCAAAACTTGCATTCTACTACACTCCATATGCTGGATGCAGTTGACATTTCAACTAATTTTATCATGTTAGGATATGATTGAACTTTGCGAACTCAACTCCCTTAAATTTTTTTGAATTATTTATTTCTATTTTGATTAAATTATTATAAGATTCTAATATTACCAATGTGGTATTAGTTGTTTATTGGAAGTTCTAAAATAGTGAATTTAGATATGGTCACTTCTTTTTAACACATTCTTATTTTGGTCTTAATATTATTTTTAGAAAATGTATTGAATTCGTTCTTTTGGTATTGATCATCTTTCTAGAATTTTTCATTTTTCTTACTCGTGTTCTAAATGATGTCACGGTTACTATATGTTGTAATGCTTGACCTTTTGACTGACTTCAGGTCATATCAAGGATTATTTTTTTCATAGGAGAGAGACTATAAATACATGGACTACATGTATCTTCCAATTTTGATTAAGTTTGCAACCCCTATCATAATATTTTGAAGTTGTGGCAATTTTCTACAAGTAGTTAAAAAATAAATGCTTTATATTGAGTTGCAATAAGTGTAGATGAGTTCATTGTATGTTCTACACTATGCATGTGCATGTATGAAATGCAATTATACACTAGAATCTAGCTTGTATGTGTTTTATTGTCCTTCTTAAATACTTGTGTTTATACATATAGACATTTATGAAGAGCTCTTGATATGTTTGTCTTGCTTTAGCCTTATAGTTTTATGCTTATCTTTTTCCTTCCGCATGACAAGTTCCCTATACACAGCTAATATTTATCCTTTAATTGATGGTTGAATTCAATTTCTTGAACTCCAAATCTTGTCTTAATGGAATGTACTTTAACCTAAATTTTCCTTTGTATGTTTGAATTTTCATAGGAAATGCACATATCACTATTTAGGTGAAACAAATAAATAATACAAGGAACACCATTTCTTATGCATTCAATCTTTCTTTGTTATCTATGTATACATTTACTAATGAATTGGATTAGGTTGCAATTGAATGGGATTTGCTACATACATGTGCACTTATTCTATTTATTATGTTATCTTATAACAATAACGATTCATTGAAATTTTCAGTGTTTTCTTTGTGTAGCATCATAAATTCCAACCTTGTACAATTTACACCGGCTTTTGAGCCCTTGCCTTAGCATGTGGTATCTTGGCTCTTATCAAAGCTCATTTCTGACTGAAGTATTGCAAATCCAATTTCATATCCTCACATGGTGATCCAAACCATTGTCCTCAACAAAGATATTCGACCTCCCACTTGCTTCTCTTGTTTTGGAAGGTTAATGGTGCCTAGAGTGCTATTGACTAACAAATTTGGGTCCATTTTCATATATGTTAGTGGCACGTTCCTACCCATTGTTCCTCAATATTTATGGCTGGATAACCTTACATAAGAGTATTATTTAAATTCATTTTCACATCAATCAATCAATTTTCATTCAACATAAGAATAAGTATTTATGTTCAAGCACTTAAGGTGACATCTCATCTCACCATACCCTTCAAGCACTCTTTAAATCCAAGCATTGTAGAAAGTTACAACAATAATCATACATAAATGTCTTTGTGTTTGATATTATTTATGTTGTATTATGTTATTGCATTGCATCAACAATTTTGAGGTATAGGATTCAAAATTCTACTTTAGATCTTATGTTTCAATAACATTTCATTTCAATTTTGTGGTTAATTCCAAACCCAAGTTTTGACTTACGCAAAACCCCATCAACATAACATTTTCCATTTTTTGTTTGTGCATGCATGAGACATGATCAAACAACTTAAATTTGGAATACGATAAAGTTAATAGAGACTTGCATATTGGTTTCTTACATATCCAAACAAGTAGTGTCAAAGGTGCTTAACCCATCACTGACTTGCACCTTTTTGACGAAAACCTTGGGAAATATTTCTAGAAACATTTTGATCTCAAAAAAAATAACTTTCATCCACATATGAAATTCCTAGATCAAGGGTTCCCCAAGCACCATTGACCTCTTAAATTTAGCCTAAGTTTTAGAGTCAATGGTCCTATTTATCTTCCCTTTCTTGATCTATATCCCTAATTTCCATAAATATTTTGTGATTTCTTGTGAATATGAAAAAACCCTCAATTTCCCATCTTTGACTCTAGATATAACATCCTAGTCACATCAAATGTATAATAAATTTCAACACAAATAAGGAGTAATAGGATTCACCTTGTGCCCTATCCTTTTTAATCAATTATGAGGTTGAGCCAAGTGGATCCACTATTCATAATGTAATCAAGGGAAATAGGTGTAGTTAGTTGCATGAACTAGTGAACCCATGTTCTAAAAGTATAATTTGGTGAACCAAAATCTTCTAATACTTGCATTGCTTATAACTTTTAGTTTCAAATCTAGTATTTTCATGACACTTTCAAAATTAGATACCTCATTTATTGCTTATGTCTTTGCATATTTTAGTTAATCACTTCAATGGTTCATTAATTGCATTATAGTTTCATATTAACTCTAAAAAAAAATTAAAAAAATGCTTTTCTAGGAATCACATAATGCATGTTTACATCAAATATGCTTTGTTACATTAGATTGTATTGTTTCATTTTAATAGTTAGATTAAGTATCTCTTTTCTTAGATGAGAAAATAAGAATAAAACCACAAAAAAAATCCCATATCTTGAAGAAAGAAAGCATATTGAACCATGTTGGATCTTTTTGTACAAGATTCTCAAGCCTTTGGTGAGTGAATCAGTAGTGATGCCTTTGGTAGTATAGATGAAACCCTTGTTGAATTCATCTCAATTAATTAATCTGCTGCATCTCTCAAAACTTGCCCCACTGAAAAGGAAATTGTAATAGATGACAATCCCCACTTTGAAGCTTTATAATAGGTTGATATGATTGAAAAATCCTATATATGAGGCTTTTCCTTCTATCTATTTCTATACCCTAACATGTAGACATGATGCTCTTATGAATCATGTTTTTCCCTTTCCTAAATTTGTTCTCATTCATAAGGAAGCTTTACTACAAGAAAAATATGTCAGTATCACTATTCGATACAATTGATTAATTTTGTATTGTCTTTGATGTTACACAAATTTCATCATTATTAGTTAGTATATGTCGAGCTCACTTAGGCAGTGAAGACAGTTTCATGTGTCTATTGAGCATTCCTGTAATTGCCTAGTTTAGAAGGCAGTGCCTACCAAGTTCACTTGGGCATCAAATGAAAGTATGCAGAAGGTGAGTGTTAATTGAGTTCACTCAGTTAATGAAAGAAAGTTGGATGGAACCAATGCTACCCAAACTCACTCAGTTGCTAAAGGATTTTTGCAAGTTTGTAGTGTTAACCAAGCTTCTATTGGTTAACACAAGAAATTTCTTCAGAGCTAGTTTCTACCAAGCTGGGTTGACTAATAAAGGATTTTCTTATTTTGACATATTAAGATCAATTAATTTATCTATTGATTCCAACTGACTAAGATGATGAATAGTAATTATTCTAAGTTGTATTTGAGCTAACTTGACAAAGTAAAAGATATAAGTATAAGGTCAAGTTGTGATTCCAAAGTGTAAATAGATGTGAAAAGTATGAAGATGTTATTGAAGATTTGATGATGAGAAGAGGAAGAGAATTTGAAGGATAAGAAGAATATCCTGGTGGAGCATAAAATATATATTCAATCAAGAAGGATCAAGTACAAGCCAAAACAAAGATCTGTATTCAACAATTCAGTTGTATTCAAATCAGGTCATCTCATTGTTACTCTCTGACCATTGTAGTAGTGATCTAAATCTCTTAACAGAGTTGGCTTAAGAACTATTTGCAAATCCTCTAACAAGGTGGCAGTTCTATTGAATTATCTCAAGACCTATAACAAGGCCACTCCCAATAGAGTGATTAAATCCTCTAATAGGGTCACATCTAACAATGTATTTTGTAACCTTTAACAGGGTTGGCTCCTAACATGGCTCACTTTAGAAGAGTGAAAACAGTAACTAGTTGTAATTGGTAATTTTTTCAAATTGGGTTTCCATGTTAAATCCTAGTATCAAATGTGTTCATGCTATTTTCTTTTATATGTTTTTAACTAAGTTAAAGTAATGGTAATCACATATAGCATCTAAAGTTTATTTGTTAAGCATTTACCAAGCTCATTTAGTTATTAAAGAGTTACAATATTTATGTGTGTTTACCAAGTATCAACAGTATTCAATTTTCAGTTTACATTTTTGTACTGACATCTAAGGGATATAGGATTTATTTTAGTAGTAATTCATTCATCCCTCCCCTCTTAGTTACTCCTCTTATATTTCCAACAATTGGTATCAGATCTTTTGGTGCTTGCAAAGAAGGTTTCAAGGAGCTAAGCTAAAGATCAGGATGTCTTACAGAAGAGAGATCCCCAAGCTGAACAAAGACAATTTTGTAGCATGGAAAGGACTTATGAGGTTACACTTGGCTACCATTAGTGACTCAGGATGCAAGTATCTTGATACTGAATACAAGACTCCCACTGGAACATTATCAGTTGAAGATATTGCTAAAAAGAAGAATCATATCATCATGATGATTGATATTGCATCTACTCTTAGTTATGCTAAATTTGATGAAGTCAAACACTGCAAGACAACTTATGAGATGTGGAACAAAATGAAAGATATATATGGAGGAGATGACAATGTAAGAAGAGCCAAGGCTAAAAGTCTTAGAGGTCATTTTGGTTAAAGGAAAACGAGAGAAGATGAGAACATTGCAAAATATGTGGAAAGGATCAAAGCAAGTGTAAGTGTAATCAAAGCATTTAGAGGAGACATTGAAGAGAAAATAGTTGTAAGCAAGGTACTTAGAACTCTTCTTCCTATTTATGCAATCAAAGTGTCTTCTATTTAAGAAATGAGATGTGATCCAAACAATAAAATATCTTTGGATGCTCAAGTTGGAAAATTGATAGCTTTTGAGTTAGATAACTTTGATAACTATGTTCCTAGTTCAAAGGTTATTGAATCTACTTTTAAATCTAAATTCTCACTTGAAGAAAAGGGTAAGAAATTGAAGTCTAGTCAATTAGGAAGTGAAGAAGAAGAAACATTGGAAGAAAGTTCAAACAATTATTTTGAAGTTGTTGAAGCCCTACTTGCAAGGAAGTATTCCAAAGGAAGAGGAAAGTACAAAGGTAAAATTCCTCTGATCTACTTTTCCTGTGAAGAAGTTGGTCAAATTACTGCTAGGTGTCCAAATAAGGAAATAAAAGATGAAAAGAAAGGCAAAAATAACAAAGGCAAAAAGGATTCCAAGAACTACAAGAACTACAAGGACAAAGGTAAGAAATCTTATTTTATAGCTAAAGATTTTGATAATAGTGAAGATGAAATGGTGTACATTGCTATAAAAGATGAATATGATGATGAAGGAGATAAGATGACACTTATCTCTCATGTTAGAAAAAATGATAAATGGATTATTGAGAGTGGATGTTCACATCATATGACTGGAGTCAAAACAAAGTTTGAGCGCATGGAATACTATGATGGAGGTAGTGTGAGATTTGGAAACAATGAACCTTGTAACATAAAAGGAAAAGGATTTATTTCATTGACTAAAGAACTTGTATGTGACAATGCTTATTGGGTTGAAGGACTAAAGCATAATCTACTGAGTGTGGCATAGTTGAATAACTTTGGATTCAATGTAGAATTCATGAATGGACAGGCCAAACTACTGGATGGAAAGGTAAATATGGTTGGATCTGGCAAGAAAACAAAAGGTAATCCATCTTATTTTGATCTCAGTGATTGTTCATGTTTTATTGCTCAAGTAGAAGAAAGTTGGTTCTGGCACAAAAGGCTATGTCTTGTAAACTTTGATAATCTAGTTATGATAAGTAAACATAGAAGAGTAAGAGGTATTCCTAGTTTGAAGAAGCCTGATATGGGTCTTTGCAAGAATTGCCAAATTGGTAAGATGGGAAAGACTAGTTTCAAAAGAAAAAACTATCAACCAAAAGAAGTCTTAGAAATTGTTCATACAGACTTATGTGGACCTATTGAAATAGAGAGTTATTGTGGGGAAAATTTTTTCATTCATTTTGTTGATGACTATTCTAGAATGATTACTGTAATGTATCTAAAAGAAAAATTAGAAGCCTTTCAAAAATTCAAATGGTGTCTAGCAAGAGTAGAAGAACAAACTAGAAAGAGGTTGAAATGTTTAAGATCAAATAGAGGTGATGAATTCATCTCCAATGAATTCAATAATTTCTACATTGAAAGAAGAATTAAAAGACAAGTATCAGCTCCTAGTACACCACAACAGAATGGTATAGCTGAAAGAAGAAACAAATCTATCATGGATTGTGCAAGAACCCTGATGACTGAAAATAATGTTGCTCTCAAATACTGGAAGGAAGCCATCAGTACTGTGGTTCATACCTTGAAAATAGTACAATTGAAGAAAGACTCAAACAAAATTCCTTATCAGTTATGGTATGGTTACAAACCTAATGTAAGTCACTTAAAAGTGTTTGGCAACAAATGTTATATCTTAAAAGAGTCTAGAAAAGGAAAATCTGATGTAAAAGGTGATGAAGGCATATTTCTAGGATACTCCTACAAAAGTAAAGCATACAAATGTTTGAATTTGTCTACTCATAAAATTATAGAAAGTACACATGTTAGAATTGATGAGTTTGCAGAAAAGAGTGAAGAAGAAAGCAACAAGGAGCTAGAGGATTATATAAGATTTGTTTACTATGAACCTAATACCCTACCAAATCTATTTGAAAGAAAGGAATCTTCATCTCTCGAGTTCCCAAAATCTCCAATAGTTACCAAGTTGCTAACAGTCTAACCTGAGTTACAGTCTGAAGGACCCGAGTCACAGACATAGGCTACCAAGCTCGTTCAAACCAAGTCTAAAGGAGTTGAGTCATAGATAGAAGGACCCAAGATTGAAACTAAAATTCATAATGAAGATGGTGGAGCTCATTCAAAGACCAAAGAGCATGTTAGCAAGATATGTCAGAAGGCATCATGCACTTGATCAGATCATTGGAGATAAATCTAATGGAGCAAACAAGAAGTAAATTAAAAGGTACATGTTTACTTGCTGAATTTGAACCTAGAAATGTTAAAGATGCTCTAGAAAATGAAATTTGGATTGAAGAAATGAATGAAGAAATAGAGAAAATAGAAAAGAACAAAACTTGGACTCTTGTTCCTAGACCCAAGGATAAAAATGCAATTGGTACAAAATGGGTATTCAGAAATAAGCTAAATGAAGATGGAAAAGTTTCAAGAAATAAAGCAAGATTGGTGTGCAAAGGTTATTCTAAAGAAGAAGGTATTGATTATGGTGAGAATTTTGCTCCTATAGCAAGACTAGAAGGTGTTAGAACTTTACTAGCATATGTAGCACATAGAGGATTTAAAGTATATCAAATGTATGTTAAATCTGCATTTTTGAATGGAATTCGTGATGAGAAAGTTTACATTGAACAACCAGAAGGCTTTGTAGATGCTAACAAAAGAGACATGGTTTGCAAGTTACACAAAGCATTATATTGGCTCAAGCAAGCTCCCAGAGCTTGGTATGAAAGACTTCATAATTACTTGGTACAAATTAGCTTTCAAAGGACAAATGATAACATTAATCTCTCTATCAAGGAAGGACTAGACAAGAAGATTGTGTTGGTAGAGATATTTTTTGATGATACTCTTTTTACAGGAAATGGTGACTTGTGCAAAGCACTTTCAAAAGAAACGAGTAAAGAATTTGAGATGTCCATGTTTGGTGAGATAAAATTCTTTGTTGGATTGCAGATACAACAGAACAAAAATGGTATATACATCACTGAATCTAAGTATATCAAGAAAATACTAAAGAAGTTTGGAATGGAAGATTCAAGACCAGTTGAAACCCCTATGTCTACTGGACATAAGCTCTCAAAAAATGATGATTCTAAAGAAGTAGACCAGACCACATATAGATCAATTATTGGAAAATCATAGTAGGTAGTACATACAAGGCCTAATATTGCTCTAGTCGTTGGGATAGTGGCAAGATTCTTAGAAAATCCTAAGGAAAATCACATGATGGCAATCAAGAGAATCATGAGATATCTAAAAGGCACTAAAGACTATGGCTTATGGTATAAAATTGGAGGCAATTTGGACTTGAAAGTATTTATTGATGCTGATTGGATAGGAAGTATTGATGACAGAAAAAACACTAGTGGTGGAGCATTCTTTCTTGGTAAAAGACTAGTGCCTTGGAAAAGCAAGAAGCAAAATTGTACATCTCAATCCATAGTAGACGTAGAATATGTGGTAGCAGCAGTTAATTGTTCTAACATTGTTTGGCTCAAACAATTGTTGGAAGGAATGAAGATAGAAATTAAGGCTCCAATAGTCATATACTGTGATAACACTAGTGCAATCAATATATCTAAGAATCCAGTGATGAATACTAAAACAAAGCACAATGCTATAAAATATCACTTCTTAAGAGAGCTAGTACAAGAAAAAGAAGTCAAATTGGAATATGTTAATATAAAATAATAGATTACATACATATTTACCAAACCATTACCTAAGGATGCATTTATGTATCTAAGAGGTAAGATAGGGGTCATTCGCATGTCTGAAGTTCAGTAAATAAAGTTTGGTGATGCATCAACAAGAGCTAATTTGAAGATCAATCAGTTGGTGCAAAATTGGCAAGGGCATATTGCAAATGAATCAATGCTTAAGGTACATTGGTAGTAACAAAATTGTTGTCTTTGGCATGCGTTGTCAAAGAGGGAGAAGTTTATTGTCATATCTTTGAGAAATTTGAAGGAAAAGTTTATTGTCATTCCAAAGAAGGAGAAGTTTTCTATAAGAAGGAGAAAGTTCTAAATTAACTTGGCAGAAGTTGTTGTAGACAGAAGAAGAATCCAGTGAAAGGAAAGAAATCATACTGATAGAGGGAGTTCTCAAAGAACAAATCCAAAATTTTGTTGTGCTCTGACATGTTGTGTTGCAATCAATGCTAAAGAGGGATATTGTTGGATACAATTGATTAATTGTGTATTGTCTTTGATGTTACACAAATGTCATATCATTATCATTCAATTTATGCCAAGCTCACTCGGGTAGTGAAGACAATTTTTTGTGTCTACTAAGTGTTTTTGTGATTGCCTAGTTCAAAGGTAGTGTCTACCAAGTTCACTTGGGTGTTGAAGGAAAGTATGTAGAAGGTGAGTGTTAACTAAGTTCACTTGGTTAATGAAGGAAAGTTGGATGGAACCAGTGCTAACCAAGCTCACTCAGTTACCAAAGGATTTTCACAAGTTTGTAGTGTTAACTAAGCTTCTGTTGGTTAACATAAGAAATCATTTCAGAGTTAATTTCTACTGAGTTGGGTCAGCTAATGAAGGATTTTTTTTATTTTGGTATATTAAGTTCAATTGATTTATCTATTGATTCCAGCTGACTAAGATGATGAACAATAATTATTCTAAGTTGTATTTGAGCTAACTTGATAAAGTGAAAGATATAAGTATAAGGTCAATTTGTGATTTCAAAGTGTGAGTGGATGTGAAAAGTATGAAGATGTTATTGAAGATTTAATGATAAGAAGAGGAAGCGAATTTGAAGGATAAGCAAAATATCCTTGTGTAGCAGAAAAGCTATATTTGATCAGGAAGGATCAAGTACAAGCCAAAACAAATATCTGCAATCAGCAATTTAGTTGCATTCAAATCAGGTCATTTCATTGTTACTCTCTAACCATTGTAGTAGTGATTTAAATCTCTTAACAAAGTTAGTTTAACAGCTATTTGTAAATCCTCTAACAAGGTGACAATTTTGTTGAATTGTCTCAAGACCTCTAATAAGGCCACTCCTAATAGGGTGATTAAATCCTCTAACAGGGTCACACCTAACAGTATGTTTTGTAACTTTTAATAGGGTTGGCTCCAAACAAGGCTCACTTTAGAAGAGTGAAAATAGTAACTAGTTGCAATTGGTGATTTTTTCCAAATTGGGTTTCCACATTAAATCATGGTGTCAAATGTGTTCATGTTATTTTCTTTTATATGTTTGCAACTAAGTTAAAGTATTTGTAATCACATATAACATCTAAAGTTTATATGTTAAGAATTTACCAAGCTCATTCAATTATTATTGAGTTACAACATTTATGTGTGTTTACTGAGCATCAATAGTATTTAGTTTTTCGTTTACATTTTTGTACTGACATTTAAGGGATCTGAGATTTATTTTAGTAGTAACTGATTCACCACTCCCCTCTCAGTTACCCCTCTTATATTTCCAACAATCACTTCCTCCAATTCTCTCTTTCTAAGAGATCAGGCATTAAAGATTCTTGATTTTTATCCCCAAAATAATTTCCTCCATTATAATAATTTGTTTCAAGAGGAGCATAAATTATATATTGATAGACTAATCTTAATATGTTTATGGATATATAAGTCCATCCTCTTGTAGGGACTACTTTTGTAATCAAGGAATTTCAATACAACATGATACTAAATTTTTCAAGATATTTTATATCAAACAATGGTGAGATTCATAGGAATAACTTAATATAAAAGGACTCCTTTACCTCCTAAATGGACATGGGAAATGTTAGTAAATATTAGCATCTTCCTACAAGCATTATAAGATTTGGTTATGGAGATAGCCACCCAAGATCTAGAATCCAAACGGGAATCACAATAAAAAGGAGAAATAATTGTTAGCCCCACATGCATCTTTGACATGAAAAGTAAGAGAAGTATTGAGTGTTGTCATTGATGGCCAAGAACATTTTTTTTGGAAAAATGTGTGCCAACCCATTGAGAGCCAAAAGTAGAAGGAATGAATCTAGAGCTACTAGTCAAGATGCACACCAGTATACACTTTGGCACACCCACTAGTAAGAAGACTGAAAATAGTGATTCAACATCGATTCAGCATAAAGGAAAAGATAAAGTGGTTGAAGAAAAAAATAATGATAGATCACCATTAATGATAAGATAGGAATACCAAAAGTTGTTAGTCTGGACCCTCGACGTAGGGTTCATGGATCTTAGATGAACTAAGAAGACATGGTAGTCAAAATGAGTAGGATAATTTAGTTATGGGTAATTGTGCATTGACATCGAGAAAAGGGCATATACTTATATGAAGTGTGTGGTGGATGAAGAGGTTGCATAAAAATAAAAATATTGAAAGAGAGTAAATACTATTGTGGAGAAGCAAGTCCAATAGAGTGAAATAATAGCAAGTGAAAGAACTATTGTAGGAAACCATGACAGATGTTAGAATAAATCACTCATAAAAAAAAGCAAGAAGATCAAAGCATTTTGAAGGGAGATAAAGCACAGATCTAAATGGAAAATTAGTACCACATTTAGGTAAAGTGCTTAGTACACTTTCTCACCATTGCATCTCTTTGTAAGCCCCTAACATGGCCAACTTCATTTGGAAGCCTATTATAAAATCCTCTAACAATTTTTTTTTTTTATCAAAAAGAGGTTTATGAATCCTCTAACTAGGTAGTTGTAACAAAGATTTAGTAATCCTAACATGTTACATGTATTCCTTACAGGATGTACTTCTAGAAGAAGCACTTGTAGCTCTTAATCAGTCACCACTTTAATGTATTATAAGGGTTAGTGGGTATATTATCCCCACCTTGGTTTCCATCCTCACATCAAGGGTTTCGACATAAAAAATACCTGTGTCACTTGATGAATTCTTTTTTGTATGTGAGTTAACTTGTTTTTATCTTAATGCATTTATATTATGTTTAAAGAGTAAAAATGATCATGCTAAGGTTAGAATGAAGTAAGAAAGGTAACTAGTTTTAAAGAGCGGAATTGATTCACCTCTTCCTCATATTAGTACTGGTTGGGACCAACAATAATATGATAAGAATAATTTGTATTCTCACCAAGAATGCAATAGAATCTATCAAAATGATAGTACATAAGATACCACTTAGTAATATAACCAAGAAGAGTACAAAGGATTGTATGATATATTGATAAGTGACATTGTCTCATTATACGATAATCAACATGAAATTTATCTGTATTTTTCTAGCTTCACAACACATGCCCCATTTTAAACTTAGAAATGGGGACCCCCCATCTTTTCTTTTGAATCATAGGTGTGTGTGTTAGAATTAGAATGCAAAAGATATAAAGCCAAAGCTAAACATCTAACAAACTAAATCAATTAACAAATATATATGATAAACCAAAAGGAAGCTAAATAACAAAATAGGAAAAATCTCATCTCCATGTAGCCTCCCTGAGATGTGGTTGTAATTATGGATGTGTGCTCAAATTTGATGCTCAGGCTTCAATGATGAATGGATTTGATAGATGCATGGAAATCTAAGTATCACCAAATAACACTTTGAAAGTAATTAGCTTTCAAAATGGTATAATAATTTACTCAAAAGGTGGATGGTTTGTAAGGATAAAAGGATTCAATTTATAGGCAATTGGGTGAGGAGATAAGAAATATAATGAATAGTTAACTGAGTGAGGTGTGAGATAGGCTTTAGTTAACTAAGATAGGTGGAGGAGATAGACTTTTGTATTTAGAGATAGATGAGGGAGATGTGGCATGAGAGTGGACATTGGCTTTAGTTAGAGGGAATAAATCATGCCTTAATTTATGCAAGTGATCTAAAGAGAGATTTTAGACATGGAAGAGGAAGTGATATGTTTTAGTTAAGGTGGATGAGGTGGATCAGTTGATTGGATGATGTGGGAGGTGGATGGATTTGTTAGAGAAAAGGTTGGTGGTGAGTTTAATTAAATAACTGAGTTATTTAATTAAAAGAGGAATTATTGGTGCATAAGATTTAATTAAATAAATAAATAATTTAATTAAAAGAGGAATACTTAGTGCATGAGATTAAATTAAAATATTTAATTATTTAATTAAAAGAGGAATATTTGGTGCATGAGTTGAGTTTGGGTAATTGTTGGGTTGAAGGGTTAGTTTGTGCGTGGAGGGATTTAATTAATTAAATTAATTAAATAGAGAGGCATTTTTTGAAATTAAATTAAATGGGTTTTACATTTAAATAATTTAATAGAGGAAGGGGGATTTTATTAAAAATTTAGACTATTGGTTGTGTTAATTTTTTTTTATTGGTAACGAATGAAGCCTTTATATTAAATTTAGATGTTAAAAAGACAGTTGCAATGTTCTCCATTCAAATAGGCACTTGTAGGAAAAAAACAAAGTAAGAAAACCTCCAGTCTTGCCCAAGACCAAGGTCCTAAATTATACATAGTTTAAAAGGGGCATTCCCCAGTATATTCCTAATTAATGAGATCTTACGGTATCCAATTATTAGATCTAATATTGATGGTAATAATTTCCTTTGCACTATTCAGCTTGTCTTCCAAATTCAAACTTATGATGCTATTCGTGATTGCTTATACCTCTTGAGATAATCTTTCTACTAACCTGCATATCAAAGTCAACTTTCTTTCCACAAGTATTACTGGTATTAGACCAACAAGAATAAATGAAGAGATTCAACAAGATTGGATAGAACCTTTTCTATAACAAATTTAACACTTTTCTTCTTAGCTATATGTAGTTTATAACACTTTTCTCCTTAGCTATATGTAGTTTATTATGAGTTGGTATACTACCATCTGATTTATCAAATTTTTAATGTTTTTGTAAGGAACTATATATAAGGGTGGATAGTGCCTTTTCTTTTAATGTTCATACATGCTTGTAGTGTCCAGATTAGTGAATAATCCATGCATGTTATAATGTACTATATTGGGAAAGATTAGAAGTGATAGACATTTTTCATTAAATTATTTTATTGCCTTTTTTCTATTGCTTACTATAGATGGTTGATTTATTTCATATGTTTCTATCACATTTTTAACTTAGTTTAAATCTGAGTGTTCGTACATGAATTGTAGTGTGTGGAATGTGAGCTTGCACATTGATATTACTAATTTATGAAGTTACTACCAAGATTCTGACATTATTCATACATTTATAATAAGATCGAGTTGCAGAGCCTAAAATCATCATACCGATATTGTAAAAACTAAAAGAATAGATTTTCAAGGGTTAGATATAGGTATAAGGAAACTTATAGGATTCAAAAATATGTTCCTTTATAGCCTTATTGATTTCCTTTCATATTTGAAAGTACTATTGTTTTAACTCTTTTAATTTTAAATTCAAAAACCTTTTTTATTACTATTTGTTAACCTCATAATGGTTTTTGACACTTGAGTGCCAATAACACTTACCTACTCTATATTGGAGCCGAGTACACCATACATGCCAAGCCACAACAAATGTCGAGTTAGGAAAGACTTTAGGTCCCGAGTGATCTTCATGTGCTGAGTAGTTTTCAGATGCTGAGTGAAGATCAAATACCAAGTGAAGTGTAAGTGCCAAGCAACATAAGGTGCCAAGTGTTAACAAGTGCCAAGCAACACAAGGTGCCGAGTGTTAACAAGTGCTGAGTAACATAAGGTGCCGAGTGATACAATTTTCTTTAGGTGCCGAGTTATCCAGGAAACAACATGTGTCGAGTATCAGCAATACTTCAAGAGCCGAGTAACTCAGAATATCAGCATAAGATTTTGTAATTGCACAAACTATGATGCAAACAGTTTTTGCAGCTAACATAAGGTAAATCTCGAAGGATTTAATGATGAGATCAAATCTTTTATCTTTCCTATGCAATCTACATGCAACCAATAAGAAAAATGATAAAGGCATGCAACCAATAGAAGAAATGCAAATAATAAGCGAAAAATGGAGATTGAATATGGATCGTAGATCCATACCTAATCCTAAATCCTCAAATGTCTTTATAAGGAAGACAAAATTTCATTATAAAATATATGAGTGGACATACAAGGATGCACAAGGAAATCTATTTTCAGAAGCGAGGGTTATCAGATCACAAAAGGATCAAGATCAGAGAAAGCGGAGCAGGTGCCTGCATTTAGCAATCAAGGATTGTAATCTATCAGATTCATTATACCTAATACTTTCTAACAATTGTATTAGAATGAAAATCCTATGGTGATAGGTTAGCTTAATAGCTATTTCGAAGATCCTTTAATTAGGTGATTAAATCCTTTAACAGGGTGACACTTCATGTAAAGTGTTTGTAAAGCCTCTAACCAGGTCACTATTAATACAGTGTAAAGCCTTTAACAAGGCAGGCCTTTAACAGGGCAGACCATCAGAAGTGGTTGAAAAATATTGCTACAGTAATTTTTGTGGGTATCATCTCCACCCCAATTTTACCTTCTTATTCCTGGAGGGTTTCTGGGTTACCAAATTCCAGTGTTATGAGTTGTTGATGCATGTCTTAGTTTCATGTTTGCTTGATGTATTTACATGCATGCAATTTAATTTCAGTTAAAAGTTTTATTGGTTAAAGTGTGATACTTCTGATTCACCTCCCCCCCCCCTCATAAGTATTCTTTCCATATTTGAATATTCCAACAATTGGTATCAAAGCATCCAGATTCTCACAAGGAAAATCCTAACAGCTTGGAGGAAAAGATCTAAAGATCATTGAAAATCAGGTGATAGATGTGCAACTTGCTCTGTATAACTTGGAGGAATTTAGAAACAAGTTGAGAAACTCATTAAAAAAAAGGAAGGATCTAGCCATAACTGAAAATGATATACACTACAAGGAGATTGATACCACCAACATATTTTCCAACGGAGATACTAAAGAGTTTGATGCAACAATAGTAGAACTAATGGAGAAAAATAAAGTTCAAGCAGATGAGATAAGATCTCTCAAGATGGAACATGAGTCACAGGCCATAATGATATGTGAAATCACTGAACACAAGAAAAGAGCAGTTGAAGATAAAGTTATGATGGAAAATGAAAAAAGAAATCTTGCAAACAAACTTGAAGAAAAATGTACTAAATTGACAAGGATCTCAAACATGTAGATGGACACACTTGCCCAAATGATGAACCTTCATCATGAACTCAATGTAAAAGATATTGAGATCTCTACTTTAAAGATGCAGAATGAACAAATGCAGAATTAATTGAATAGAGAAAAAGAGGTAGTAGAGAATCTCAACAAGTCAGGTCAAGCCATCAAGTATTTTGAACAGTTGCTGAAATCCCCAAAATCTGCAAATGATACATCAAGACTAGGATACAATAGCACTAAAGTTGGGGAATCATCAAAGAGTGCTGAACAAAGAAGTGACAAAGGTAAGAATTCAAAACCCACTTGTCATTACTGTAATAAGAAGGGGCATACAGCTAATGTGTGCAGGAGTAGAATATTCAATCAATCAAACACACCCAAAAATAAGAGTTTCTATCACAAGTGCAACATGCAAGGGCATATGACACAAAATTGTAGATCCAATGTCACAAGGATTCAGAGATTTGATGGACATTGTTATAATTGCAAAAAGTATGGACATATGGCATTTGAGTGTAGGTCAAAACCTATGTGGACATCAAATCAACCAACAAAAATAGAAGGGAATGAAATTCATTATCATTGGGATTACAATACCAGGTATAGTTGTCATTATTGTCAAGAATATGGACATATACCACAGAACTGCATAAGAACACATTTTAGAGGGAACTATAAAAGATGGTTGAATCAAACTACATGTTTTAGTTGTTTGAAAATTGGTCATATCAGTAGAAATTGTACTACAAGATCAAAGGCACCCAAGACTGAAGAAAACAAGGAAAAAAAAAAGATTGATGTCGAAAAGATAAGGGGCCAAATGAATAAGACTTGGAAAAAGAAAGATGAGTGCAACACATCAAGCAAAGGGATCACTTCACCCAATGGGTCAAGTGATCACACTTCATCAAACTAAGCATAAGAAGTATACTAGACTGATATACAAAGCTATATCACACATCAGTCCCAAGACAAAGAAGCCATGCTAAGTATAAATCTACATGAAACAAGATGTCAAGACAAAATCTAAATGTTGTTGCCAGAATATCTTTGGATGTCGAGTTAAACTCCAACACATGCTGAGCTCCTAACAGCAACCAAGCTGATAACTGATGCCGAGTTGGTTAACTCGAATGGAAGCCAAGCAAAGTGAAAATATAGTGCAAGCCGAGTTAGGTCAAAATTTCTTCAGAAGCCAAGTTGGCAGTTGAGCATTTAATGCAATAGAAATAGGGTATATTATCGTGATTTCAATCAGTTTTACTCATCGTGATCAAAGAACAAAGAAAAAGAAAGAGAGCTGAGCAACTTCATAGCAAGAATCCAGTGTTTCAAGTAGATTACAACCTCATTCAACACATTTTTCATCGATCTTAAGGTATTTTCATTTGTGCCGAGCTACGCAGTTTCGTATCTTTTTATTGTGAAAACTTTAGTTTGCATGAATGGCGTCAAGTTTGACAAAAATTGAGGATAAAGAAACGTTTGAAGTTTAGTTGGTTTCAAATGAGGTCAAGCAACCCAATTTTTGACCCACTCCCGAAGTTGCCTACAAAAATGACCCAGCCGGAGCTCTCTCCCAAATTCCCCCAAAAGTTGTAATGGTCCAAGACGTGAGAAAATGTTACAGCTGTAAGATAGGTGCCCTAGGAGACATGGAAATAAGACAAGCTTATGAAAAATTGTGCATAGATGGAGTCTTGAAAGATGAATTCAAAATCGTTGAAAGAAAGGGTTTAACCCGAGTTTTGAGCTTTCCCATCGTATTCAAAACAGAATGGGTTAGACTTGTGCTGAGCAAAATTCATGGTGGAAATTTGTGGTTAGAAGATACTCCCATCAAATTGACAAAAGAAATCATACATAGAGTAACAGGGTACCCAACCTTAGATCGGTTCAAAACTTTGAGAAGTGAATCAAATGAGGTTATTGAAAAGAACACTGGTGCCCAGTGGAACAAAAGAGGAATGACAATTCACACCATACAGGATCCTCTAGTTGAGTTTGCTGTTAGAGTCATCGCCCATAAATTCTACCAATCCAGTAGACTCAACAATGTACCATGTATTGCAGTAGATGTAGGCTACAAATTGGTGAAAAAGGATCATACTTATGATCTTGCAGAACTACAACTACAACAGATCAATGAAAACCTAGCTGCCATAAGAAGAACAAAGGGCACTCAATGCAAATTTGAACCAATCCTAGTTTGCATATTCTTTTATGTTCAGAATGAGTTTCCTTCTTTTGGAAAAGTGGCATGGAGGAATGACAGAATCATCATTGCCCAAATCAATGAATACATAGAACAAATGGGAGAAAATTTTGATACCTTGATGACAAGCTATTTTGAGGATTTCAAGAAATCCATGAAGCAAAGATCAAGGATACCAATTTCCTTAGTGGAAAAACATACTAATGATATATGTTTCTTAGTTGACATTGATTTTACCTATATTCAAGCAGTAATACCAAGGGTAAGATGGTTAAGGCCATTTGGATATGAAATTAATGTTGATGAGGCATCTGCAACAATAACTGCATTATTGGCAGAAGAAACAGATAAAAGTGCTCCACATTTTGGCACTTATGATGTGGTAAGATCAAAGATAAACATGGAATTAAAAATTGCTTCCAGATTGAAGAAGAAAAAAAAATTATTAAAAAATATTAAGAAGAAATTTGGTAAATAAATTGAGGCTAAAGCAGAAGGAGAAGAAGATGACAGTGATGATGAATATGAGCAAGAACAAGGGCCAATGGAATTAAATCAAGGTCTTGGAGAAGACAAGGAGGAAGGTGCAGAGGAAGAAGAAGCCAAGGAAGCACCAATTGATGCTGAGCCAAAGAAGAGAAAGGCAACATAACAACCTCTAGCTAAGCCCAAATCAAAGAAAGCTGCCACACCATCACCTCAAAAGCCAACAACACGAGCAACAACAAGGGCCTCCACTCAAAAGGCAAAAGAGGAAGTTACAAAGAAGGAACAAATCAAGGAAATACAGGAAGAGCCGAGGAAAAGAAGAAGATATGTGGCTCAACCTGATACTAATGAAGAAGACCAATCTGAAAAGGTAAGCCATTCTTTAGTTGATACCTTATGTAAAAATATTGGAAATGGTGACTTAAGTAATTTAAATAAAGTCAATTTCAATAAATTTACTAAAGAAGAACATAATAAGATAGAAGAAACAGTTTATGGAATGATGGCATAGTTCAAGTACACTCCACTTGAACTAGATGGACAATTGCCAAAAGAATTATCAAAAATTGTAGAAGACAGATGGCATTTCTATTTGAAAATGGAGAAAGAGATGAGGGAATCAAATCTAGCAAGCGTATTGCCAGATTTGACTAAGGAACAAGTAAAGAATGCAATCAAAAGGCACAATAATAGGTTTACACCTAAATACAGGGCATTCTTCATACTCCAAAATAGGATGGAAGAAATTGTTCAAAGAACAATGAAATCATGGAAGAACTTGTACAAAAAGATTGAAGATTTTCTTAAAGAAGAATACAAGGAAGAAGCTACTATACCAATAGAGGAGAGGAGAAAAAGGAAAGAAGATGAAGGAAAGAAAAGAGAAGAAGAAATGAAAGAAGAAGAACAAAAGAAAAGAGAAGAAGAAAGGAAAGAAGAAGAACAAAAGAAAAGAGAAGAAGAGAAGAAGGAAGAAGAAAAGAAAGATGGAGAGGAGGAAGAGACACAAAAACAAGATATAATGGGAACAGCTGTGCAAGAGCAGTAACCAGATCAGAGTGTGCAAGACACACAATTGCCACCCCCTAGCCCTCCTCCAGCATCCATCTCACCTACAGATACTGTAACTATTACTGATGTTCCTAATACTTCTGGTCTGAATATCAATCCATTAACTGCAGAAGATCTTAAAATAATTCTTGACCAATCTACCCAACAAGCAATATTATGTGCAGATCTAGTATTGGTCAGTATGGATGAATTGCAAAAATTAGTAGAAAGTACAGTCAAAGATAAGGTGAATCCACAAGAACTACCTTCTATCATCTCTACAACTACTAGTAGTCAATTTCAAATGCCAACAAGCATAGTTGATGCTGCAAGACAGAATCCAAGTGCAGTTGTAGAAAAATGAACAGAACAAATAGGACAGACTATTACATCTGATCCTACAGCACAAACACAAGGTGCACTTCCACAAATTACAATAATTGATCATGGTAGATAGAAGGAGGAGGAAATAGTGAAAACCCCTAAAGAACAGGAGGCAATACAAACATTAATAGATTTTCCTACCTCGGGAACTCCTTCACATCAACCATTGCAAATAACAGCTCCAGGATCTACCTCTACCAGAGTTGCAAGGGTACTTCACTATGGAGACCCTGAATTAGATGAGGAGATAGTCATACCAGGCTATGACTCAAAAAAAATAACCATTGATCAAATCAATGAGGTACAGGAAGCACTGAATAGGAGGAAAAGATAGGAGATACTCAGGAAGGAGTATAAACAAAAGCAAACACTATATGAAATTAAGGAAATCTTTATGGATGCCTTCAATTTGCAATCACCAGATGAGTCAAAGCATATCACAGAGCAATTATCAGATATTATTGACCAGGTGACAAATGAAGACCTAAAAACAAATGCAAAAATTATGGAATGGTCAGAGAGAAAATTTCAAGGAAAAGTAAATGAACAAATATCAAGTCAAATTGCACTTTCACAGGTTGAATTAGCAAAGCTCATTGAAAAAGTGAAAAAGGTACTTGTAAATATATTCTCATTGTACAAAAAGTTGTGTGATTTTTCATACTTCACACAAGAGACAAGCCAAAAGATACTGAGCCTGGAAAGAAATTTAAACATTTCAAGCATGCAACTACCAAATGATCCAGCTCAAAGTGAGAAGTATTTTTCTCAATCGCTTCACACTCACAAAGAAATAGCCGTATTAACAGCAAATGAGGCTAATATCAAGGCCAAACTAATGCAGCTTCAGTCCTCCATTACCCCACATTTAGAAATACTCCATAAAGAGCAAGTATATGCTGAAACTATTCTCAAGAAAGACCCAAATCTTTCTACTTCAGAAGGACTTATTCATCTTGCTGCCGAGACTGCCATCCAGCACAAGTCACTGGAAATTGCTTTGAACAATTGGGATGCAGCTCTCAGGATGATTATGGAGGTAAACAACACATTTTTGGCTAAATATGGTCTTAACCCTTAAACATTCTTTGACATAAGTGTCAAAAAAGAGGGAGAAAAGAGACATAATAGGGGGAGATACAAATATTATGAGATGAATTAATGGGGGAGAAAAGATACAAAGGAGGAGCTTGATATACAGGAGAAAACATTTTTTTTTTAAAAAGGAGCATATACAAATAATGGTACAATCAACTCAGGGGGAGTTACAAATTTTTTTGAGGTCTATATTGTAAGTTACAAATTTTGATCAAGTTTTCTTTAAACTCTGTATATACCAATCAGATTAGTAAATGTACTCATAAGGTCAGTTAAGTGTTTTTGTCACTCATGTCAAAGGGGGAGATTGTTAACCTTATAATGGTTTTTGACACTTGAGTGCCAATAACACTTACCTACTCTATATTGGAGCCGAGTACACCATGCATGCCAAGCCACAAAAAATGCTGAGTTAGGAAAGACTTCAGGTGCCGAGTGATCTTCATGTGCCGAGTAGTTTTTAGATGCCGAGTGAAGATCAGATACCAAGTGAAATGTAAGTGTCGAGCAACATAAGGTGTCGAGTGTTAACAAGTTCTGAGTAACATAAGGTGCTGAGTGATACAATTTTGTTTAGGTGCCGAGCTATCCAGGAAATAGCATGTACCAAGTATCAGCAATACTTCAGGAGCTGAGTAACTCAGAATATCAGCATAAGAGTTTGTAATTGCACAAACTATGATGCAAACAGTTTTTGTAGCCGACATAAGGTAAATCTCGAAGGATTTAATGATGAGATTGAATCTTTTATCTTTCCTATGCAATGTACATGCAACCAATAAGAAAAATGATAAAGGCATGCAACCAATAGAAGAAATGCAAATAATAAGCGAAAAATGGAGATTGAATATGGATCGTAGATCGATACCTAACCCTAAATCCTCAAATTTCTTTATAAGAAAGATGAAATTTCATTGTAAAATATATGAGTGGACATACAAAGATGCACAAGGAAATCTATTTTCAGAAGCGAGGGTTACCAAATCACAAAAGGATCAAGATCAGAGAAAGCGAAATAGGTGCCTGCATTCAGCAATCAAGGATTGTAATCTATTGGGTTCATTATACTTAATACTTTCTAGCAATTGTATTAGAGTGAAAATCCTATGGTGATAGGTTAGCTTAATAGCTATTTCGAAGATCCTTTAATTAGGTGATTAAATCCTTTAATAAGGTGACACTTCATGTAAAGTGTTTGTAAAGCCTCTAACGAGGTCACTATTAATACAGTGTAAAGCCTTTAACAGGGCATACCATCAAAAGTGGTTGAACAATATTGCTGCAGTAATTTTTGTGGGTATCATCCCCACCCCAGTTTTAGCTTCTTATTCTACATGTTGATATACCTATAAATATATAGCTTTTTATGTATTTATATACATATATAGGAATGTATGCATATATATTTAAAATTATGAAGATATTATATTTGTTTGTATCCTTATTATCTAAATTATCCATCAGGGCTAATTTAGCTAATAAGATTAAGAGTTACATTATCCAGTTTTGATGAAGATAACTATTTAAATTTTCAATTAGTTTACTTATAATTATAGATTAAGATATTTTCACCATCAGCACCCTTATTTGTTAACTAATTTGCCTCTTTATTACCTTCTCGAAAATTATGTTGAATATGAATATCTTCGAAGAGGTCTAAGAGATTTAGAACTTCTTCCAATTTAGAATTAAAAACCCAATTTGGTGTCTCCCTTTTCCTAATGGCATTTAGGGAAATTTGCAAATCTCTTTCAATAATAAGTATAGATATACCCAGATCCCAAAAAAATTGGATACCTTCTTGAAGGGCTTCTAATTCAGTGAGGTTGTTAGTGGTTGACCCTATAAATTTAACCCTTTTAGCAATCCAATTGCTAGAATCATTGTTAATGATGCATCCTATTCTGATAGTACCAAAATTGCTTCTCGAGGCTCCCTCAAAATTTAATTTGGTCCATCCACTTGGGGGTGGAATCTAACTACATTTATTGCTTTCCTCTATATTCTTTTTTTAATGCATAAGCGGGGGATTAATTAGGTTTTTCCAACCTTTTTTCATTAGACCATCCCATTCTAAAAATGATCCTTCCTCTTTCAGTATTTTCCTAAGGTGAGATTTTAAGGTTTCAACAATCATGCCTCAATTTTATAAGTAATCTCACATAATGCCATATCTTGATCGTGAAATATTCTTTTGTTCCTTTCTTACCATACTTCCCAAACAAGGATAGATGGACAAATATTCCAAAGTTTACCATAGATACATCTACTATTATTAGTTGACCAACCCCTAAGTAGATCGTGCGAAGGTTCTGGCAAGGGTGGGGTCTAATCCAACATATGTTGGAGCCATTCCCAACAATATTGTGTATATGAACACTTATATAATAGATGATCAGTATCTTCACTATCATTCTTACATAACACACATCTTGAAGGTCCCTCAATGCCCATCTTTCTCACTTTGTCAATAGTTAGAATCCTATTATGAGAGGTAGTCCATAGAAAGAAGCCTACCTTTGGAAGGAAAGAGGAATCTCAACAAAGTTTTAGAGGAGTATTAACTTCTTTCCATCTTTGGGAATGAGTGATTACTCTATATCTATTTTATGTTATACCTACCATCTTTTGATGCTGCCCATACGAGTTTGTCATTTCTCACTAATTACTTTATTTTCCTTTTATGAATGATGTTTTCATACACTTTTTTTTATTGTTGGTTCCATGTCAATATTATCCAAGGTTTTGCATTCCCAACTTATACTTCCATTAATATCTTTTTTGATTTTATAATTGCTTACCTTACACACCTAAAGTTTGACTAATTGGTCTTTATGACTAGTTGGAATACCCATTTTATCTAATGGGGGTAGACCATCCCATGATTCCTCCTAGAATAGAGCTTCATCACCATTACCAACATCCCAAGTGAGATATTTACTAATTAGGGCTCTGCTTTGAACTATAAAATTCCATCTCTTAGATCCTTTAGGAAGGATCCTCATTCTAAACAAGGAGTAAGGATAACTACATTTAGGTATTTTTTATACAGAACTTTTGCCCATTTTTTCATTTCTTTCTATGAATAGTCTCCACATTAGTTTGGCCCCTAATTCTTCATTTTGTGAACTTAAGTTTTTGATACCAAGATCTCCTAATTCCTTTGATTTACATAATTTCTCTCATTATATTAGAGCCAGTCTTTTCTAATCTTCATTGTCATTCCAAAAGAAGCTTCTAAGTTTTACCTCAATCTTCTTATTAAGACTTTAATATAGAGGTAAACAAGAAAAATGGTAGGTTGGAAGGGCTGATAAGACTACTTTGATTTTTATCACTTTACTGGATTTTGTTAGCCATTTATCTTTCCAACCTCCTATCTTCTTATCCATTCTATCAAGTATATTATGCCATCCTTTGTTAGTTTTACTATCTTTTTCTGACTCTATTCCCAAGTATTTACATGGGAGTGTTCCTCTTTTATATCCCAAAATATTACAAATCTATTTTTCTCTTTCAAGTTTAGTGTTAATGAATTTTATTTTTATTTTTTAGCATTCACTCTTTACCCTGAAGCTTCCATATATTGTTGAATGATTGACTTGAAGTTTAGGGCCTCCTTTATTGAAATTTCTCCTGGAAGAATGATATCATTTGCATATTGTTGATGTGTTATATTAAGAATATTCTCAGTTACTGTAATTCCACTAATTTTACCATTAGAGTGGGCTTTGGAAATTTCTCTAATGAAGGTTTCTACCATGATGATGTATAGGAATGGAGATAGGGGTCTCCTTGTCTTATACCTGTTGATGTCTTAAAGAAGCCTTTGGGAGTTCCATTAATAAGAACTAAAATTTTATTTGTTGAGATGCATTGGTATATAAGATTATTCTATTGGTGTGAGAATTTGAAGGCCTCTAATGTTTTGCATACAAACCTCTGATCAACCATGTCATATACTTTCTAAATATCCAGTTTCATGAAAATGCTTGCCATTTTATTCTTATTGGCTATGTGTAATGTTTCTTGTATAATGAGTATCCCATCTAGAATTGATCTTCCTAGTGCAAAATCAGTTTGTACTTCTGATATAATCTTATGGAGCATTGGTTTCATTTGATTTACTAAAATTTTGAATATGATTTTATAAGTGGTGTTGTAGAGAGCTATAGGTCTAAAATCCCTTGGGATTTTAGGATCCCATTTTTGGGTATCAAGGTAAGAAAGGTATTATTGATTTCTAAAAGTAATGATCCACTATTTCTTGATGCTTCAATTGCTTTCTAGAGATGAATTCCAATAATATCCCAACATTTTTGTAAAAAGAAAATATGGAATCCATTTGGACCTAGGGAACTATAAGAATTCATGTTGACTAGCACAAATTTGACTTCTTCCAACAATATGGGTGAATTTGATGCTTTATTTTCTTTTATAGACACCACTTTGGTTATGTTTTCAAGCATTTTTGCTTGTGGTATCATATTCAAATTATCAAAATTATTTAATAGTTTATTGAAATGATCTACAAAAATCTTTTCTATATTCTCAGGATTTTCAGTGATAGATTTTGACGCATCTTTAATTTTTATAATTTTGCATTTAACTCTATTGTACATAGTGCGATTATGAAAATATTTTGTATTACGGTCTCCTTCTTCTAGCCATCTTTCTCCTGATTTTTGCCTCTAAAAGACTTCTTCCTTTGCTAGACTATTTTTTTTCCTAGCAAGTAGTTCTTTTTCTAAAAAAAGGTCTCATTATTCATACCTTTTTTAATTACTTATGCAATTAATTTTTTTAGGCTTTCTTCGATATCTACCTTTACTTTAAATATGTTGTTGAATTGTTCTTTATTCTACTTAAGTCTATTTTCTTTAATCATTTTCATCTTAGATACAAATATGTATATTTTGGAGCCTTTAAACTTGCCTTGATTCCACCATTCTCTTATGAGTTCCATAAAAAAAATTCTACAAACCACATTTTTTCACATTTAAAAGTATTTCTAACGGGTTTAGTAGGTTCAATAAATTCAATTCTAACAGTATAGTGATCAAATCCTACTATAGGTAAAATTGAGGCTTGTAAATCTAAATCTAATTCACTTCTCCTTTGGACAAGAATTTGTCCAATTTCTTAGCTATAAATGAAAAATCTTCCCTTCTATTATTCCAAGTGTATTTACCATTGTTAATAGGAATATCAATTAGGTTGTTAAGATCTATCCATGTTTTAAATTTCATAGATGCTTGGGAACTTTGTTGGACGCCTCCAAATTTTTCATCTATATTCATGATAGTATTAAAATATCCACCTATACAAATGCATTCATTGCTATGGTTTTTTATAAATAAACTTATTTCTTCCCATACAATTTTTTTATCTATGTTATGGGTTGGTCCATATATGTTTATCAAAATGAGTTGTAAGTTAGTTTTTATGCTTTTAATTCTGCTACTCAGCCATGAATTATTTGAATTTAGTCCATTTATAATTATTTTCCTAGGATTCCAAATCATTCCTAATCCCCCTGAGGTGTTGGGTGATGCGACGCCTCCCCTGCCCACAGGTGGTTAATTATGTGGTGTTCCATGTTCACTAACAGTCATGGCTTTTGGTGCAACGGTAAATGGGCCCAACAAGTGGTATCAGAGCTATGGTTTTATTGTTTGTAACCCTAGATTGAATCCATGGGAATGCATGAGAGGATAAAAGAAAGGGCAAGATATATGAATGATTTATTGCAAATATGAGGGTTTTGGATTTGCTGTTATGATGGCATGTTAAAAGATTTGGGCATGTGAAATTGTTGGACAAAAGAATTTTTCAGATGTTTTATTTAAATGAGGGTTTTGGGGGGTAGCTTGCAGAAATGACCTCCTGGGTAAAAACAGACCTCACCATTGGATCCGGGTCGACATTTTCATAAAATTTGATATATAATATGTCTTAGTTTGGCCATGTTCAGAGGAAATGAAAGAGTTTTTTGGTTTCAGCCCATGATGGCCGTCAAATTTAATCCTGTTGGAATTTTCGTCACTGAAAAAAAAAATTAAAAATGAAAAATCGTACTGAAAATGGTAAAAAGACTGTCTTAGTAAAATGACCATAACTTTCTCTTAGAATATCAAATTTTAGAGTTCTTATAGGCGTTGGAAAGCTAATTTAGAGCACTACAACATGGTGTAGGTTTGGTTCTATGATTTTGAAATTTTGTCAGGTTTTGAGAGCCCTAAAGTCAGATGTTATTTATTTTGAGCACAAATTAGGGCATAACTTGGGCATACGGAGTCGGATTTTGGACTTCGAGTAGTCAACAAAAAGCTCTTGGAGAGCTCTACACATTGATTCAGATTTGATGCAGGTTTGGCATGATTTATTTGGTGATATATTGATCTGAATAGTTTATAGATATATTTTGACTATGGTAACTTGTGAGTTTATGGCATTGGAGATTTAAGTTTTGATGTCATTGTATACTCAAGTTTGGTCTCATGATGATATGGTTCTCAGTGTTTGGTTTGGATATGCATGATGACTTGTTGGATCTACAAGTTGTGCAGTGTTGTAAGCGGTCTATACTTACAGGTTGCATTTATAACTTGGTTATGGGTTGTCTTTGCCCATTGATCTTTCATTATTGATGCATATTCAAATTGGTGGCTTGGATTTGGGTTGTCTATGCCCTAAGTCACATGATTTTATCTTCATGTAGAAGGGGTGAGATGTTGTTACCAGGTACAGTCATGGTGGAGGATTGTGGTTGACTATTTTATGCTGACAGGTTGGACATATTGAGAGCCAGATGCTCGGTTCATGGATGTAATCATGGTGTCATGGATTTTGGCATGACATGATTGGTTATATAGGTACATCCTTGATGTTCATTAGCTTGGATTTTTTTTATTTAGTTATGGTGGTATATCTTCTTGGTTGAGGATCATGGTTATTTAGTTTCTTTTGAGGAGCTCATTCATTGCTATGGTTTTTTATAAATAAACTTATTTCTTCCCATACAAGTTTTTTATCTATGTTATGGGTTGGTCCATATATGTTTATCAAAATGAGTTGTAAGTTAGTTTTTATGCTTTTAATTCTGCTACTCAGCCATGAATTATTTGAATTTAGTCCATTTATAATTATTTTCCTAGGATTCCAAATCATTCCTAATCCCCCTGAGGCTCATCTCGATTTATGTAAATTAATGTTCCAACTACTTATTATCTTTTCTAGCTTAATTCCTTCTTCTTTATTCAGTTTTGTTTCTTGTAACATTATAATTTCATAATCAAATTGTTTAAATTATTTTTTAGTAATCATTTCTTGCTAGGCACATTTAAGTGCCTAGCATTCTAGGTAATGATCTTCATGTTGCCTTGGGAAGGATCTTCTCCTTCCATATGTTAAGTAACTAACTAATCTTTTACTATTCTTTTGCTTGCCCATCTACTTCTTTGAGCTCTTTAAGTGACTTCCTTCCTCTTTTAGCTTTCAATCTACCATATTTAGGAGTTTTTATTCCTTCCTGATTCATCAAAATACCCAATTGCTCTATGTTCTCCTATGCATTTTTATGGTTTTATTTTTCATAGTGCAAAGAAGTTTCAAAAAATGTGTGAAAAACCATGTAATCCATGTGTATTGTAGCCATGTGTATTGCAGATTAGGGTTTCTCTTTTATAATTTTTCAAAATTTTGTGTTACCCTAGTCACGTCCTGATCTCTACGTGGTTTGAATTTTATTAAATTCTCAAGATTTTTCATCAACAAATTCATTAAAATGCCCTAAGTGTGTTAAAACCCTAGGTTATCTTCAAATTTTAAAAAGGGTTTGCAAAATGCCTAAGTTCCTTTCTTTTACGGTCTTACAATGTTCGGGCTTCCCATAAGAGTGAAATGCTTTTTTGCTTATATCTCTGTGGATACATTTTCTTGATTAGTGTAAGGGCATAAAAGAATTCATGGTTTACGGGTATATGGTTGTGTATCTCGTAATAGTGGAGCAGTCCACTTTGGGGTCTTCTGATCATATGATTGATCCTCGAGCGGAGAAGTGTAAAGGCTTTTCATACTTTGTAAGTTTTTCTTATGGTTCTACGGTGATGAGTTAAACTATATCAAAGAAAGCAATTCATTCAGGTATTTTTGGTCATACATTTTCCTTTTGAGTGTATGAGCGTAATATGTTTTTAAAAGTGACCATATTTGTTGTTTTATGGGGATACGAGTAATGAACTGAGAGGATGAGTAGAAGGGTGGATCGCTTTGGTTCACACGCTTACATTTCATTGAATGTTGTAAGAGTGTAAAGGCCCATGATGGCATAAAGGATGTCTCATGAGAAGACATAGTCATATTTATGGTTCTATATGTAAAGGAGACTCATAAGAGCGAAATAAGTTTTGATTTCTTCTACGAGCCTTCGTTGTTCTAGCTTGTGAGCAATTGTAAAGCAATGTCATACAAAGGGATGTGTTATGTGGGACCTAATGAAGTGCCACTTGGGCCTTGAGAAGAACGAATCAAATGATGACATGTTAAAGATGATAGATGGGCCTAGTCTGCATGGAGAATAACTTAAATCTTTCATTTTTCATGTGCTTAAATCAACGGTGATGTTTCTTCTATTTTTATGAGATCTAATTTGGGTTGTTGATTTGTTGAAAAGGAAAAAAATTCATTATGCTCATATGATTGCAAGGATATTGTGTGGATGAAGATCTACTTCATCTCTTTCTCTGCGGATATGAGATTAGTTTAAGCGTATGAGTGTAAAAGGTAAATGGGTAATGAGATGAGTTCTTTACGATGCTACAAAGGGGATGGAATGTAAGAGTGAGAGGTGGATTTTAAATGCCTCTTGATGCTATGAGAATGAGGTAACCCATGTGGGCATAAAGAAAAATAAAGAAAAGGAAAAGGGCATTATGATGCTATGGGGAAAGCTTAAAGCATATAACCAAAGGATAGATTTGCAAAGTATTACGATGCTTCAAAAATTGAAGCAGGTGTAGGAGGATAAAAGGTAAAATGAAAGTGTAACGAATGCTTTACTCTAGTATGATATGTCTTGAAGTATAAGCATGGAGAGGCATGTTAAGAGGGGTTGATATTTTATGGTAAAAGGGGCTGCATAAGAACATAAAGGGAATTGCAACGTCATGCTTAAAGAACCCTAACACTTCTATACTTGGATTTTTTTGAAGCATCACTCGACAGACATAAAGGTTCTCTAGTTGTGTCTCCGAGGTTATGAAGTGTGAAGGGTTTTGACTCAGCATGTAAGAAAAAGACCAAATTTGAAAAGGAGAGTGGTTGAGGTGTCATGCCAGTTAAGAAGAAAGGACAAATTCACCATGGCCAAGTAAAATAAAACATAGAACAATACCCTAGGATCCAATTACACAGTTGATATTCTTTGATGACATCCTACAAATGTGGTATTAAAACTCATGCATGTAGAATTTATTAAAGATGGTAGATTTCATGATTAAACTATAAATATTTGATTAAATGATAAGAGTATTTTCTATTTTGAAGAACTTGTGTTTCTGTTCTAAAAATTCAAAGGTGTCCACAACTTTGCAATTTTCTGTGCTTTTTTTGCAAGAGTTGAGTTGTAAGTTTGCAAAAAAAATGGTTGACATGGAAGTTGAAGAGGTTCCTACAAAAGAAGTAGAAATTGAAGATGAGGGTGATGATGTCATAGAGGTTATAGCTGAAGGAAAAAAGAAGAAGGGTGTAGTAAAAATAGAGAAGAAGTCAAGGGTCAAAAAGCCAAACAAGCATGCAAAGGACTGGTTAAAAATTCTTCTAGGGTCATCCAATGCAATTTCAACAAATGACCATGTTTTCAAAGACCCTTACTTCATGTTCAGGGATGCAAAATTCCCTAAGGTCGATGGTTTTAATTTGTTTTTGTATTTCTATCAGAACAGAATACAAAATGTGCTAGTGTGCAACCTGTGGAATAGGAATATGGAAAAATTGATATTACTTAAGATATTTGTTGACGTGGACCTATTGAAGGCTTTGATAAATTCCTACAATCAAGTCACAAGGTCATTCCATAGGCACAATGGAAGTATTTTGTGTACACTTGACAAGACTTCTTTCATAGAAGCTTTTGGTTTGGAAGGGAAGATGGATGTGGCTATTGACATTGATGATTCATAGGGTAAATTTGGGAGGAATAAAAATTATTATCTAAACCATGTGATGTTACCCCACATCCCTTACAATGTCAAAAAGGTGGGGCAGATTCCAAACAAAAGAGGATCACCTACCATTGAGCAGATTCAAAAACTACTTCAAGATGTATAGATTACACAAGGTTCTAGGAAATAATAGGGCAGAGGATTGTTTATATGGATGATTGTTTCTAATAGCATGTGACATACAAGACCCTTTCCACAACAAAAAATATGATTATGTGGGATTCATCATTGATAGCATGCACCATCAAATTGTGAATGCTAAGAGGGGAGAATTGAAGGACTTCAAATTCCACCATTATTCATTGCTCATGCACCTAATCATGTATAAGAACATTGGCTACCTCAGTCAAGATTTCATTGATCAAACTTCTAGTGAATTTGATGAGTTGCCTATGTAATTATGGACTGGCATTTGGGATAAGAACTTTCATTATTCAAATGCAAATGTATTTTTCAATTTGTTTAGTTATGTTATCATGAGGATGGTAGATCATTCCTTCTTTAGGGCCCCCAATGTTCTGAAAACATTACTTAGACCTTCCTTTTTAGATAAGAAAATGAAATTAGATCACAATTGGGGTGATATATTATTGTTTAAGGAGTGCACATTGATGAGAGTCTATGCATGCCCACAGCCACCCGATTTATTTCCTAAATATCTTCCTCCTAGATTAGCTATTGTTGAATTCTTTTGGAAATTTTTATTAATGAACAAAGAAATGATTCCTCCTTCTCTACACAAACCTACATTTGTTTGTAGAAGTTTTAAGGTAGGAGATTTTGTAATTGGGAGGAATGCCTAGGAAGAATTAAGTGAGTACCTAAGGTAGTATAAGTTTGCTAATGGACCTTATAGAATGTATGACCCAAAGAACTATATAAAAAATAAGGTGAAGGCCATTAGGGTTTACATTCTGCCTCCCAGAAAACCAATCTCTATAGAAGACTTAATTGCTAATATAGTAGCAACAAGGGAGGTTGATGAGTTGCTAGGAAAGTATTGTGAAATTAGGAAAGTGGAGGATGCCTTGAAGAGGACTAACCCAGATCTCAAGGGTTTTTACACTGATATCCTTTATCCTAGAAATTTGAGAAAAATGGTTGAAAATTTTGATCACATCATGGCTCAAATGCCGAATGATCTAGAGGGAGAGGAGGAACATCCATCATCTTCCACATGGGTGGCCAAAGGGAACAAGAGATAAAAAATAATGCATATACTAGAGAAGGTGGTGAGTAGAGCCTTGTAGGTCGTGCTAAGAAATGATCAATATTTTGTTGATATCAGGAAAAATTACTTGTAGCAAAGGGCTACAGAGGTAGGAAGAGCCTCAAATGATTTGCAGATTGCAGCCTCCAGATTGGATGATAGACTCATCCAATCTCAAAAATTCATGGAGGATGATGATTTTATTAAATCATATGAATTTAAAAGTTTTTTTAATATAAAATTAAGAAAAATGAGCTCACATTGAGCCTCATGCCAAGAGAGGATCCTGAGAAAAATAAGGAATTGGTGGATAAACTAGTGGCATATGATCCAGACAGGGAAACTATGACCCCTACAGAAGCCAGGGAGTTGGTTCATAGAAGTGGCATGATTTTAGTGCTAAAATGGGATATAGAGAGAGCCTTTGTTCTTGACCAAATGAGAAGGCAAGATAAAGCAATCAGCTATGAAGCCAGTAGTAGTGAAGGCCTGAAGAGAGGGTCAGGTTTTAGCATAGACATAAAGACCCTAGTAGTATGGAGTGTTGCCCTTGATACCAAGAAACCCAGAATCATGGCTATAAAGTAGATTGCTTAGGGAAAAATGATTGTCTAGACACTAGAAAACACCATTGGCAAAGAGATATCTAGCCTAGTAAAACACTTTGCACTCATGAATGAGACAAAGGTGGATCAAATTGAAGATAGGGTTGCTGCTGCATATAATGAGTGTCTAGATGTCAGAAAGTTGTATGAGGAAGAGCTAAAGACCAGCTATGTGTAGAAACAAAAAATAGAAGAGTTGGAGGGAAAGATCCAAAGCCTAGAAGAAAATGTGGTATCCATGAAAGACCAACTCAACATTGCAATGGAGGCAGAGCATACACAAGGAGATGTGGAAGAGGAGAGGCACATTGTGGAAGCAGAGGCCCAAATAGAAGATATACCCATAGGGGTGATAGTGCCAGTGCCTATGGTAAGTGTGGAGGTAAAGGTGTCTCATTCTGATAATGCACAAAAAAGGGGTGTAATGATAAACATGTTAAATCATAGGGTCAACATCTTGAAGATGATATCTCAAAATGCATACAATGCATTCACCAACTTGCAAGATGTAGAGCAAGTATGTAAGGAAGCTATAGGTTGGCTTGACCGAATTCTCTAGCAATGGGGACCTTACATGCAATTTTTTGACAGATTGATACCTCTACTAGCTAAGAAGCTAGACCTTCCTAATAAGGTCATTGTTGTCAAAGAGGGTATGGACAAAGTAAAGGATTTTTTGCAATTCTTTATAGGGAAATTAATAGTTATTCAAAATAAAATGAAAGTGTTGATTAATGGTTTTTATTCTTTGATTCTTTCAATCCTTAATTCTGATGGCCAAATGAAAGATTGGAATGATTGGTCTAGTTCTTTTGACCACATTGCAAGTTTACCATAGGTGACTTCCATTTTTGAAGGTGATATTGATGAGTTTTCTTTCAATGAACTCATTGATACTCTGTTCAAAATTGAAACTAAAATGAATAGGTTCATAACAAAGGGAAAAGTAATCACAGATGCCAGGTGGCAAAAGTTTGTTGGTGAGTTGACAAAAACCAAAGCATGCGAGTGGCCAACAAAGAGAGAAGTTATTGTATGGGAGGAAATCATAGAGATAAAGGCTTTACCAATAAGGGTAGTTAAAGGAAAAGACAAAATTGAAGATTTGATGCTCCAGTTGTCCTGTGCAACTATTTTTACCACTTTTTGTTTATGTTATGATCCAAAGATATTTTGAAAAAATTCTATTGTATTTCTTGTTATGAAAGGACACTTGTCAGTCATATTTTCCCTTTGGTTTTTGTAACTCATGCTTTATAAATGAGTTTTCAAGGCATTATGAGGGGTCTGAATGGCTTGTATAATTTTTCTTCTTTCAAGAAAAGTACAGTTGGTCTAGTAGTATGTAGTTATTTTTGGAGTTTTCTTTCAATTGTGTACTTTCTAATAATATATAGAAATGACAGAATCAACAAGATATTTTGGGCTTTTCATTAATTTTCTATTGGTCATTGTATTAGTCATCAAACAAGGATAATACAAAGCAGTACTTGCATCAGATCTATGTCACCAATTTCTATCTCCATCTTATGAGTTTGCTTACTTTGAAGTCATTTGTATAAAGTTTAATTGATTGAATGTAGTTTGGATGGGTTGTATTCTAGTTCTGTTGTTGCTTTTGATTCAAGGAATTAAGTAAATGCTTTAGTAGATCAGTAGAGATTATAAGTTTATGAAATGGATAGTTCATAAGAATGGAAATGGGTGACTACAATTGATAGATTCATTTACAAGTTATTTGAATTAGATCTCCCACTAATAGTCAATTTTTTGCCCAATGGATAAGGCACTGGTCACATAAGTCAAAAGTGAGAGAGAGAATAAATTTTTCCATTACATATCAAATCAATTATAAAATCAAAATCATTTTCATTCCATTTTGTTCAAAGTTATAAATGCTAGTCACTACTTGTTTATATCTAGTTTTTGAGTCTTAGGTAGTTGTTGTTTCCAGAAAAATTTGTAAACTTTAGGAGAATTATGACCAGATCTGCTTATGAGGGATGTATATAAACCTGAAAATATTAAAGAATTGGATGAACTATGTATGTGTTTGAAGATAAAAGATGAGAATCAGAATGAAGCTAAGATAATTTTTATACATCAGTTAGCACTTGAATTATCCCTTAGGTATACCCACCTTGGTTTTGCAGAGCCTAAAGAGTAGAAAACCATTCTTGGTTTTGTTGAAGTTGGGTCCAAGTGGTTTGCACATGTAATTGTTGATAGGAAGTAGTTGATCCTTAGGTTATGTGAGTGTTATCACTTTGGTATTGAGTATTTTGTTGTTCAGTAGTTTTAAACACCAACACATATAAAGCACTCTCATATTGTTTTGCTTCTTTCTCACATTTTTCTTCATTTTATAATTCTTTCATTATATGTTTTGCAAGTCTTATATGATTGTCTGTATGTATATCATTTGCTAAGTCTAGTCTACTCCATGTTATACCTAAATCATTGCCATCTCCTTGACTTTTTATCGTTCTAGATTCATTTTTCTGTAAATCTTTATTTCTCTTATCCTCATCCTCAATGAGTAACATATATCTTTTCTCAAATCTTCAAAGGTGTAATTATCACTGCCTATTTTTAGAACTCAATGTATTGAATCCTCTTTCTGTAAGTCACTACTTTTATCAATATTGTTGAAGATAAAAACTTGGATCAATTCATCAGTTAATAGTTCTAGGTTCTCTTTCTTTGTCTCATCTGAAATTACCATTTCCATATCTTCATTCTTTGATGAATCATTATTCAGGAAGTCATGCAAATCTTGTATTATAATTCCTTCTGTCTTACTTTGATCCTTCTCCCTTACATTGTACTCACTCATCTTATAAATAGGTGATTCTTGTGCTATGGTTGGTGTCTGCCAAAATTTGGTGCATCAATTTATTGTCTCTTTTTTGGCATCTATGTGTTTTTTCACTAGCTCTTCCATTTTTTGTAGTGGATTTTCTATTATTTCTTTTTATGTAATTAGCATTTCTTTGCTCTGGAGACTCATTAGGAAAAAGACATTTGTTTTCTATTTCTTCAAGAGGCTTATTGTTATTCACCAAGATCTTTTTATCCTCCAATCTGAATTCCTTTTCTAATAGTTTTTCCTTTTCTAATAATTTTTCTTTTCCACTTATTGCTCTTATATTCTTAGTTTTTTGTATTTTATTCTATTTTTTGTTTATTCTTTTGCTATTGTTAACTTTCCTTAACTTCTTTATATTAGAAATATTATATTTTATTATTCCTTCTTTTCTCATGTTGATTTCTTTATAGTTTTGATCTTCACATGTAAGATTTAAAGTCATTTATAGAGTAGTGTCTTTTATAGTCTTTCAAATCTAACAATGGATTATTTTCTTTACTATTTTCTAGAGTTAAAACCTTTTCCTTTTCATTTCTTTAGGATTATTTTTCTTTTGAATCTTGTAGTGTCTCCATTTCTATCTTCTGATCTTCCTTGACATTAGGTATGAAACTATTTCCCATCCTTGTATTTTTAGTTGTAGATGTTTTTTTTTTCTGATTAGATTTTACCATCCTCCAATTTTGTAGCTACTTTTCCTGCTATAACCTTACTAGGCTCCATAAGAGCTATCTCATTTATGATCTTCCCTTGATTTTCTTTTTTTCTTATGTTCATCATAGGAAAGCTATCTTTAAGATTGGACATAAGTTGAATAGTTTTAAATGAGATCTTTCTCTCATTATCTAATCTAATTATTTATGAGATTTTGCCTTCAAATCTATATTATTTCAATTTATATATAGAGGTGTTTGAAATTAACTTAATAGTATTGAATTCCAAATTTTTATTCTTATCATTAATAAAAAATTTAACATTATTGCAATATTTATAAGAAGCATCTATTCTTATCAAATTACCAATTGAAAGTCCAATTCTCCTAAGAATCTCTAAATGCATAAGTTCATGATGGAGGTATTGAATGGAAATCCATGTTGGCATAGGGAATTTTAATTGTTCTTCCTTACAATATGGAATACATTCAAAGAATTTAACAACATAACATTTATAATAACAATCAGAGACAAAGAGGAAATCCTTTTTCACATATTCATTACTGTAGTGTATATATATAAATCTATCAAAATGGTGAGATATAATTACCTGATTTTTACAGAATTCCTTTAACCATATTATGAGATTGGTCATTTCTTGTCTTGGCTCATTCTAGAATGCAAATAAACCAACATTTTGACATTCCTGCTAGTGATCTTTGCTGACCTGATTACTGATAATTAGGATATGTTCTTCAATTTTATCATTAAAGGTCTGAGGAGCCACAAGGGTTTGATTGGGGAATAAAAAGGAGACTTGAGAGAACCATTCCTATGATGTTGGGGGATAAATGTAGGGTTAAGAAGTGATTTGGGCTTTGAATTTTCTAGCTTTTAGAGATTGGCTTCATGAAAATTGTTTCACCTTGCAACAAGATTAGATAGAAATCCTATCTGCTTGGAATATAGGGGTAATCTATTTTGGGATGCATATTTAGTATGATTAAAGAAGAATATTTATTTTTCTAAGTTTGTAGTGAAGTAAATGATATTAGGGAAAAAGTTGCAAAATCTTGCCTTCTTATGATCCGATGAGAGCTGGAGTGTATTGATCCGGTTCATTTCCAATTTAGGTCTCTCTCTATTGTTCTTATTGAAATTTTCCACTAGCTGAAACCCTAATCTTTCCTTATATTTTTCCAATAACTCTTCACTAGTAGTGCCTACATTTTTATTACTAATTTGATGACTACAAATTGCCTGTAGTGTAATATTCTTCTCAAGATCATTATGCCTAATTAGGGCTTCAAATAGATTCGACGTCTTCATCGCAAATTGAAATTTTCTTTTGAAAAATTCCCTAGAAAAAGTTGAGTGAAGTTTTCCCTTTTTCATCATTTCCAATCCTAGTAGTCGTGGTAGGAGGAGGTATTAAGAATCTATGTTTGCAGCCACCTTATCTAAATTTTCCTCACTCAATGCATATCTTTCTTCAAAATTTCTATGCCATCAACATTAAGGTTTCATTCAAGTCAAAGTTTTTTGCTAGAAATTAGTGTTATCTCCAATGGTCCATCTTTGAATTTGTGCCCAGTATGATCAGATTAGAGTGTTGATGTTTTGGAATTTGATTGATATTTGATGGCATTTATTCTTCAACTTTGCCTCTTTGATTGAATATGTAGAAGTTTTTCTTTGTTCTGCTCTCTGTCTTGTATTCTTTCATTTACATCAGCATTTTTGCATTTGCAAAAAAATGGGAAACTCAATCAACAAAGAGACATGTGAAATTTGTAAAATCCTTTGTAAACATATGAAGAAAATAAATTCCACTATATGGCCATGGATATGAAAAAATTGCTCTTGCATGTTGGTTGTGTTAAATTAAATTAATTAATTAGGGGATAGCACTAAAATAACTAAACATTTAATATTTAATTAAAATATTCTTTAGAAGATGATTAAACTTGATTACAAATTTATGTCATCAGATTTAAGTGTCTACAATAGTGACCTGCACTCTATAGCAAGGCATCTACTGAGACACTTTAGGTTAGGTCTAGGAGTGAAGTGAGGTCATGTCATTCAAGGTTAGGAAAATTGAAATAAGGAAATACAAACTTAGGCAAAATTATACACCTTGCACATATAGCACACCTGGGCACATGCACAGGTGAGAAACTATAAAATCATCATCATTACTGCACCTTCCCAAGAGGTGCACTCACACATCTTGCATAGGTGCATACCTTGACAAGGTGCATCGATCCATAAGTTGTGCCTATAAATAGTGGTAATCCCCCCTTGATTGTTCTCATTATGACATTTAAGCTCTTGATTAGTGCACCTTCTCACCTTCATAGCTACACAAAAAAATACCTTTGATCCTCTATAACAAAGAACTCCAATGTAAAAACTAGGTGCACATGCACCTTCTAGCACAATCTCATGCCCAAAACTAAGTGTACAACTACACTACTTGCAAAGACTTAGATCTAATTATTTCCTTCATATGCACTAGCCACACCAAGCACATATGTGCTAGGTGTGCTAGTGCACAATGTTTTCTTTTTAACTAATCTTCCACCTAGTTTATTAGTTTTTCATTAGTCAAGTCTAGTCATTAAGAGTTAATTTGACCTCGTATAAGTAGTATAATAGTTATTCATATTTTGTGTAGGTTATAATGATGGCCTCATATTCTATAGCACCAAGGATTACTCCCAAGCTAGTGACGTTCATGTTCTAGGGTGTCCTTGAGAAGTCTAGATTTATAAATGCACATTTTGAGATCTAGGATACAAAACTTGGGCATATATACTGGAACACATTCCTCATTCTATGAAAAAATCCACATGAGACATTAGAAATGATGTGCTCACTTATCTTGAGTGGATAGTGAATGCAACATCACGCTCTTTGTTGGTGCAATCCTCTAAATTGATCATGAAACTAGCCCAACACTCTATGCTGGAGGAGAAGGTATTCAAGAGCATTCCTAGACAAATTGTCTTAGACATTTGTCTGAACAATATTGAAAAGGTCTTCCACCTACCTGTTAGAGATTAGTATCAAAAGATCACATATGACACATTCAAAAAATGGTATAGAGAGCATGAATGAGAGGAAAAGGACCTTGTGCAAGAGAAGTACCTTATCACAAGGCCCCCTTCCAATAGGAGAGAAAAAAAAGAGGACATGACTTGAGGGTACATGATCAATGGCATAGGCCACTGCATCATTCTATTGAGAAGAGTAATGGGACTTCCTACTGCAACTTATTTGGAGACCTAAATAGTCTATTTCATAGAGATGATCATAAGAAGGGTCTATAAGATTTACTAGGGCACCATAATTAGTTTCTCCTTGGATGAACAACACACCTCAATCTAGATATATCCACAATTCTACATGGCCTCATATGTAGTCTATTTGTTGACTGCCAAAGAAACAAACTACCTGGGTCCAGCGCAAAGAGGAAATCTATACGAACCCAATGCATGACCCTACATTATGTACTCAATTTTGGTACAAAAGAAGCTACCAAATAAGCCCATAATATAGGCTAGTGAAGGAAGTCTTCATTTTTCTATAATCTAGTTCATTGAAGGAGATTATGTGAAGAGATTATCTATTGAAATTGTAGATAGAGTAACATAAGTGGGAGGGTTTTATCCAATTCAAACCTTTCACCTACATCTAGGTGGCTCAAAACATCCCACATCCTAATAATCAGCCCCTCTATCCTTTTAATTGGCTTGTTCTTTTGGAGTTTCTAGGCAGTTGGCCTTGACATATGAGAGATTCCAAATGTTTCACCGAAAGAAATGGGTGTGGAAAATCACCATAGGACCTTATGAGGTGAAGCATAGATAGGATATTATTGTTGGTCCCAAATGGTACTAAGAGGAGACCATACCATTTGCTAAAATATTTAAATTCCTCGCTACTTTGAATATATTACTTAACAAGAACTTGAGAGCTAACACAATTATGAATGTAGTGAAATAAAAGCATATAAACTCATACACAAAAGCATTCATCAATGAACACACAATTTTTTTTAGGTGGAAACCCTTGCTGAGAGGATGCAAACTATAGTGGGGATAATATACCCACTAGCCTTTTACTACATATAAAAGGTTGCTTTGTTAAGAGATACAACTCATTTTTTCTAAAAACACATCCTATTAGTAATGTTTGTAAACTATTAGATTTACAACTAATCTATTAAGGTTACCTTGTTAAGGGATTTAGAACTCTTTTTGAGAGGAACTTTCTATAGGACTAGAAAATAGGTTAAAACCTAACATACTATGAGAAACCATAAACCCAAGCAACACATGCTAAAATCCATTCTAATCTACCATGAAAACCAATTAAAATAAAGAGATTAAAACAAGTAAAACCCCCTCTTCAATTGTAGTTTCCATGTCCTTCTTTCTTCTCATTGTTGATGTAGCTCCAATTTCCTATAGTGCACACAATTGAAAGAAAATTAAAATGATATGATGATGTTATTGAGCATACTGGAAGTGTGATTTTGACCTAATGTTAACAGGTCCTAAGGATTGAAAAAGAGTGCAAGATGGCTCAAGTTATAGCCAAAATGCAAGAGGTGACACATGAATGAGGAGATGGACATTTATCAATTTGAGTGTGCAACTTGGCACAATATTCCTTAGAATGTCTATAAAAATATGACACAATATGCCACATATAGGATTCTATGACACATAAAAGTCAACATGGCTAAATTTGGAAGAGAATCTATGCTTTGTATATGACACATTAAAGCTACATGTAGACAAAAATCTATGATGAATGTGGCTTATTATAGTCATGTGTATCGAATAATGTATGTCAAATATGACACACATTAGCCAATTGTAGAGAGAGGATCTATGATGTATGATGTTCATGTGTCAAGACTAGGTGGAATATTTGAATTAAAAATTCACAATTCCACACAAATAGAAATTAGTAAATTAGAAATTAGGGATGAGAAAATAGGACTTAAGAAATTGAGAATTCTCATAGTTTGCAAAGGTGAATGAATGAATTAATAAATATCAATTAATTGAGAATTTTCGTTAGTAAGAGTAATTAGTAATGTAGGATGAAAAGGATTGAAATGACATAGGAATAGGTTATGGATTATCTAATCTTGTAGAATAAATTATTAAATGATTGACCAATTTGATTAGATAAATGAAAAATTATCCTTTTGATGAAATGTGATGATTTGTGTAAATTGACTAGGACGATGGTGGGTAGATCAAAGCCATGATCAAATTGATTGAGTGATTAGGATTGATAACATGTCAAGGACACATGACATTGATTAAGGACATGTGACATTTAACGAACATTATAAATGCCTTAGGATCAAATTTGATTGATAAGATTGATCATAATAACATCAAAAGACATCGTTAATGTTATTAAATTGGTTGGATAGGGTCACGATTTGACACTGAGAGGCTCAAAAATGTCAATGATCAGATGAAAAAAATGACAGTTTTGACCTAGCATTGAGGGACACAGTAGTGCTAAGGTTAGATTTGATAGGTTTGATAGGCTTCCAAGGCACCAAGGGACATGATAATACCTAGGACTAGATAAGTGTTGATTGATTTGAGATATTTGACATGTTTTGGTTTGAGTAGGGTTGATTTGGGACAATTTTGGGTTGATTTGGGATGATGTTGGGTTGATTAAAAAGGATTATGATGATAATGAAATGATTTTGGGTTGAATGGATGAGATCTGAATGATATTGAAATGTTTAGAATAGATTCTAAAAAGTTCAAATAAAACAAGAACCACTTCTGAAATGATTTGCAATTGATTTGAAAGGGGGTGTGAATGATGAAGGATGTTGTCAAGTTATGCTTGAATGATAATCAAATTGGTCAAAAGATCAAGATTATTGAAATGAGAAAATGGGATGTGTCAGTATGAAAATGTGATTAAATAGTAGACACAAACCATTTTTGTGTGTCTATATTCTGCCCCTCTTTGATACAATGTGATTTAGAACATTGTGTCAAAGAATAACTGATGAAGAAGCCATCAAAATATGTCCTAGAAGGGGTGGTATATATGGGATCCCCCTCAAGAAATTCACCAAAAAATTCATATGATAGGTTAATTTATCAACAATGACAAGACAAATCCATAGCAACTAACATATCAAAAATTGGAGCTCAAACACAAAAGTTATGGGGCTCAAAGTGCAAAACAAGGGTCAATCAAGGCCCCAAGGGTAGTTTTGGGTATCCAACTAGCCCAAGTGCACCCAAAATGAACTCAAGTTTCCCTAGGGCACACTTGGCATGACCAAGTGCACCATGGGCGCAGTTGGGTAGGATGTTTCGAGGGCCAAAATTAGTCCAAGTATACTCAGAATGACCTAAAACTTTGTGTACGTGCTTATAACCATAGTAGGGTGTAAAACCATAGGTTAACCTATCAAAACATGGTCAAAATTAGTCAAAATTGGTGAAACCTAGGTCAAACTTGGTAGAACATTGATAGATAGTTATGCAAAGGGTCAAAATAATGCAAATGAACTCAGAATGACCCAAAATTTGGTATGCATTCTCAAAACCCTAAAAAGAGGTCAAAACATAGGTCAAACTAGTCAACATGGTCAAATGTTACCAAAATTGGTCAAAATAAGGTCAAACTTTGTCAAAATTAGGTCAAGCTTAGGCTAGACTTGGTATAATGCCACAAGAGGTTGATAGATGGTGTATGATTATGCAGGAAAGGAGGAATGTAGGATGAAGATGCTTTTGGTGTATTGGAGTACTAGGACATGGTGGTGGAGGATGAGATGAATGTGAGAAGATAGAGGAGATGAGATGATGATTAATTAGTATGAGGTGAGGACTTTTTATTTCATAAAGTGCACTGTATGTCAAAGGAGCTTTATTTTGATATGGCAAATGGAATCCAATGTATCATGACATAAATGGCCAGAGCACAAATGAAAACATTTTGCATAAAAAAGCATGATGTAGAAAGGAAAAAAATGACCTTGTCCCTCCTAGGGCATATGTACATGTCCTAGACTCTCAAAGGTACATTCAATAGACATAAAATCAAAAGATGACCATGAACCATCCCAACCACTCTTATAGATCAGTTTATATCATCGAGTGGCATAAGAACATGATCAAAGAATTTTTTTTTTTTTTAAATCTCTCACTAAACAATGTGAGACAACAACTATTCTCATCCATTATTACTTGATTTTTTAGTGTCGTTGGTTTTTTCCATATTGATGATGTGATAGGTTAGATTATTTGTTCGGTTGATAGGATCATAGTGACAAGTTGGATTGATTTTGGTTCACATTGCTAAGATAGTAGGTCAAGAGGTGGTTGTCATTGATGCACACTGCTTTGAATTTTAGTCTACGAAAGTGCAAATGTTTAAGCAAAAGGGTGATTGTCCACATTGAATATTAACAAGGTTTATTGCAATTTTTTGGTGGGTGTTATGATTTTTAGGGGTTTTTGAGGATATTTAATGTTTTTGTGTTTCTCATTTTTTTAGGATATTTAATAATTTTTAGGGACTGTACCAAGACGTTATGTGATTTTTATCAAAATTTTCATGACTTTTTATGATTTTTATCGAAAAAAGTTTCAGGTCATTTATAATTTTTATGGATTTTTTTAGGATATTTTAATTATTTTTATGGATTTGTTCAGGAAATTTTATGATTTTTATTGATTTTTATGAATTTTTTCAAGATGTATTATGATTTTTATGGACTTGTTTAGGACGTTTATGATATTTATGGATTTTTTAAAGATGTTTTATGATTTTTATAGATTTTTTTAGGACATTTTATGATTTTAATGGATTTTTTCAAGATGTTTTATGATTTTTATGTCTTTTTTCAAGATCATATTTGAATTATAGGATTTTCTTAGGATCATATCTAAATTTTCATGTTTTTTCAGGATCATATCTAAACTTTTAGGATTTTTTGAGGAATAAGTCTAATGGATAATGTGTGTTCTTAGGGACATGCCCCTAGTTCAATTTCAAACTCGTGCACTATGTAAGCAATATGCCCCAAGGCAAGATGCAAGCTATGTACAAAGGCCAAAGACATAGTATGTACAAACTGGTGACTTTTGGGTAGGATAACAATGGATATTAACCAGTTCACAGACCATGGTCAAGAACTAAGGATGTCTTGTGGTATGAAGAATGTGATCAGATAATGACAAGGGGGAAAAACTAGATAAAATCCTAATAGATGGAGGAGCAACAACTGATTACACATGGTGTCTATTTGCCAGGTTTTCACCATGGTACTTACCCAAAGTGCCTATTTGCTAGGTTTTCACTTTTGGATTGAATTTTTTTCTTGACTCAAATTTTTGTGCCAAGATGCCTATTACCAGGTTTTCATAAGGGCATCCATTTTTTCATGACTTTTTTTTCATTTTTTTGCTTCTTTTTTCATGACCTTTTTCCATTTTAAAAATATTTCTTCAAAACTTTTTACCATTCTAAAACATATTTTTCAAGACCTTTAGATAGAAATCATGTCACTGACAAATGCTAAAAATGAATATTGTGTTGGTGTTGCTAGCTAAAAATCTCTGAACCCATGAGTGACTATAAATATGTAGGATTTGTTCCAAGTTTGTAGCTAAACTCCAACCACTACAATGTCCTCAGGATATACCATTGTGTACCATATGCAAGATAATGTCTACATCTTGTGAATCAAGGCATCTAAGAATAATTGGATTAAATGATTCTTTGTATGGGATGTAATTGATGATTGCATACTTAGAGGCTCTCTGGATAGAGGTTTGATTTTGGGTATTGGAAGTTAGGTAGTAGGATTTGGGGATAAATAGTTGGATATAAGGAAGAACTAGGAGGATTGAGACCAACAACTTCCCATATGAAAGTTGATTGAGAGAGCTTAGGTATACAGAACACTAAAACACTTATATTCATGACATCAACTTGTTCATTTTGTATCCTTGGAAGTTGCTTAGTGCTTTCTTTTTCATATTCTAATGACTCCTTTTGGTTTTCCCCAAGGGATCTATTCTTATCATTTTTTCCTTTTTTTTTCAATTTTATAGCTAGAAGATGGAGTTGATTCCCCAAAATATGCCAATGTGTTCATTTTTGGAGAAATTTACTTTTATAGTCGTCAATTGTAATACCTTCATAGAGTTCAACGACTTGTATAAGAGCATCATCATTGTCAAATTGATCAAATATTGGTGGTCCACGCTGGTCCCAATCCATAGTTCAAGATAACTTAAGGGAATGTCATCATCAGTGTTGAATGGGATCTAGTTAAAGGTATATATATGGGTATTAGATTTAGTTGTATCATTTGGGTCATGTTAAGAAGCTGGAGGAATTGGATCCAAAAATGTTTCAATCCAAGGTGCAAAGCTGGTTGGAATGATAGGTGGAGTTACAATAACATGGTTATTCTCCACATGTAGTTTATTAGGGTCGAAAAAGATATGGTCAAGTGCATAAGGACTATCAAGATTGCCATTTTCAGGTTGGGTATCCTCAGATACCTTTTCATCATTCAAAATATTCATAGTTTCACATGGGGGTACCTTAGTACTAGGAGGACCTATTCGCAATGGCCTAAATCTAAGCCCAAAACTAGGTGGTCATCCTTTTGCAGTGATAGGTTCAATTATTCTTTGCTTTTGAGATTCAAGACCACTATATCCATCATGTCCTTATTTTTGCACAATAGTAAACCTAGGTCCATACTTGTTAGGAGGTATCAAAGTGGATTCTTGTTCTTATTAAGATTTCTCAATACAGATGGATGTATTCTCATAGACAGGTTCCTTATGTAGGCCATCTCTGCTAATGAAATTGATAGATATGGCATTTTGTGTACTGATCTTAGGTTGTTGTACTTGTAGTATTTGTGGTTTACCATATAATTTGGGAGAAAAAGGTAATTTCCCAATATGAAAGGCTTGTGACATGGAATACTCACCACAACCTTGGTCTTCAATTTTGATCTTTCCTTTGAATGCGTTTGTAAGTTTGATAGGATCGACATATTTAGAGGAATCTAGTGGCTTTGCTTCATTATTTTTTAGAACTTGGCATGTATTGGTTCCTCTAAGGATAGCATAGAATTGGAAGGGGTTTGGATCATTAGGAATGGTAACCTCTACATTGTTATAGGATACCTTTAAGCACTAGTGATATGTAGAAGGAACTACTTTCATGGCATGTATCCAAGGACATCTTAGTATCATGTTGTAGTTCATTTTGATATCTAGGATTTGGAATGATGTATTCTCAGTAGTCATACTAACTCTAATAGAGAATATGATAACACCCTTGGAGAAGCATTCACCATCATTATAGGCCTTTATTGTGATTCTATGGGAGGGATCCACATCCTCTTTAGAGTAACCAATACTCTTGACAACTTTAAGGGTACAAATGCTTAGTCCTACTCCACCATCTATCAAGACACATCTAATCTGATCATTATGGATAAATGCCTCAAGATGACGGGGATTGTTATGGTTAGGTCTATCTTTAGGGACATCCCAAGGAAAAAAGGTGATATATAATGATGCAAATAAGTTCCCAACCATGGCCTTGAACTGGGCAACATTAATGTTAGCAGGTACTACTGTCTCTTTTAGAGATTTTTCAAGGATTTTCTAATGTTGGAGGGATGCACGCAAGAAATCTAGGATGGATATTTGTGCAAGGGTTTTTCCAAGCTGATCAACAAGGTTGTAATCATAAGAAGTAGGATTAGTAGGTCTACCAAGGGTCATATGTCTAGAAGAGGTTGTATGTCTAGTAGGGGCTTCAGGTAAGTTGATCTTGGTGTGACACATAGTGACAATACAACAAGGATCTTTGTCCTTCAAGGTGAATCTGGATACACATGAGTGAGACTTGTTGAAGAATTTTTGATGGTGTAATCATATATGGTGTAGGTGTAATCAAAATTAACCTATGAGTTTCAGTTTGAACTAGAGGCTTTCCCTTTGTCATGGTTTCCCAAAAGATCTTTGAAAATAGTATGACCAAAATTGGATGATAGTAGTGAAGGGTCTATAGTAATCACACCTTCATCAATAAGATCTTAGATTTCATGTTTAAGTTGGAAACATGAAGTGGTCTTGTGTCCTTTGGTACAATGGTAGTCACCAAATTTTTTATCATCCCACCAAGAGGGTTTAGTTGCTAGCTCATCCTTGATTGATGGTAACTACAAGAAGTTATTCCTCAAGAGGTACATATTGTCTGTTGTTGTCAATTATTCCTCATGAAGTGCAATTTCAAGAGGTATCCCTAGGGGTGTAAATTTTTTTTCTTTATTCTTGGGGCTTCTTCTTGATTTTTACTATGTTGAGGTATTAGTTGTTGTTCTTGAGGTGGTGCTTAGTTAGGAGTTTATGAACTTGTAGGATTTGCACCTTTAAGAGTCATCTAAGGTTGTGACATGTTGATTTTTTGGGCATCAAAAATACCATCATTGGTGACATTCTTATTCTTGGAGAAATTTTTTTCCTTGTCATTATGTTGGCAAGTCTTCAGTTTTGCAGGTTTCCTTAAAATTTTAGAAGATTTTCCTCAATTTTTGGCCTTGAGATCCTCTTTTTGTTTAGAAAACCCTAATTATGAGCCCTAGGTAAAAGAGGTAAACCCTTGTTATATTTTTTCCTATGTCTCTTCTATTTCTTCCTTACCTTTTTCCTTTTTGTATGGGTCCCCATTTTCTTTTAAGTGATGCCCCTTCGGTTACGATCAATCACTTTAACTAGTGACCCCATATTTTCCTTTGATTTCTTCGTTGATCTTCCCACATTATCCTAAGTCTAAGTTTTTTTGTTAACCTCCCTTTTATGTTTTTAAAGACTAAAGATCTAAGGGCCCACATTGAATCTCATCTTTGTTACTTACTATGGAAAACATGAGGAATGCAAATAGGTGGAGGAAGATGGGACCAACATAGAAAGTAAAAAAGGCAAGATCAATAGTTCACCTGTGTTCACTGTTATGACCCAAGCTCATAGAAAACAAGAGAGATCATGGAAAATGTCACAAAAGGCCCCATGATTTCAAACAAGAATGAAGGAGATCAATGACATGTGTTTAGTCACAATCCTAATATTTCTTATGAGGATTGAGTGCGATGTGAACACGTATAGTCTAATAGAGTCTAGTCTTTAGTGGGACCTAAGATATAATTGGACTACATAGCCATTGATAGATTTTGGTGATGTGTCTTGATCATATGGAAAAATGCTAAGCATGATTGGACAGCTTGCATGCTCTCGTAGAGGATCTTGAGTTCATAGCAATTAAATGAGATTGTACCTTGTGATTCATCTTTGGTGAAGACCTCTCACTCTATTTAAGTGAGGGATTGAGCACATGTATTAAGTCAATAGTATAAAGCCTATTTTAGGAAAACATGTTAAAGGACAAAAAGTTTTGGAGAAAGTTTCCAGAATAATGACTCTTTTCCATATTCAAATTTATTTTGGGCTGATTTCAGCAATAGTGGACTAATATTCACATATAACCTAGAAAGAGGACATGTGGCATACTTGACGTAACATCTATTGCATCATTGACATCCTTCAAAGTGTTACACACTGTTGAATAGCCCTGTTCATAGTTATGGCTGATTTTGGATAGAGTACTCTTACTTTCTCAAATGCCATGGAAAGAAGACATGTGCCATACATGAATTTAGTGAGAAAGAAGACATGTGGCATGAGTTGGGCACAAGCATGACTTCACGGGACAAGATCCATACTAAGCAAAGAAAGTCTCAAAGTTACACTATTTTGACATTTTGCATGTAGGTCCTATAAGGAGATGATGTGGTATAATGGAGACCGAATGAGACTATGTCATGTGCCACCTAGGTGGCAACGGCTAGCTGGATGCTGACAGAGCAAGTGATAGGGATCAGGTGAGAAAATCAAAAGATGCCACATGGCAGGCTGGTCAAACACAAGAAAATTTTTTAATTGAAAAGGTTTCATTTGTAAAGTTGACACTTTATAAAAGGGTAAATATTTGTAAAATAAAAGCCCTCTTCATCATTTTTTCCTGTGAATTTCAAATGGACATCTAGGTTCTAGTTTTTTCCCAAATATATGAGCATCATATATTGTTGGAAAGGTCTCAAAACAAGGAATGCATTTATGTAGTCAGAACATGTGTATGCATAACTAGGTAGATTATATTAGCATATTTGTGAAACATGGGGGCATTCTCAACATATTTTTTATTTATTTTTACCTTAGAGCATTTGATCCAATTTTAGAGCAAATGGTGAAGTGGGTATACACCAAATTTAGAGAAGGTCTTGCTTGTTATGGTTTTTTTGTCTCCAAATCACTGTAATGGGATTTTTGGAAACATTTTATCATTAAATATGATATTATTTCTAAGGGGCTTTTCCATCATTCAAATGAGATATTTTGATTAGTTTGTTGGGGCAATGATCATATTTGATTTTTAGTTGGGAGAAGAAAAATGAGAGATGCTTTGCAACAATAATAGGATGAGATATCAAGTGGACATTTGTCATGTACAAATCAGATCTAGGATTCTTCATTCTTCTATATCTCTCTCTTCCCTCTCATTGTAGTGGGTTGGTTCCAGTCTATTGAGTAGAGCTCTAGTTGTGATTCCACGATTCTTCAATATTTCTCCATGTTTGAACAACATTGTAGTTTTCTTGGAGAAAGTAGTTAATACAATCATATTTGGTATATTATTTTGGGTTATTGCATGCACCTAATATATTTGTTTCAAAGAAATTAATGCAAATACTCTTTTTGAAAATTTTCATTCTAAATCTTATCTCCTTTCTATGGGGTTGTAATTTTTAGTAATGTATGGACAAATAACATATAGTCTAGTTTCAACTTGATTTGAATTTGTATGTCATTATGTGTTTTTTTGTTGAGTCAAAGACTTGAGTAAATTCTTAATATGCATTGATAGAATTGTAGAGATCATTGGAGGATTTGATAAGCTTGAGATTCATTTTGAATATTGATGTCTTATTTACAAAGTAAATGGATAGATCACAATGATATGGTGTATATTCTAACTTGTGTGATACCCAATGGATAAAGGATGGATAAGCTAGGAGATTGCATGTCCTTGTTGTTGTATAAATGAGTTATGTTGAATATAAACAATTAAACAATATCCATTTCCCTTTATGTTGTTGAGATGGAAAGGATAACTTACACTTATCTTCTCAATATCATAGGTCATGTTACTAGCTATTTGATACCTTTTTCATTTGCATGAGCATAGAAGATTTGATGTTTTAATCTACTTGATATAGATTCATTGGCAACTGGTATCATAGGAACAAATTTGAGGTCTACTTGCCTAGGTTTTGTAGATCCTAAAGAAGGACTCTAGCCTTATAGTTGGCCCAAGTTCTTGAAAAATTGTGCCCATCATAGGAGATAGCTTCCCTTAGATGCAATATTGTCTTGGCTACCTGGTAGTTGAAATCTCTATTAAATTAGGAGCCAACAAAATGACAACTTTGCTATGGATTATATTGAATCTCTCTAGTAGACAAACCTTGAGAATCTAAAAAGAGATTCAATACAACAACAATAAAGGCATGGAAAATTTTGCTACACCAGAAATTTTGTGATGTGTTTTCCATTTCCTTGCTGAAATTTTATGTCTCCCAATAATTCTATATTCATGACAATAGTAGCTTTGAGGGTGGAATGAAAATTTTGTGCTAGAACAAAAGTATGTTTATCATCAATCAGTTCAACTTTTTCAAAGTACTATTGTAAAATTTAGAGTAAAAAATGATCAAATGTATTTTTCCTATTTTCCAAGTGTGTAAATCTCCAAGAGTGGTTTGATGATTTGCACTATTCCTCACAAGTTGAAGTCCTGGTTTAGATTTTTCAAGTAATAAATTATGTTTCAAAATCTTGTCTCACAATTGTGACTAGCGACTCTAAAGATCTTTGTACTAGTTCTGAATTGAATTCAACAAAATATTTGAAACACTTTTAGCTCCTTGTTGAGTAGATTTGAAACTCTTGTGAATAGTTCTTGAAAAGAAAAGTTACAAGTTCTTGATTTACAAATTAAAGTTTTGTAAGCATCTATTATTTATTAAATTGAAATATTAAAAAGAAAATCACAACAATGATTTATTTTTCCTCTTCAAGGAGGTGGCAAAATCTACATTGTTTTTATTGTATGGTGTGAAGAAGTTCATGTTTATATTAGAATCAATAGATCCAATTGTAGTATCAATGCTTAAAGCTACCTTAATTTTCATGTGTTTTCTTTCATGAAAATTAAGTGATAAGAACAATTTCCTCTATTAATTGATTTTGGCACCAAGGTGAGAGGTAAAAATTGTTTCAAAATGGATTAAAACTTTAGGTCTCAAGGTTGTTTACCAACTCATGAAAGTGTGCTTGAAGAAGTTGTCATGTTGAAAAAGGAACTCAGTAATAAGATCATTACCTTCATAAGAAATATAGTAGGAAATATACAAGGTCTAAATGATATTTAAGTCTACATGAAGTTTAAGTTAGCACTCAATGATATTCATGTTTCTTTAAGATTTAATAAATCTTCATGGCCCATTCTCTTCGTAGAAGTTTTCATGCCTAATTCAATTGATTGGCCAACACATTTGAGATTACAAAAGTTTTTGCAAATTGAAGAATATGTGAAAACTATGGAGAGTTATTTGTCTAAAGATGGATATCAAATCAGATCTCTTGCCAGTGATAGTGAGTGTGCAAAAAATTATGAATATGATGAATCATAGATGATGATAATTTATCTTTTGATTTTGAAGAAAAGGATTCAACATTTAGTGAATCAAATGATTGCAGTCAATATGAGAAAGATGAATATATAATTGAAAATGAATCATTTGATAGTACATATGAGAGTGAAGAAAGCTCTAACAATAGTAGGGATACCTCTTCTTGTGATAAAAATGAGAATGGTGAGGTACCTAGTATTGAGGTATTGTGTATAGAAGAGGAAACACGTTATGATAAGGATTCTAATTTTTTAGATTGTTTTATTGATGATATTGTTTTTATAAGTATTTTAGATCATTTGGATTTTGATCATAGCCAAGGAGAACAAACTTGTGATGAAGTCTTATTGAACACTCATGAAATTTCAGAACTATTGGCTTGTGATTTTGAAAAGTATGCAAATGTTTTTAAGGATGCTCCTGCTTTCCCTTGTTATGTTTCCCCTACAATAAAGTCCTTTTCCTAAAGTTTGATATTGAAAGTAATACAAAATCAACATACCTTATGTCAAGTTTTGGAGGTGTATATGACAATAATTCAAATGCCAATACACATGATGACTTATTTGATGTGGGAGATGTTACTAAGGGGAGATTTGTTATTGATTCAAATTCTTCTCATGCTAATGATGCTACAATAAGCTTTGATTTCTCATATGATGAAAAGGAAAGGGTTGGAAGTTGTGATTCGATTGTGAAGTTTCCTCTTGTGATGATAAACTCCATGGCAGTGAGTTTGATGCCTTCAAATTTCACTCTAAGGAGTTATTTGAGAAAGAAAATGATAGTAATGAGCATGCTATGTGTAAAAGAATTCATGATGGTTCTTATAACTTGGTAAATAATCTATTGTTTTAAGAATGTGAAGAAGTTTCATAACATGTTAGATCTGATTAGATGACAAACAAGATTGAAAATGGGGAGAAATTAGATTTCATATACTCTTCACACTCGGTTACACAAGGTGAGTTGCAAATCCATGATATTTATAACTCCTTGAATCAAGTGGAGTATGTAACCTTTGTATTTCCATTGGATATAATGCTTAAGTATTTTTATGGAAATGAATTTTAGTTTGATTTTGAAATCCAAGAGCATTCTAATCCATACTTTCATAATAAGCAAGTTGAAGGGAATGATTCTAGTTTTTATATGAATTATGAAGGTGAAGATGTAGATTTTGTTTTTCCAAATGAGTTGATTGAAGATGTTAATATGGTTGGTGAAATTGATAGAAGTGATGTTTCTAGCTTTCCTCATGAAGATGTAAATGAAAACCAAGTTTTTGATAGAGGTAAGAAGTTTTTTTAAAGTTGCAATGGTCGGGGCCATCATTTGTATAGTTAGAGTTAGTTTTATTGCTTTTAATAAAGTTATTCAAGAGTTTGTTAGAGTGGTTTTCTTCTTCTAGAGATTTGAATCCTTGCCATGCTTGTAAGGGACATGCATCCCTAGAAAGAGCCACTATTGGTAAGTCTTCAATTTTGCAAGTTTCCTTTAAAATTTTAGAAGATTTTCCTCAATTTTTGGCCTTGAGATCCTCATTTTATTCAGAAAACCCTAATTATGAGCCCTAGATAGAAGAGATAAACCTTTGTTATATTTTCCCTAGGTCTCTTCTATTTATTTGTTACATTTTTCCTAGTTGTATGGGTGTTTTTTTTTCTTTTAAGTTATGCCACTTTGGTTAGAATCAATCACTTAAAGTTGTGACCCCACATTTTCCTTTGATTTATTTGCTAATTTTCTTGTATTATCCTAAGTCTAAGTTTTCTCGTTGAGCCGCCCCCTTTTTTTTAAATACTAAAAATCTAATGACCCACATTGCATCTCAGCTTTGTTACTTACAATGGAAAACACATGGGATGAAAACACCTGGAAGAAGGTGAGACCAATGCAGAAAGTAAAGAAGGTAAGATCAACAGTTTGCATGCATTCGTTGTTCTGACACAAGCTAGCAAAGAAGCAGGATCATGATGTGTGTCAAAAAGGGCCCCATGATTTCAAACAAGAATGAAGGAGATCAATGACCTATGCTCAATCACAATCTTGACATTTCTTATGGAAATTGTGCATAATGCAAATACGTGGAGTCTAACAGAGTCTAGTCTTTAGTGACACCTAAGCCTTGTCAGCAAGTACCTGAGATATGATTGGACCATGTAACCATTGACAATTTTTGGTTACATGTCTTGATTACAAGGAAAAATGTTAAGGATGATTAGACAACCTGCATGCTCTTGTAGAGGATCTTGAGTTCATAGAGACTAAACAAGAATGTGCCATGTGCCTCATCTCTGGCAAAGACCTCTCACTCTGTTTAAGTAAGGGATTGAGTATATGTACTAAATCAAAGGTATAAAGCCTATTTCAAGCCAAAATGTTAAATGATATATTTTTTGGAGAAAGTCTCTAGAATAATGACACTTGTCCACATTCAAATATATATCAGGTCAAATTTGGCAATAGTCAACTTGTATTCACATATTCCTTGGAAAGAGGACATGTGACATACTTGATGTAACATCTATTATGGCATTGACATCCTTTACAATGTTACACACCATTCTATCAATGAAGATCAAATGGCCCTAGTCATATTTCAAGCTGATCTCAGCTAGAGTAGTCTTGCTTTCTCAAATGCCACAGAAAGAAGACACGTTCCATACATGAATTGGGTGAGAAAGAAACCATGTGGCACAAGTTGGGCATAAGTGCGACTTCATAGGACAAAATTTGTAATTAGCAAAGAAGGTCTTAAAGTTACACTATTTCAATATGTGGCACATAGGCCCCACAAGGAGATGATGTGGCATAATGGAGAGAAAATTATATTGCACCATGTGGTGGCAAGGTGGTAGGGGCTAGCTAGATGTTGATGAAGCAAGTGACACATATCAAGTTAGAAAATCAAAAGATGCCACATGGTAGGCGAATCAAACCTAGGTAAAATTTTTAATTGAAAATGTTTCATCTATAAAGTTGAAACTTTATAAAAGGATAAATATTTGTAAAATACAAGCCTTGTTCATTAGTTTTTTCTATGAATTTCAAATGGGCATCTAGATTATGGTTTTTGCCCAAATATATGAGTATCATATATTGTTGGAAAGGTGTCAGAATGAGAAATGCATTTATGTAGTCAGAACATGTGTAGGTATAACCAAATAAAAGATATTAGCATATTTGTAAAATAGGCGGGGGTGGGGGGGGGGGGGGGGGGGGGGGGGGGGGGGGGTGGGTATTTTCAACAACACATTTATTTTTACTTTGGAGCATTAGATTCATTTTTAGAGCAAATGGTGAGGTGGGTATCTACCAAATTTGGAAGAATATTGCTAGTGATGGGTTTTTTTGTCTTCAAATCACTTTAATCAGATTTTTGGCAGCATTTTATCAATAAATGTGATTTTCTTTCCAACTTTGGTTTTCCATCATTCCAATGAGGTATTTTGATTAGTTTGTTGGGGCAATGATTAGATCTGATTTTCAGTTGGGAGAAGAAAGATGAGAGATGCTTTGCAGCAACAAAAGGATGAGATATCATGTGGACACTTTTCATGTACATACTATTAGTATGAATGCTTATGATACTACTTTGGGGGAGTATCCTAAGCAATGGATAGTATTGATATGTTGCATTCATGACTGTGGTTCTCATTTATTAGTACCCAATATGGACACGGTTTTAAAATTTGTGTTTTCGAACCACTTTGAACCTTAGTTCAAAGTAGTTTGAAGTGGTTCAAATGACCCATCTTGCAGGTTCAACATAAGCAAATTTCATAATGGTCCTATGGGTTCAGAATGTAATGATTCAAATGCTCTGTGTCAACTCATAATAACTCAATAATGATCTATGGGTCAGAAGACTTAGGAATGAAAGATTATTATGATTAGATTCAATGGTTGTAGTGTCATGATAATCAGCTACAACCTATTGGTCTAATAACCATTGAGATCCCCATTCTATATGCTATTTTAGTTATGATCCTTGACAACCCATCTCAAAAGAAAAAGTCCATAGAATGAAGTTTTTCAATCATCATAAGTTATGGTTCAAGTTAGTGTTAAAAGAGTAGAAAAAGATTTATTTTAAAAGCCAGAAATAGGTACATGAAGAAATAGTTATAATGGTACTGACAAAGAGGTCCACCCATTGCCTCAGTCTCATGAGAGGTTTGATTTCATCTCTGTTTGAAATATAGTGAGATTTTATTTAACTAAAAAAAAGATGGAATCCATCAGTAGAAGGGTTGGTTCAGTTCAAACAATCTTTTGCCATGTTCAAGGGGTCTCTATGTGATAAGCCAATGGGAATAATTCCATTTAAAATTGCTTACATAATTATCAATTGGCACTTAGATCAATTGATGCATGTCCTCACAGTTGGTGATTAACATGGTTTTCTAACACCAACTTGCATGGGTGAAATGTATAAGCATCTCAAAGTCACTATTCAAGCTATTAATTGTGCTGGTATTTGGCAAACACAAGATCACCATAATAAGGTTCCATGAAGGTGTTGGTGCAAAAATGTTGTCCATCACATTAGTTTTTTTTACAACCAAGAGAGAAGAATTAAATGGGCCTCACAGGTTGATGTGATATGGCCTGCATGATTGTGATGAATTCATCACTAAAACACAAATGAAACAATTCCAAAATTAAGAGAATGTGCAAATGGAAAGAGACATGGAAGTCCACGTGTTTTTTTTTGAAAGTTGATTTCAACAACAATCTTCACATAAAAAATTCCATATATGAAGTTATTAGACATATGGAGAAGTCTGGGGACCTTAGGTTGATTATGATGATCCACTCTGGTGTCAAATGATGGGGCCAATCTACACGCAACTATGGAATACAAACATCTTATTAAATTGAAACATCTACACTTGAAGAGGATTTCATATTAAAGAAGTCACAAGCCATGTGAGGGTGTATAGTCTATAGAAGCTAAGCTTGTTAGAGATACAAGGGCTTAAAGAAAGTACCATGTCTTTTTCTAAGTGTTCAAGTTTGATAAATCTATCGTTTCAGTCATCATGGATGCTTAAAAGGTTTGGATTCATCAATTTTCTTTTAGTTGGCAGAGCTTTCTATTAATTTTCATTGCCTGACATCCTTGATAGAATTAGACCTATCAAATTGTGAGAGTCTACATGAAGAATGGGAACATGCTTCCACCCTTCAAAAAAGGGACAACAAGAACTGAATGAAATTTGTGAAAGGGCTATAAATGTAGATGATGATAGGTCTATTAAACATTTTGAATCAACATTAAAGAATTCTAATGACAATGTTATTTTTATAGATGATGGGACTTGTGATAAAGACATGAATTATTTTTCAATTTGAAAAGCTCAAGTACAAGAACATCAAAAAATAATTAAGAGGCCCAAAGGAGTAGAATCTTTGAGTGCGATGTATATGGAAAGATACTGCATTCTTTTTGAAATGTTTGATAAAGTAGCTCGGTGTGATACACCATCAGATATTCTTGATCACTTGACATGTATAATAATATTGGATATAATAAATGACCCCGTAATGACTCCTAGTGGCATAACATATGAAAAATCTTCTATTCTGGAGCATCTTCAGAAGGTAGGAGAGTTTGATCTTGTTATCCAAGCACCAAAGGCTGATGATTGTCATTACCATGAAAGGGAATATAATCATGGAACATCATTGGCTATGTTTAAAATAAAGACCCGAGCTCAAGTAGTAAGTATATGGGCTTGACTCCCTTAGAGCATGAATTTGAATTTCTTAGAAGAAGCAAACAAATCCAATTTTTGAATTCAAACCCATTGCTCAGATGCAGATCATGAGGTGCAAATTCATTAGTCACAGAGGCCACAAAATTGGGAATTTGTTAATCAAGATCTAAAGAGTCATTTGGCAGGTGTCAATTAACAGAAATGGACAAAACATTGCAAAATTTTATATCTATTTTTGACATCTATCATGAGAGATGTGTTGTTGGTAAATAATAACATATGGAGGTTATTATTTGAGCCTAAAGATGTTACATAAAGAAACATGGGCTATGGGGCACCTATCTTTTATGAAATTCATTTTCCTTTTCAAACTTTGAAGATGCCACCTATTCATGCATATATCATAGTGCTTTTCAAGATTCAGTTAGGGAAACTGAAATTTTTTACAAGATATGAGAAGGTAATAAATAATCCAGCAGTAGGGAGAGTAGGGGTTCCATTCTTATTTGGCTTCTAGACTGTAGATTGTATGCTCCAACAGGGAGGGAATTTTTTTAGATTATTCCATTTTCTTGAGAGATCGTGAGAGGTAGAGCATGGGCTGGTTTGTAGAGCATGGGATAATTTTTTTTCTTTGAACTGTGTTAGAGATAGGAATAAGACTTTGATTATTAATGTACTTTCAAAAAGAGTTTTAATTTTTCTTTAGATAGTAATTTTGGTTGTAAATGTGTAAAAGAGTCTTTGTGGTCATTTACATTCAGGGAAGGGAGACTGGAGGTTGATCACATTAGAAGTTTGATTATGATGTATTTTCCTTCCACTAATCATGATCTGTGTGTCATTTTTGGTTTTCTTTGAAATACACTCTAATGTCACTATTTCTTGCTACACTATCATTTAAAAATATCTTTTGAATCTCCGATTTTTAATTCTCTCGAGAGGATGGAAGATATAATTTTGTTTTCATTATGTAATGCAACATAAAAAAAATGAACCTTGTGTCATTTTTTGTTCTTTTCTTTCCTTTCCTTTTCAGCTATTAGTTTTTTGCATCTACTCTTTGTTTACAGATAGATGCTTGTAATCCTTTCATGCTTTCTGGTTAAAAACATCCATAATTAATTCATTGTATATCTTACATGGGGATCTATACCTGATAAATTTCAAAGGAAGGTTATCAATCCAATGATAACTTGTCCAACTATTGTTGCTAATTAGTCTTCTCATTTGGGCATTCAAGGTTATATTGGCACACATTTTCTTGGAGGACAATCTATTCACTAACAGATTTTTTGCGACTCTATTGCGGAAAGAAATGAAGATCATTTCCTAATTTTTTTTCCCTTAGTTTTATGGTTATCTTTGTGTATAGGAGATTGGAAAATCTACATTACAAACTTGTTGAATCTTTGATTTTAGAGTTCCAATGTGTTTTATGGTTGTGGTTGTAGCTCAACCATGGGGGTCTCAGATCAAACCATTTGCCTTGGCCTAGTATTCAGCCTTACCTAAAAGATCATGGGAATACCTTCCCAAGTTTCATGGAGACAAAACACAAGACCCGATTGATCATATCAAGGCAATTATTGTTGCATGTGGGATTCTTGGTGTGTAGGAAGATGTGTTCATCAAACTATTTGTTCAAAGCCTTGTGGGAGACGTCGAGGAATGGTTTCAAAATTTACAAAATGGATGTATCACAACTTAGGATGATCTTAAGGAGAGATTCCTTGAGAGATTTCAACCTACAATTGATCCCTATCAATTTTTGGTAAATCTTTTTCAAATTTAGATGGAAGAAGATGAATTTGTCAAGGAGTTCATTGATAGGTTTAACCAAACTATTGGTAATATCCCTCTAGCCCACCAACCTAATGAAAGCAATCAATTATCCTTTTTTATTACTATTATGGATGCTGAAGTCAAGTTTTGATTACAACACCTTGGAGTGCAAAATTTGGTGGATGCACAAAAGGAAGTGATTAGGTTGGATGATGCCTTGACTCTTATTGGTATGAAATCTATAAAGACTCCACCAATGAAAGAATACCTTTGTAGATAGCAACACTACATTGATGAGGAAGCTACAAAGGAGAAACATGTTCTAGAAAAAACCAAATCCACTCCCAATGTTCTTCTTTTTTAGAATGTAACTATTTTTAATGAAGAAGATTTCCAAGAACCCTTGTTGGCTAAAGATAATGCTTTAAAGATGACAGGATTCTACTTCCCACATATTGAAAATGATGAGGACTGTGTTGCTCAATCAGATAAGCTAACGACCAACTAAATGTACTAGTGCAAAGGAAGGACTTGCTGCATATGATTCAAATAAAGGGTTATCAATGGTTGTCTTTTCTCTAGAATATGAAGCTTTGCTTCTAAAGTTGCTAATGCCCTCCCTCTTACTAGTTCTAATCAATGTGATATGGTGTACCAACAAGAACAAAAATTGATAGATAGCAAAGAAAGGTATGACATTCCTCTCTCTAAATCTTTCTCATTTGAATATATATAATAGCTAAAGGGATGCTTGCAATTTGAAGTAGTAATGAAGCAAGGAGAGCTATCAAAGAATATAATGGGTCAAACCATGCAATCTTTAGTTTTTTTAACAAACACTGATGGTAAAGAAACTTCACACGTTAAAACATTCATGAATTTTGATGAAGCATAATTGCAAGCTATTGTAGAACATTGCATTCCTATCATGTTGCAACAAACACAAGTGGAATGGGAGGCATGCCATTTTTTTGATGAAGTCATTATTCCCAAGGAGTAAGAATTCCTACAACACGTGGTTGTTGAATCCATCTTTGCAATTGTCACAAGGTGTCTACCAATGCTGGTGAATTCTGCATATTAGTCACTCTTCTGCACAAGCATGTATTTCTTTGAACTAGTCAATGGGTTTCCATGAGCAGATGAATGCATTCTCAAAGGTATAGGCTACTAGCCTATCTTTTTGTAAATAAGTTTTTGTTGTGCGTAGTGGTAGTTTGAATAATGTACAAGCTTCGTGCTTATTGGTAGTTTAGGTGTCTTGGTTTTTTTGCTTTGCCCTGCTCCCCTCCACCCTCTCTGTTGGTAGCTCCTAGTTTTCTTGGTGGACTCTATTTGCCCAATGTATAAGGCACTTGTCTTTTGCCAGAGATTGCTGGAGTTCTCTACTTTTGCATCAAAATTAGTCCCGCGGCCAAAGCCCTTGTTAGTACCCAATATGGACACAGTTTTAAAATTTGTAATTTGTGTTTTTGAACCACTTTGAACCTTAGTTCAAAGTAGTTCAAAGTGGTTCAAATGACCCATCTTGCAGGTTCAACATAAGCAAAATTTAGAATGGTCCTATGGGTTCAAAATGTAATGATTCAAATGCTTTGCTTCAACTCATAATAACTCAATAATGATCTACAGGTTGGAAGACTCGGGAATGAAAGATTATTATGATCAGAATAAATGGTTGTAGTCTCATGATAATCTGCTACAACATATTGGTCTAACAATCATTGAGATCCCCATTCTGTATGCTATTTCAGTTATGATCCTTGATAGCCCATCTCAAAAGAAAAAGTCCACATAATGAATTTTTTCAATCATCATAATTCGTGGTTCAAGTTAGTGTTAAAAGAGTAGAAAAAATTTCTTTTAAAAGCTAGAAATATATACATGAAGAAATAGCTATAATGACACTGATAAAGAGGTCCACCCATTGCCTTAGTCTCATGAGATGTTTGATTTCATCTCTATTTGAAATAAAGTGAGATTTTATTTAACTTAAAAAAATGATGGAATCCATCAGCAAAAGGGTTGGTTAAGTTCAAACAATCTTTGGCCATGTTCGAGGGGTCTCTATGTGATAAGCACATGGGAACAATTCCTTTTGAAATTGCTTACATAATTTTCAGTTGGCACTCAGATCAATTGATGCATGTCCTCGCAGTTGGTGATTAACATGGTTTTATAACACTAATTTGCATGGGTGAGATGTACAAGTGTCTCCTAGTCACTATTCAAGCTATAAATTCTTTTTCATATTTGGAAAATACAAAATCACCACAATAAGGTTCCACGAAGGTGTTAGTGCAGAAATGTTGTCCATCACATTAGTTGCTTTTAGCACCAAGAGCAAAGAATTAAATGGGCTTCATGGGTTGATGTGATATGACCTGAATGATTGTGATGAACTCATCACTAAAACACAAATGAAACAATTCCAACATTGAGAGAATGTGCAAATGGAAAGAGACATAGAAGTCCACGTGTTTTGTTTTGAAAGTTGATATCAACAACAATCTTCACATAAAACTTCCTACGAAGCAATTAGTCATATGGAGAAGTTTGGGGACCTCGAGCTGATTATGATGATCCACTTTGGTGTCAAATGATGGGGCCAATCTACACATAGCTATGGAATTCAAACATCTTATTAAATTGAAACATCTACACTTGAAGAGGATTTCATATTAAAGAAGTCGCAATCCATGTGAGGGTGTATAGTCTATAGAAGCTAAGATTGTTAGAGATAAAAGGGCTTAAAGAAAGTACCATGTCTTTTTCTGAGTGTTCAAGTTTGATAAATCTATCGTTTTGATCAACATGAATGCTTAAAAGGTTCAGATTTGTCAATTTGCTTTCAGTTGGCAAAGCTTTCTATTAATTTTCATTTTCTAACATCCTTGATAGAATTAGACCTTTCAAATAATGAGAGCCTATGTGAAGAATGGGAACGTGCTTCCACCCTTTGAAAAAGGGGCAATAGGAACTGAGGGAAATTTGTGAAAGGGCTATGAATGTAGATGACGACAAGACTATTAAACATTTCAAATCAACATCAGGAAAGTCCAATGACAATGCTATTTTTATAGACGATGAGACTTGTGATAAAGATGTGAATTAATTTTTAGTTCAAAAAGCTCAAGTACAAGAACATCAAAAAAAAATAAGGAGGTCCAAAGGAGCGAAATCTTTGAGTGTGATGTATATAGAAAGATACCGAGTTCTTTCTGAACTATTTGATAAAGCATCTTGATGTGATACACCATCAGAGATTCTTGATCACTTGACATGTATAATAATATTGGATATATTAAATGACCCTGTAATGACCCCTAGTGGCATAACATATGAACAATCTTCTATTCTAGTGCATCTTTAGAAGGTAGGAGTGTTTGATCCTATTACTCGAGTGCCAAAGGTCAATGATTGCCATTACCATGAAAGGGAATACAATCATGGAACATCATCAAGTATGTTTAAAATAAAGACCTGAGCTCGAGTAGTAAGTATATGGGCTCAACTCCCTTAGAGCATGAATTCAAATCTCTTAGAAGAAGCAAACAAATCCAATTTTGAATTCAAACCCATTGGTCAGATGCAGATCGTGAGGTGTAAATTCATCTATCATAGAGGCCACAAAATTGGGAATTTGTTAATCAAGATCTGAAGAGTCATTTGACAGGTGTCAATTAAGAGAAATGGACAAAACATTGCAAACTTTTATATCTATCTTTGACATCTATCATGAGAGATGTGTTGTTGGTAAATAATAACATATGGAGGTTATTATTTGAGCTTAAAGATGTTACATAAAGAAACATGGGCTATGGGGAACCTATCTTTTATGAAATTCATATTCCTTTTCAAACTTTGAAGATGCCACCTATTCATGCATATATCATAGTGCTTTTCAATATTCAATTAGGGAAACTGAAAATTTTTCACAGGATATGAGAAGGTAATAAATAGCCAACAATAGGGAGAGGAGGGGTTCTATTCTTTTTTGGCTTCCAAACTGTAGACTATGTGCTCTAGTAGGGAGGGAATTTTTTTAGATTATTCCATTTTCTTGAGAGATCGTGAGAGGCAGAGCATGGGCTGATTTTCTTTCTCTGAGCTGTGTGTTAGAGATAGGAATAAGATTTTAATTGTTAATGTAATTTTGAAAAGAGTTTCAGTTTTTCTTTATATAGTAATTTTGGTTGTAAATGTGTAAAAGAGTCTTTGTGGTCTTTTACATTCAGGGAAGGGAGACTAGAGGTTGATCACATCAAAACTTTGATTATGTTGTATTTTCCTTCCACTAATCATGATCTTTCTGTCATTTTTGGTTTTCTCTGAGATATACTCTAATGTCACTATTTCTTGTTACACTATCATTTAAAAATATCTTTTGAAGCTCTGATTTTTAATTCTCTCAAGAGGATGGAAGATATAATTTCATTTTTATTATGTAATGCAACATACAACAAATGAACCTTGCATTATCTATTGTTCTTTTCTTTCCTTTCCTTTTTAGCTATTAGGTTTTCACATCTACTCTGTATTTATGGATAGATTCTTGTAATCCTTTCGTGCTTTCTAGTTAAAAGTATCCATAATTAATTCATTATATATCTTACACAAGGAGCTATACCCGATATAATTCAGAGGAAAGTTATCAATCCAATGATAACCTGTCCAACTGTTGGTGTTGATTAGTCTCCTCACTTGGGCATTCAGGGTTATATTGGCATGCATTTTCTTGGAGAACAATCTATTCACTAACATCATTGATGTCAACATAGTATTTTTTCTTTAAAGATTGGTTGAGTAGAAGACATAGATCTTAGTCATATAGATAATAGTTTGATTGTCTAGTGATGTGCAATTATGGACATTTTTGGCTTAGTGTAATGATGATGTGGTTTAGTGTGTAGAGTCTAAATTAAAAATGTACAAAAGTTGTACTTGATTTATGAAGAGTAGTTCCTAATGTTTGTTTTCTATCTTACATTTGAGATGGAGTGAGAAGATGTGAGGAAAGTCTATTGATGATGTAAGCAAGTGCACAAGCCCTAGTATCAGACATGTGAAGTTTTGTATAGATTGTGAGTCAACAGTGTTATTGCAATTGTAATTAATTAATTATCTTATTATAATTAATTGGGAAATCTTCAAGGCTGACTAAGGAATTATTTTGAAGATATGGTATAAAGAAAGGATGTTTTCTTTGATTCTAAAGTATAGTGATAATGGTATGAAGTGTGAAGTGCGAAAAGGAGTAGAGTGTTTGGTAAATACATGTAAGTGATCCAAGGGATTATTGGATGCAAGATTAGAAGGAAAAAAATTCTGGTTGGAAAGACAAAGGAAGAGGAAGGAAGTAAATTTCATTTCTATTATTCTACAAGGAATAATACAAAGATCATTCAGATAATGGGTTCGTTAGTCTTGTCCTTGAAGTTGTTTGGGCAGTGGGTCCAGTTGTCTTCCACAACTCCTACTAGGGACTCATATGTACTAAATATATTCATAGACTCCTAACAAGTTCCATCCTCTAACAAGGAATATGTATATTAGTACATCATCTTGTGGGTACCATCCCCATCAAGGTTTTATCTCTGATCAAGGGTTTCCCTAGTTAACATATGTAGTGTTATTATGTATGAGTATCTTGTTTTGGTTTCTAATTATATTGCTCATATGGTTAAAGTTTAATAAGGTTGAAAATTATGATGATAGTTGGATAAGTGACCCCCCCCCCCCACCCAAAAAAAAAAAAATTATATTGGTGGACTATATATTCTAACTATTGGTATCAGAGCATTAGGTCCTTAAAGGATAAGCTTAAAAAATTTGGGAGATCAATGGAAAATCTTTTCAAAAAGGATAGTCTTAGATTTTGTGTGGTCAACTATGATAGTTGGAAGGAGAAGATGAAGACTCATCTATTGTGCATGTGTCTAGGTTATTGGATCTTGACAAAGAGTGGAAAGATGATTGTGGAAGAAGAATAACTTGAATAATGAGCTAAAGAAGAGAGAGATATGTTCATGTGTAACATGAGAGCAAGAAGAGCTCTACTATCAGCTCTTCTAGAAAATGAATATAGATAGGTAAAGTCACTTCAAATATTCCATGAAATTTAGAAAGCTCTAGAACATACTTTTGAAGGTAATACACATGCTAAAAGAATGAGATTGTAGAATTGGATATGTGCATTCCAAGATGCTAAATTGATGGAAGATGAATCTATAAGAAGCTATATTGGTATAATATTAGAAATTATTGCAAGAATTTGGTCTCTTAGCAGAACCAAGGAAGAAGATGAACTAGTATGGAAGATCTTGAAAAGTTTGATGCCACCATTCAAGCAAGTACCTCAGATGGTTCAGCTAGTAATGCTCTATACTAAGGATTTCACAAGGGAAATGTTTCTTGGAAGATTAGAATCTACAAAAGTTGATCTGAGATAGTCTGGAGATCTAGCTTGAGTCAAAACAACTTTCAGTGCCCTGAACACTCAACTTAATTTGACAAGGAGTGTAAGCACATAAGGAGATTTTGCTGGTAGCAACAGATCTAATGAAGAAAAGAAGATTGAGGAAGGTATAGCCCATCTTTTGAGAAGAGAAAAAGATGGTAGGAAAATCTTTAAATGTCCGAATTGTGATGAATTTGGTCATTATGCATCTAAATGGCCTAAAAGAGATAAAATGTATAAAGTAAAGTTTAAGCCTAGAAGAGATAGAAATTGTTTTTATGCCAATAAAGATGAAGAATTTGATGAGAAAGGTCAAAGTGAAAGTGATGATGAGTTGGGATTTGTGGCTATCAAGGAAGATGATTTTGATAGAGAAATTAGAGGAGAAAAATCTCTAGTTTCCCAAGTGGAAAAGAAATTTGATTGGATAATTAATAGTGGTTGTTCACATCACATGACTAGTGATATGAATAAGTTTTCTAAGTTTAGGAATCATGATGGAGGTATTGTTAGAGTTGGTAACAATACAAGGTAACAATACAACCGATCATATAATAGGAATTGGATCCATTACTCTTGATGGTAAAACTATCCTTGATGATGTTTATTTTGTTGATGGATTGAAGCATAATTTATTGAGTGTTGGACAATTGGTGGAAAAGGGTTATTAGTTGTAATTCACTAAGAAAACCTGTAGTATCAATGACAAGGATGGTAAGATGATTGGAATAGGCACAAGATCTAGAGGTAACATATTGTACTTGAATCCTATTGAAATGACATGTTTGGTAGCTAAAGTGGACAATAGTTGGTTGTGGCATAGAAGATTCTATCACATAAAATTTGGTAATATTGTGAAGGTTAGTAGCACATTTGTAGTCAAAGACTTGCCTAAGATTACAAAGCCTACCATAGAGAAGTTGGAGATCATTCACATGGATCTAAGTAGCCCTTCAAGAGCAAGTGGATTCTATGGTGAAAGGTACTTTATGATTTTCGTTGATCATTTTACTAGAATGATGTGGATAGCATTTCTTAAAGAGAAATTTAAAGTTTTTTAGAAGTTTAATATATTTAAGAATAGAGTTGAGAATGAATCTAGTGTTAAGATAAAGTGTTTAAGGTCAAATAGAGGAGGAGAATTCACTTCTAGAGAGTCTAACATATTTTCTGAAGAGAATGGAATCAAAAGGCAACTATCCTCACCTAGAACACTTGAGAAGAATGGGATTGCCAAAAGAAGAAATAAGTTAGTAGTAGAGGCAACAAGAGCAATGTTGTTTGAGAATGATGATTCTAAGACATTTTGGAGAGAAGTAGTTAATATAACAATACACACTCTAAATAGAGTACACATTAGAAAAGCTAATATCAAGACACCTTATGAACTATGGTTTGGTCATTCACCATCAGTTAAATACTTCAAAATATTTGGGAGCAAATGTTACATTAAGAGAGATTCCAACATTGGTAAGCTTGATCCAAGAAGTGATGAAGGTATGTTTCATGGCTATTCATTGAAAAGAAAGGAATACAAAGGTTTTAACTATATAACTAAGAAAATAGTTGAATACGCAAATATAAGAAAATTTTGTAACTAAGGAAAATATGGTAGATTATAATTCAGATGAAGAAGAAGATAATTCTAGAATTGTTAGACAAAATTTAGAAGTTTTCTTTGAAACTAACAATAATTTGGAGAATGATGTGTTAATTGTTGAGCAAAGGGGAGAGCATAGATTTGAACCTAGAGATGAGATAAGAGTTGAGATGTCAACTCCTACCCCTAATAGGAATCTAGCAAAGAATTACCCTCCTGAGTAGATAATTGGAAGCAAAGACAAAGATGTGACAACAAGAAACAAAGTAAATGAGGAGATATGCTTGATATCTTAGGTTGAACCTAAGATCATAGATGAAGCATGTAAAGATGATCATTGGATTCAAGTAATTAAGGAAAAAGTAGAGTAGATTGTGAAGAATGATACATGGGAATTAGTTACTAGACTGAAAGACAAGAATGTGATTCAAACCAAATGGGTATTCAGAAATAAGATGAATGAACAAGGAAAAGTTATGAGTAACAAGGCTAGACCTTTATGTAAGGGGTATTCATAGCAAGAAGGCATAGACTATGAGGAGACATATGCACCTATAGCAAGAATGGAAGTAGTACATATTTTCTTGGTTTATGGAAAAAATAGGAAGTTCAAGGTTTATCATATGGATGTTAAATAGTCCTTCTTGAATGGAGAACTTAAAGAAGAGGTATATATTGAGTAGTCTGAACATTTTCCTTTGACAAAAGACAAAGACATGGTATGCAGACTAAAGAAAGCTCTATATGGTCTAAAGCAAGCACCTAGAACCTAGTACGCAATGTTGGATAGTTATTTGGAAAAGCTTGGATTTTCTAAATGTATGACACGTAGTAACTTGTATTTGAAAGAAATTGAAAATAGTTTGCTGATAATAGTAATATTTTTTGATAACATCAAACTTGGAGGTAATGATTAAGTAAATGATAAGTTTTCTGAAGAAATGAAGAATGAGTTTGAAATGAGCATGATAGGAGAAATGAAGTTTTTACTAAGATTGTAGATTGTGCATAATAGTGATGGTATTTTCATTTCACAAGCTAAGTACCTAAATTATTTGTTGAAAATGTTTGGATTAGAAAGTTGTAAACCTATTGGTACACCTATGATAATCAATCACAAGTTATCCAGTAAAGATGAGACACCTACAATAGAGAAGAAGAAGTAAAAATCCATAATTGGAGGTTTCCAATATCTGACTCACACCAAACCAGATAAAGAAAATGTAGTTGGGATTGTAGCTATATTTCAAGATGATCCTAAGGAGTATCATTTTGTAAGAGTAAAGAGAATATTTAGATATTTGAAAGCTACATTTGACTATGGAATTTGGTATGATAGATTGTGTGATCTCACTCTATGTGCATATACTAATGTAGATTGGGAAGGCAGTATGGATGACAAAAAAAGCACCAGTGGTGGAGCATTTTTTCTTGGAAGAATATTGGTTTCTTGGTTAAGCAAGAAGCAAGATTATATTTTGTAATGTATAGCTAAGGTAGAGTATGTTGCAACAACAAATAATTGTAATCAAGTTATTTGGATGAAGAAAATGTTGAAGGATATCAAAATTAAGTTTGAAGAACCTATTATCATTTACTGTGATAACACTAGTAAAATGAGTATGTCTAAGAATCCTATAATCACATTTTAACACTAAGCATACATCTATTAAGTTTTATGTGTTGAGAGAGAAAGAAAAAGAAAAGGAGATTAGATTGGAGTATGTGAGTACTAAAGATCAGATTTTTGATATTGTTATGAAGCCTTTGCCTAAAGATACATTTGAGTACTTGAGAGGTATGCTTGGGGTTATGTTGCTACCTACTTCTGAGTAGATGATGTAGTAAGTTCATCATCTAGTGGTACATAGCACTATAGTTAGACTGGACTAAATGATGATGCTTCCCATATGGTGGAGTATCTATGATAAGATAAGTTATTAAGGACTCTTGGTAATTGCACCTGAATAGTGTCTTTGGACACTCAAGCTAGTTAAAGACTTGGAGCAACATGGTAGCAATTGGTATTTAACAATTTGCATGTTGAAATATTGAGGCCCTTGACATTGATGTCAATGGGGGAGAGAGTATGCATGACTAACATCTCCTAAGAATGAGGAAGAAGAATTCCTAAGCATAAATGAGGAGAGATATCTCTTTAGATAGATTTAGAAAGATTCATGTAAGGAAGCAGGAATAATCACCTAGTGCATTGTGAGTTGTTTAGTATGGAGAAAATAATTACCCAAAACAAGATGCAAAAGCAGATATACACCTATTGTATTGAGAATTTATTTTTAGCATGTGGATAACTGATGATGATCATCAGCAATAGTAGAACACCATTTTGGTATTCTTGGAACTTAGATGGTTTTTCATCTATATTGCCATCAATGCAAAAGGGGGAGATTGTTAGTATAAATGCTAATGATACTACTTTGTGTGAGTATCCTAAACATTGGAGAGTATTGATATGTTGCATTTATGACTATGTCTGTCATTGATGTCAATATAGTATGATTTATGTAAAGATTGGTTGAGTAAAAAACAAAGATCTTAGTTGTACAAACAATAGTTCTATTATTTGGTGATGCATAGTTATGGAATGTTTGAATAGTGTCCTAATGATGTGGTTTAGTGCAAAGATTCTAAGTTGAAGACATACAAAATTTGTACCTAATTTATAGAGAGAAATTTAGAGACCGAGTATTGGGAAAGTAGTTCCTAATGTTTTTTTTCTATCTTACATTTGAGATGCAATGAGAAGATGCTTAGTCAGGCACTGACAAAGGACAAGCTATTGATCACATAAGCAAGTGTGCAAGCCCTAGTATCACATGTGTGGAATTTTGTATAGACTATGAGCTGACAATGCTATTGTAATTGTAATTAATTAATTATCTTATTATAATTAATTGGGAAAGCCTCAAGGTTGATTCAAGGAATTATTTTGAAGATATGGTATGAAGGAAAGATGTTTTCCTTATGTAAAGTGTAGTGATAATAGTATGAAGTGCAAAGTGAGAAAAGGAGCAGAGTGTTAGGTAAATGTGTGCAAGTGATCCAAGGGATTATTAGATGTGAGATTTGTAATTTGGTTACAAGATCAAAAGGAGCATAGGTTTGGTTGATAGGACAAAGGAAGAGGAACGAAGTACATTTCATCTCTATTATTCTGCAAGGAATAATACAAAGATCATTTGGATAGTATGTTCATTGGTCTTGTCCTTGAAGCTATTTGGGCAGTGGGTCCAGTTGTCTTCCACAACTCCTAACAGGGTTGGCACAACTCCTAAAAAGGCTAGAATCTCCTAATATGGATTCAAAGTCTCCTAACATGGAATCATATGTATTGAATGTATTCATAAACTCCTAACAGGGTCCATCCTCTAATAAAGAATATTTATATTGGTACATAATCTTGCAAGTACCATCTCCACTGGGGTTTTCCCCCCAATCAACGATTTCCCTAGTTAACATATCTAGTGTTATTGTGTCTGGGTATCTTGTGTTAGGAATAAGGTGTCTCAACCTTAGATAATTCTTATTCTTATTATTTGTTTTGTAAATGTGTTTTTTGCAAATAATGTAATTAAGTATGAGTGTACATGTCTAGTTGGCATGTTGATGTGTCGTTCCACTTGTATGTGTCAGCATCTTAAATTGTGTGTAAGGAGATAATGGCTAAAATGGTTATGATAGATTCTTATGATGCGTAAGAGCTATCTCTGGAAGATTTGATGATGGGTGAAGAAATGAAGACATGAAGTGATTGATCATTGAGTATTATACACTTGAGTCTCCATCTAGCACATGAGGCCCCAAAATGTTTTTTGGGTTCCTACTTTTCTAGATAATGGTAAACCCCTAATATGGTTATTCTTTGGAAGTTTCCCTAAAATGGAAAGCACATGATATAAGTGTTTTTAGAGTTGTAGATAGGAGGGAGTGAAAAAAGGTATTGTTGGTTGCTACTGATTCAGTTTTCTCTACCTTAAAAGAACTTGCAGTTGTAACCTTTTGTGTTGAAGATAATACATTATGTAGGTTTTGGAGGGGTGGGGTTGTTTTACCAAAAGGGTTTTTCCCCATCGACATATCTTTTTTTTTATGTGTTTTCTTTCTCTATCTATTTTCTATATTCATGGTTGACTACAATATTATTATTTACATAATATTGAACCTAAAATTGTAAGGATTTAATAAGAATTTGCACAATACTTTCTTTAACGAATTAGTGTAGGAAGTTATTTTTGCACCTAAGTTTCCTTACATCTTGTTGTGGTTTCTAAATATATATTTCATATGGTTAAAGTTTAATAAGGTTGATAATTGTAATAATAGTTGGAAAACTGATTCACCTCCCCCCCCCCCCGCCCCGCCAGTTATATTGGTTGATTATATATTATAACACATATTAGATCCAAAATTCTTCATTCTTCTATATCTTTCTCTTCTCTCTCATTGTAGTGGGTTGGTTCTAGTCTATTAAGAAGAGTTATAGCTATGATTCCACCATTATTTAGCATTTCTCTATGTTTAAACAATATTGTAGTGTCCTTGGAGCAAGTAGTTAGTATACTCATCTTTGGTGCATTATTCTACGTTATTGCATGCACCTAATGTTTTTGTTTCAAAGAAATTAATAAAGAGACTCTTGTTCAAAATTTTTGTTTTTGAATCTTGTCTCCTTTCTATGGGTTTGTCATTGTGTTTTTTTTGTTGTTGAGTCAAATACTTTAGTAAATGCTTAACATGCATTGATAGAGTTGCAGTGATCATGGAAGGACTTGATAAGCATGAGATTCATTTTGAATATTGATGTCTAATATACAAAGTAAAAGGATAGATCACAATGATATGGTGTATGTTCTAACTTACATGATACCTAATGGATAAGGGACTAATCAGCTAGGAGATTGCATGTCCTTTTTGTTGCATAGATGGGTTATGTTGAATAATCACAATTAAACAATACCCATTTCCCTTTCATGTTGTAGAGCTAAAAAAGATAACCTACACTTAGCTTGTCAATCTCATAGGTCATCTTACTATATATTTCATACCTTTTCCATTTGCATGAGCATAGAAGATTTGAGGTTTTAATCTTCTTGATGTAGATTCAAATGTATGTTTTGGAAACTGGTACCATATGAATGAATCTGAGGTCTACCTACCTAGGTTTTGTAGAGCCTAAAGAAGAAGGTGTTAAGACTTATAGTTGGTCTAGTTTCTAAATAAATTTTGTTCATCATAGGAGATAGATGTCCTTAGATGAAATCTTGACTTGGCTACTTGGTAGTTGAAATCTCTGTTAAAGTAGGAGCCAACACATTAGATGAGTTTGTATTGGTAGTTTCCTTGTTTATTTTTAGGATGTCTTTATGAATGACGGAATCTTCAATGCTATCTCCCTTTATAATTTACTTGGAAATAGTGATTAGAATTTTGATCTTAAGTGCATACATTAGATTAGGGACTAGGTTTTTAATGCATGGATTAGCTCGTTGTTGTTTAAGAATATCCAATGAGCATTAAATGACAAGGTTTCTCCAATGCAACAAGAATGTTATGAATGGTTCTCCTTTATTTTTCTTTGTTGAGCATAAATTAGATAGTGTCACCTCACTTATTATGTTGAAGGTGAAGTGAGATATGAATTTATCTGCAATTTCTAACCAATATTTTATATTACTCTATAGTTTCTCAATTATATTGCTGGATTATATATTCTAACACATATTAGATCTAGGATTCTTCTTTCTTCTATAGCTTTCTCTTCTCTCTCATTGTAGTGGGTTGCTTCCAGTCTATTAAGTAGAGCTCTAGCTATGATTCTACCATTATTTAGTATTTCTCCATGTTTAAACAATACTGTAGTTTCCTTGGAGCAAGTGGTTAATACACTCATCTTTGGTGTATTATTTTGGGTTATTGCATGCACCTAATGTTTTTGTTTCAAAGAAATTAATATAGAGACTCTTGTTGAAACAAATTGTTTTGAATATTGTATCCTTTCTATGGGTTTGTAATTTTCAGTGATATATGGACAAAGAACATATAGTCTAGTTGCAACTTGATTTAAAGTTGTATGTCATTGTGTGTGTTTTTTTTTAGTCAAATAATTTAGTAAATGCTTAATATGCATTGACAGAATTGCAGCGATCATGGTAGGATTTGATAAGCACGAGATTCATTTTGAATATTGATGTCTAATTTACAAAGTAAATGGATAGATCATAATGATATGGTGTATGTTCTAACTTATGTTATACCCAATGGATAAGGGACTGATCAGCTAGGAGATTGCATGTCATTTTTGTTGCATAGATAAGTTATGTTGAATAATCACAATTAAACAATATCCATTTCCCTTTCATGTTGTAGAGTTGAAAAGGATAACTCCACTTAGCTTGTCAATCTCATAGGTCATGTTACTAGCTATTTTATATCTTTTTCATTTGCATGAGCATAGAAGATTTGAGGTTTTAATCTTCTTGATACAAATTCAAATGTATGTTTTGGCAACTGGAACCATATGAACGAATATGAGGTTTACCTACCTAGGTTTTGTAAAGCCTAAAGAAGAAGGAGTTAAGCCTTATAGTTGGTCTAGTTTCTAGATAAATTTTTTTCATCATAGGAGATAGATGTCCTTAGATGTAATCTTGTCTTGGCTACCTGGTAGTTGAAATCACTATTACATTAGGAGCCAACACGTTAGACGAGTTTGTACTGGTAGTTTCCTTGTTTGTTTTTACGATGTCTTTATGAATGAGGGAATCTTAAATGCTATCTTCCTTTCTAATTTACTTAGAAATAGTGATTAGAATTTTGATCTTAAGTGCATAAATTAGATCAGGGACAACATTTTTAATGCATAGATTAGCTTTTTGTTCTTTGAGAATATCCAGTGAGCATTAAATGACAAGGTTTCTCCAATGCAACAAGAATGTTAGAATGGTTATCCTTTCTTTTTCTTTGTTGAGTATAAATTAGATAGTTTCACCTCACTTGTTATGTTGAAGGCGAAGTGAGATATGAATTTATCTGCTATTTTCGACCAATATTTTATATTACTTTGTAGTTTTGAAATGGAGGCATATAGAGACTTTTCTCAAAGGGATTAGGATGTAAATCACTTTCTATGTATAGAACTTGTTTCTTTTGGACTTCCAATGCCTCAACTTGTTTGACCAATTGTTTGAATTGGTGTAGTAAATCCTCATAAGGGAGTTGAGTGTTAGTTCTTTCTTCAAGTCTTTTATGTCTTCGAGTAGATCTTTTCTATGGAGAAAACTATGTCTACTTGGTTTTGACGTATCTATATTTGAAGACTTGGGTGATGTATCACTAGGATGTGGAGGTATGTTGAAACCTCAAAGATAGAAAGGTCCTTGTGGTACTTTTTGTGCCATTAGTTGTGATTGTTATGCCATTGGATATGGTTGTTGTATCATTGGTTGTGATTTCTATTGCACCATTTGCTATAGTTATTGTTGAGATAAAACTATTTGTTGAATGTAAAGCCATGCATGAGATTGTTGTTGCAGAATTATATGTTGAGTTTGTGGAGGCACATGTTGTTGCAACAATTTTTGTTGATAGGTAATTTTTTGTTCCAATCATTTTTGATATTCCAACTATTGTTTTAATTATCCTTGTACCTCTTGAGGTTGTCATTGTTGTTGTGGATGTTGATATGTCATGTAGATGTTGATATGTTACATGTATGTTAAAGGGATTTGGATTTGGTTGTGCATTAGGAGTTCATTGGGTCCTTGCACCACATAATTTTTTTGTTGTCTTGGATGTTGACTATGTCCATTAGAGGTGAGAATTATGTTAGCATCCTTATTTTAATATGTTTGGGAGTTTGATGCTTCACCTTGGGACATCACATTTATTCAACAATGGTCCATATTCCTTTAGGAAATTGGTGAAATGTCAATAAGAATCCTCCTTGTGATTTGATAGGTGTTTTTTCCATAAGTGTTGATGATTCACATGGCATACTCATAGTGGGCTCCATAGTGGTTGATTTTGTAGTAGTTGGTAGAGTTAAGAGTAAGGGAACACTTTGTCTATTTCCTTCTAAAGGAGGTATGTGTGGCATCCCTATGGTGCAAGTCCCCTTAGGACTTCTTTTTGTTGCATCATTTGATTGAGGTCATTCTTTAATGTCCTTTTGGGATAATTTGGAAGAGTCTTTGTTGGTATTAATTGATGGGGGTTCATCAAATAAGGGGTTGATATTAATGTTTTCAAAAGTACCTTGGAGAATCTCAATGGTTTATTCTTGGTGAGGTTTCATAGGTGTTACCTTTGTATTTTAAAATTCCAAAGGTTTTTTCCCCTTATCCAAGTCTAATTTAATCATCGGTTGTATGTTTTCAAGTTTGCGATTGTCTTAATATTTAGAATTAGGTCCTTCCAAGTTGGGATTAAACTTGACTATCTCTTGGGCTACCAAGAGTTTAAAGTTCTTTTGAAAAGTTTTGTCTTGGCATGCCCTAGCCATTTCTTCATTGATGATACCATAGTCTATGTTAGAATTGTCACTTAGGTAAAAAGTACCTTTTTGTATGTTTGAATGATTAAATGTACTTGTTCTAGGTTTGTTGAATTCAAATGAGTGGGTTTATTCATCCTTGGGTGTTGTAGGTACACTTCCACATCTAGGTGGTGTAGGAATGAATATGAGTTTGAAATTGAGACTCCATTGAAACATTCCATATGTAGGGGAAGTGTTAAGAGATAATTTCATGGTAGACATGTTGTTGTGGGTTGGTTGTCGCATTTCTTAAGGGTTACTATTTTGCAAATACATCCTTAGGGGTGCACAAGTAATGGTTGTGGAACTTTGATTTGATTTGTGTCAAAATTTTGTTGAGGTTCCTTGGTTTTATTTTGTCTTTGAAAATCTTTTTGTTGTGTTTGCACTTAGGAAAAAAAGGATTGATATAGATCTTCTAGTCTCTAAGCTAATTGTGTCCTTGTGAGAGATAGCATGATACCTAACTATGTAGATGCAATGGAGAAATCTTGAAATTATATCTCTACCTCTCAAGTGTGCACCTAAACTACCAACTGTGCTTAGATAGTACCAAGTGCACCTTTAAAATGTGCACTTGGTATCTAGAAGGGTGCAGTTGGTAAATGAGGTGTTTGGGTGACAAAAATGCAAAGTATGAATGCTCTAGGTGTTTTTAGGGTTTAGGGATGCAATACAGGTTTTAAGAATGTAATTTGGGGCTCTAGAACCTAAGGTGAACTTCCTAGTTACCAAGTGTTCTCTGAAACTACCAATTGTGCTCTAAAACTACCAAGTATGATCTGAAACTACCAAGTTTGCACTTGTCCTTTATGAGCACTTGTCAAACATGACCCAAGAAAATGAAAAAAAAGATGAAAAAAAACTAAGGTCAAGATCATTTATCCATCAAGATAAGGAAATATTCTATGACTCATACTTTATTCTAATTTTTGACTAAGTTCAAAGGGGTCTTAGGTTCAAAATGAGGTTTAGAGGGGGATTAACATGGGGACTGTGCAAATTGGATATGCAAGATACAAGGATCCTAGGGTGAAAAATGATGTTCAAGATGTGATTAGAATGAGGACCTATGCAGGCATCTAAGGGCAATTCTAGGGTCTCAAGATGTAATTTGAAGGTCAAAATTGATTGTTCTAGCAACCAAGTGTGCCCAGAAAGAACTGAGTGCATTTTGACAAATCCAACTATGCCTATGGTGTACTTGGGGCCCAAAAGAGCACAGTTGGTAGTTTTGGAGCGCTATTGGTAAAGTGGGCTAATACTTTGGTGATTCAGGACTTGGTGACTTTCATACTGTTATACTAGAGAGTGAATTGATTAGGCATGACACTATGATTAGAATGGGGGTGCAAAATGAGGGCTAGAACATGGGAAATAAGGACTAATTACAAAATGAGAGATAGGAAACGTAAGAATGCAAGTTGAGGGATGCAAGATGAAGACTAAGGGCTGAAATGTGAAGACTAGGAGATGCAAAATGAAGCCTAAGGGATGCACTATGAAGACTAAGGGATGATCTTGTTAGATTATGGTGACTAATCAGGAAAGTACTGTACATACTTCGTAGATTTGCCATTTTTAGATTTGTCACTAAAGTTATGGCTAATTTACGGCCAACATGTTATAACCCTAAAGCGGTTTAATAATTGTATAAAAGGGTTCAGGGTTGGGTATTTTCATTATGTTGTGATGCAAAATTGGTTCTTACAACAGTATTGAGCTGTAAGGGATTACGGATTGTAATCAGGTTGTAATCACTAGATTGTAATAAGATCGGACTTGCTGTTTGGTGGACGTAGCCCAAGGATTGGGTGAACCATGTTAAATCTTGGTGCCTTGTGTTCATTCTGTGTGATCTATTATTTTTTGTTATTGGTTATATTTGCATGTAGTTTTTATTTTTGTCCGTGGTTTTGTCCTAATAGATCTATGAGGGATAAAAGATATATGTATGAGGATCAAAAGATGGACAATGAAAGGATATGCTATGCAAAAATCAAGTCTAAATCATACCAAGGACTCTTAAGGTTACAAGTCTCCATGTTTACATAGTTCTCAACCATTTGACAAAAGATTTGCAATGTCTTGACAATGTGATTATTTGGAAGTGTCCAAGGTTTAAATGTGTTTGGTGTAAGTTTTTAAATTGGCAATTATCTTGGTTAATGTCATTCATACAAACAAGACACAATAGACAAGAATAACTATTGTTAAACTTGAAAGACACACCATAACCTACGCTTTAAGACTGTATCCACTACATTCCCACTTGAACCAAAGTTCAATTGTGCTTATCTAGAGAAGAAAACCTAGGACCTTGGCACCATAGGCTCCCCTTATAGTGCACTTACTTCTTGGGGCTACCAAGATCCACTTCTCAAGGGTCATCACTTTCCAAGGGATTGTTGCCTCTACTAAGGAAAACGATAATATGGGATATCTTCATGGGCATGGGTGACCCCCTAAGCTAGTGGCTAGAAAGGATTTTAGCCATTAAGACATGGTGTTTAAAATAAAGAGATCAAACAAGTAAAACCCCCTCTTCAATTCTAGTTTCCATGTCCTTTATTCTCCTTTGTTGATGTAGCTCCAATTGCCTATAGTTCACACAATTGAAAGAAAATAACAATGATATGATGATGCTATTGAGAATACTAGAAGCATGGTTTTGGCCTAATGTTAAGAGGTTATAAGGATTAAAAAAAGGATACAAGATGGCTCAATTTATAGCCAAAATAAAAGAGGTGAGACATGAATGAGGAGATGTACATTTGTCAATTCGAGTGTGCAACTTTGTGTGATATTCCTTATAATATGTATGATGAGTATGACACAATATGCCACATATAGGATTCTATGATACATAAAATTTTCTTCACAATAGATTGAGGAAGATTGTTGAAGAAGGAGACTATTGAGAATAGATTGATACAAGTAGGATCAATATGTTTCGATCATTGTTTTATCACTAATATCAAACCTACTATTTTTTGGTAAGACAAATTCTTATATTATTTAAGTATTATCACTTATTTGATTGATGAAGAGGATTTGATCAAAAAGATGTAAAAATAGCACCTGAAAGGTTGAGTTATGATTATGTAAAGGAGTACAAGAATCAACTAAGACAGTGATAACATGATGTATTGATAATCTATTTAAGGTTACAGAGGCTAGTTACACAAAGAAAGTTTAGAAGAACAAGTTAAACAAATTTTGTCTATCAAGCTTGACCAAGTGGATAGTAGGTGTCAAGCAAAGTCAATGCAAGCCAAGTAAAAAATTAGTTGGAGTTGAGTAAAAGTCTACTCTAGTGTATGTCAAGAAAAACAATGAATGCCAAGTAAAGTTTAGTTGATGTCAAGCATCACTAAACTTTAGTTCATGCTAAGTGATTTTATAGAGGATGTCTAGCAAAATAGCATGTGTCGAACATCAAAAGAAAGCTAATGCCAAGTGCCTGCATTATTTGAAAGATCATGAATTCGATAGATCTAAGACAACAAGTTTGTTTTTTTAGATTGTGTGAACTAGGTGGAAGATAAGATTGATGAGATGGTGGCACAAAATTCAAGGTAAACTATTTTGAGGTGAATTCAAAGAGAATTGAAGGAGAATTTTTTAGAAGAGATATAAAATGAGGGGTAGATTCATTGAATCCTACCTAATCCATCCTAACCCTAAATTAGACGATGTAGAATGAATGAGAAAAGATCTTAATTTCCTATTTATAGGGATGGTTGGTCAGAAGTAAGGGTTGTCATGTGTGAGAACCTAAGGAGACAAGGAGTCAAGGGTTTTGCTTCATCAAGTGACCTAAGAGAAGAGTCTGCATTAGCATGTTAAGAAAAAATGCTTAAGGGTATGAATTCTTGAAGGGTGAACAAGCTATCAGAGCTAAAATGTGTGAGGGCCAAGAAAAATGGAGGACTGAAGCATGGGTCTATAATCTACAAATAGAGTTGTAAGTTCTTATCAGATCAGGCCTTACTATTACTCCTCTAATAATTTTATTAGTCTAGCATAAATCCTTTAGATTAAGGTTGACCTAACAGTCATTTGTAAATCCTTTAACTTTGTGACATTCTAAGTGAACGTTCTAAAGTCCTCTAACAAGGTTCACTCCTAATAGGGTGATTGAAATCCTTTAATAGGGTCACATTTGACAGTGTGTATTGTAACCTTTAACAAGGTTGGCCTTTCACAGGGAATCACTTTAGAAGAGTGAAAAAGAGTAGCATGTTACTAGTGATTTTTTTCAAATTGGGTTTTCACATAAATCATTGTGTCAAATGTGTTACTGAATCTATTATATTTCATGTTTACATTTTTGCAAATTGATTTTATAGTAACCTAAAAGTTTTTAGTAATTACATAATCTTATGGATGCATGCATGATGATAAATGTTTTATAGGTTCACTATGCTATGAAAAGTTTTATTTATACATATGGACCTTGGATAACTAATTCACACCCCTCTTAGTTATTATAAAAGTATTCCAACAAATGGTATCAGAGCCATTTACTTAAGAGGACTAGTTTGAAGGTACTAAAAGCACACATATCAAGATGTCAAAAAGAGAAGTACCCAAGCTTAATAGAGATAACTTTCCTACATGGAAAAATTTGATGAAGCTACACCTTGAAGGACTTGAAGATCATGGATAATCTACCATTACTATTGAGTATGTTGGTCTCATTGGAGCACCAACTATCAAGGATATGAAAAAGAAGAAAGAACATAATTAGGCAATACTAGAGATTGGGTCAAATTTGATGATATAAAAGTTCTTGATAGTGCAAATAAAATGTGGGATGCCTTAACCGCCATCTATGAAATAGACACTAATGTTCTAAGAGTCAAAGCTAAAAGTCTCAAAGGTAAGTTTGATGATATGAGAATAGAAGAAGATGAAACTATTGCTCAATATGTCGCAAGAATAAAAAAAGTTTTTAATGCAATAAGAAGAGCTACTAGTAAAATAGATGATGCTACTATACTAAGAAATTTTTTAAGAACATTGCTGCCTATATATGTTATTAGAGTTCTTGCAATTCAAGAACTGAGATGTATACCAAAGAATATATATAAACCTAAAAATATTGAATCTTATTTTAAAGCTAAGGTTTCATTGAAGGAATTTGATGACAAGAAGAAGAAGAAAAAGATATAGTATGTGTCTAGTAATAGTGATATAGATGAGAAGGATGTAGAACAACTTGAAGCACTACTGGAAAGAAGATTCCATAGAGGTAAAGGAAATTTCAAAGGTAAATTACCTATCATTTTTTTTAATTGCAATGAGGTTGGTCATATTGTTTCTAGATGTCCAGAGAAGAAGAACTACACAAGTGGTGATAAGTACAAAAGTAGGAGAGATAAAGACAACAAGGACTACAAAGACAAAAGAAAAAAGTCATGCCGCCTTGCTAAAGAGGAAACAAAAGATGGATATATGAACATGATGATGAAGTGGTGTATGTTAAAATGTAAGAAAAATATAATGAAAATGAGGCAACTACACATGTGACTTGTGTGAACAAGAATGACAGATGGATCATTGACAGTGGGTGTTCACACCTCAGGACTAGAGATAAAAGTAAGTTCATTACTTTGAATTATTATGATGGAAATAGTGTAAGATTTGGTAATGATGAACCATGTTTGATAAAAGGAAAAGGTTCTATCAAACTTAGAAATAAGATTTTATGCGACAATGCTTACTATGTTGAAGGACTTAACTATAATTTGTTGAGTGTGTCACAACTGAATAATTCAAGATTTAAGGTTGAGCTTGAAAAAAAGATTGCTAAAAGATATGACACAAATGGAAAAATGATTGGAAAGGGTGATCCAACTAGGAGTACTCTATTCTATATTAGCATATAGGATGCTACTTGTATAGTTGTAAAATTTGATGATGTGTAGCTATGGCACAAAAGGTTATGCCATGTTAATTTTGATAACTTGGCTATTATTAGTAACATGAGAAGAGTTAGAGTTTTTCCTAAGTTGAAGAAACTTGATAATATAATGCACAAACAATGTCACTTAGGAAAAATGACAAAGTCAAGTTTTAAGAGTAAACTCATACCTCTAAAGAAATACTAGAGATTGTTCATACTAACTTGTGTGGACCAATTGAAGTGCAAAGCTACAAAGAAGATAAGTACATTATGTTGTTTGTTGATGATTATTCTAGAATGATGACAGTTATGTTTCTAAAAAAGAAATATGATACTTTCCAAATGTTTAAATGGTACTTAGCAAGAGTTGAGAAGGAAACAAGTAAAAGTCTAAAATGTTTGAGATCCGATAGAGGAGGAGAATTTAAATCACATGAGTTTCAGATGTTCTGTAATGATAGAGGAATCAAAAGACAAACATGTGCCCCTAGAACCCCTCCACAAAATAGAATTCTTGAAAGGAGGAACAGATCTATAATGGACTATGCTAGAACACTCATGATGGAGAAAAATGTTGCTTTGAAATACTAGAGAGAATCTATAAGTACAATTGTCTATACATTGATCTATGTACAAGTCAAGAAATGTACTTATTCAACACCTTTTGAACTATGCTATGGATACTCACCCAATGTAAAATATTTTAAGGTATATGGAAGCAAATTCCATATTCTCAAAGACTTCAAGAATGGTGAACTAGATGTAAAAAGTGAAGAAGGTATATTCCTAAGAAATTCCATAATAAGTAAAGCATATAAGTGTTTAAATACTAATACTAACAAAGTTGTGCAAAGTGCAAATGTAAATTTTGATGAATATAGAGAAGTATATGAGGCTAAACCTATGAAAGAACTAGAAGAATACAAATAATTTTTATACTTTTATGAAGGTGTGCCTGCTAAAGAAGATTCTAAAATCAAGCTACAAACCAACAACAAGTTTTAGTGACTACTGAGTCACATACTATGAATGTCACGTTGCATTCAGGAACCGAGCTACATTCAAATGTCGAGTTACAAAATGAAGTCAAAGCACATTCTAATTTTGATATTAGTAGAGATGCTAAGCTACCTGACAGAGATGTATATAGTGACTCTAAAGTTGAAAGACTAATTGAGGAAACTAGAGCTAAACCAAGATTGTCCAAATATGTCAAATGACATCATCATACTACACAAATTATTGGAGATGAAGATGCTAGACCAATGACAAGAAATAGATTGAGAAATGATACATGTTTATGGAGCATGAAAGAGCCTAAATTAGTGAGAGATGCATTAGAAGATGTGGGCTAGAGTAAATCCATGGAAGAAGAGATTGAATAAATTGAGAAAATAAAACATGGACACTAGTTCCTAGACTAGAAGACAAAAATGTGATTGGCACCAACTGGATATATAGAAACAAGCTAGATAAAAATGGTGAAGTCACAAGGAACAAGGTAAGGTTAGTCTAAAAAGGATATGCACAAAGAAAAGGAGTTCACTATAGAGAGACATTTTCTCCTATTGCTAGTTTGGAAGGAGTAAGAACTTTTATTGCTTATTCTACATACAAAGGTTTCAAAGTTTATTAAATGGATGTTAAATCTGCATTTCTAAATGGCATATTAGAGGAAGAAGTTTACATAAAACAACTAGAAGGATTTTTTGATGTTAATAATAAGAACATGGTATGTAGATTGTACAAAGCTCTGTATGGTTTGAAATAAGCACCAAGAGTATGCAATGAGAGACTTCATAATTATCTTGTGAAGATTGGACTTGAAAGGACTAATGATAACAACAATATGCACATGAAGATAGAAAAAGGAAAAGGTATTTTGTTATCTAAATTTTTATGTTGATGATATCATAATTAGAGGTCAAGATGCTTTATGTAAGGCTTTTGCAAATGAAATGAAGCAAGAATTTGAGATGTATATATTTGGAGAGATCAAGTTCTTCGTGGGTTTGCAAGTATATTAGATAAAATATTGTATATACATCACTTAGTCAAAATATGTCAAGGAAATAATGAAAACTTTTAGATTGGAGGATTCCAAACCAGTAAGTACACCTATGGTGACAAGACACAAATTGTCAAAGAATGATGATTCAGCTGAGGTGAATCAAGCATTACACAGATCTATGATTAGAAAATTAAAATATGTAGTACACAATAGACCTGACATTGCATTATCTATAGGGATAGTTGCAAGATTCTCTACTAATCCTAGGGAGAATCATTTGATGGTTGTAAAGAGAATCATGAGATGTCTGAAAGGAACAGAGGAGTATGGTCTATACTATAAGAAAAATGAGAAATTTGAATTAAGACCCTATACTGATATTGATTGGGTTGGAAACATTGATGATAGAAAGAGCACCAGTGGAGGAGCATCTTTCTTAGGTAAGAGGCTAGTTACATGGACTAGTAATAAACAAAACTGCGCCTCACAATCTACTATTGAAGCTAAATATATTGTTGCTGCCATAAATTATACAAATACTGTATGGATTAAACAACTACTCAAAAGTATGAAGGAAGAGATCATAGAACCAGTGATAATTTATTGTGACAACACAAGTGCTATCAATACATCAAAGAATCATGTGATGCACACAAATACTAAGCACTTTGCAATCAAGTATCATTACTTGAGAGAATTAGTTTAAGATAAAGAGGTGAAGATGGAATATGTTAACACAAAATAACAAATTGCTGATATCTTCACAAAAGCATTACCTAAAGATGCTCATGAGTATCTAAGAGATAAATGAGAGGTGATACCCCTATCAAAGGCTACCTAAGTAACAAAAAGAGCTCCCTACATCAAACAAGCTAATTTTCATATGTTACAAATTGATACAGTGGTTCTTACTTTAGGAGCTACCTAAAGTAGTCAAAGAGCTAGAACTAAAAATCAATCACAAGTAAGGTGATAGAGGGAGAAACTGAATAATTTTTATATCTACATATTAAGATGATAAGTCTTTGGCATTATTGTCAAAGAGGGAGATAATTTTTAATCAAGGGAAAGACAAGAAAGAGGGAGATAGTTATTAATCAGGAGAAATGAAGTGTATCTACTAGATAATATCTACTTAGTAAGAGGAAGGTAGTGTAGAGGCAAAGATATAAGAAGTAATTCAGAGGGAGTTGTAATGATGACTCAAAAGAGTTTTGTAACCTATTGGGAAGAAAAAAGCTATTGATAGAAGGAGAGATTTCAATACAAGAAATTATTCTCTTTTCTTTTTGGTATTATGTTGGTCTTACTATTTTAACCTAATCATCTTGGTTGATCAGTTTGGTCTGCCATCAATGCCAAAGAGGGAGATTGTTGAGAATAGATTGAGAAAGATTGTTGAAGAAGGAGATAATTGAGAACAGATTGATACAAGTATGATCAATATGTTTTAATCATTGTTTTGTCATTGAAGTTAAATGTGTTGTTTAATGGTAAGACAACTACTTATATGATTTAAGTGTTATTGCTTATTTGATTGATGAAGAGGATTTGATCAAAAAGATGTAACAATAGCACCTAGAGGAAAGGTTGAGTTATGATTATGTAAAGGAGTACAAGAATCAACAGACAGTGATAACATGATGTATTGATAATCTACTTAAGGTTACAAAGGTTGGTTACACTAAGAAAGTTTAGAAGAACAAGTTAAATAAAGTTTTTCTACCAATCTTGACTGAGTAGATAGTAGATGCTAAGAAAAGTCAGTGCAAGCCAAGCAAAAAATTAGCTGGAGCCAAGTAAAAGTCTACTCTAGTGTATACCGAGAAAAACAGTGAATGCTGAGTAAAGTTTAGTTGATGTTGAACACCAATAAACTTTAGTTTGTGCCGAGTGATTTCACAAAGGATGTTGAGCAATGCAGTATGTGCTAAGCATCTGAAGCAAGCTAATGTCGATTAACTGAATTATTTGAAAGATTATGAATTCAATGGATCTAAGTTGACAAGTTTGTGTTTTTGGATTGTGTAAACCAGGTTGAAGATAAGATTAATGAGCTAGTGGCACAAAATTCAAGGTAAACTATTTTGGGGCGAATTCAAAGAGGATTGAAGGAGAATTTTCTAGAAGAGATATGAAATGAGGGGTAAATTCATTGAATCCTACCTAATCTATTTTAACAATAAATTGGATGATGGAGAATGAATGGAAAAAGATCTTAATTTCCTATTTATAATGATGGCTAGTTAGAAGCAAGAGTTGTCATGTGTGAGAACCTAAGGAAGACAAGGAGTCAAGGTTTTGCTTCATCAAGTGACCTAAGAGAAGAGTCTACATTGGCATGTTAAGCAAGAATGGTTAAGGGTATGAATGCTTGAAGGGTGAACAAGCTATCAAAGCTAAAACGTGTGAAGGCCAAGTAGAATGGAGGACTAAAACATAGATTAGTAATCTAAAAATAGAGCTATAAGTCATTATCAAATCAAGCCTTGTTGTTACTCTCTAATAATTGTATTAGTCTAGGGCAAATCTTTTGGATTAAGGTTGACCTAACAGTTATTTGTTAATCCTTTGACTAGGTAACATTCCAAGTAAATGGTCTAAAGTCCTCTAATAAGGCTCACTCCTAATAGGGTGATTGAAATCCTTTAATAGGGTCACATTTAATAGTGTGTATTGTAACCTTTAATAGGGTTGGCCTTTCATAGGGCATCTCTTTAGAAAAGTGAAAAAGAGTAGCATGTTACTAGTGGTTTTTTCCAAATTAGGTTTCTATGTAAATCATTATGTCAAATGTGTTACCAAAGCTATTATGTTTCATGTTTACATCTTTGCAAATTGATTTGATAGTAACCTACAAGTTTTTAGTAATTGCATAACCTTATGGATGTATGCATGATGATAAATATTTTATGGTTCACTAAGCTATGAAAATTTTTATTTATACATTTGGACCTTGGATCGAGGGACTCAACATTGTCGATGAATAGATGATAAAAATGATAGTTTTGGCTTAGTGTTGAGGGACATGGTAGTGCTAATGTCAAATTTGATAGGTTTGATAGGTTTCCAAGGCACTAAGAGACACAAAAATGCCTAGGACTAGATTAATGTTGATTGATTTGATATATTTGACATGTTTTAGGTTGATTAGGGTTGATTTGGGATAGTTTTGGGTTAATTTGGGATGATTCAGGGTTCATTAAAAAGGATTTTGATGATGTTGACATGATTTAGAGTTGATTATGAAAAGTTTAGATAAAAAAAGAACCACTTCTCAAATGATCTACAATTGATTTGAAAGGTGGGTGTGAATGGTGAAGGATATTGTTGAGATATGCTTGAATTATATTAAAATTGGCCAAAATATTAGAATTAGTAAAATGAGAAAATGGGATGTGTTAGTATGAAAATGTGATTAAATAGTAGACACAAACCATTTTTGAGTGTCTACACTAGGTTAATGAATTTAACATATGGTTATAACTAAAGCATGCCATGTTAGTATTGTGGTTTCACAAATGCATGCCTCATTTCTCCTAAAAATTTGGACCACCTAGTAAATTTTCTGGTCTCCTAGGCCCCTAGTCTAGGGCTTGGGTCATTTTAGGACTCCCCCTAGAGTTTGGTTTTAATCTCTTTCTCTAACTAAGAAAGCCAAGTGTTAGAGCTAAGGAACTTTGGGAGATTTTTATGTATTTAAGTGCATGGATGCACACTAGCGCACTTAGTGCATATGCACACCTATCCAAGGTGCATAGGTGTGCTAAATGTGCAATTGTACACCCATTCCCTTTGGAGATGTGCACACGTACATCTGTGATGTGCACACCTCCAAAGGGTGTGCACACCAGGCCTAGGCCTATATAAGCCCAAGACTCCTCCCCTCTTCTCACTTGTTCTCAGATGCTCATTTTCTCTTGCACCCTTGCAACTCCAAAGGTGCGCTAAACCTACAAGAAACACCAAGTGTTAGATAACACCAAAGGTTTTCACATGCACACCTTATAAAGGTGTGCATGTGCACATCTCATCAAGGTGTAGATGTGCACACCTTTGTTCACGCTCAAAACCTAAAAACATAAAAACCTAAGAGCACTGAGTCTTGAAAATTTTGGTACATGCACACTTATCCAAGGTGCACATGTGCACACCTTTTTTTCAATCTTTTTTAAAACTAAGACAATGTAAAATACTCAAGGAAAGGTGTGCATATGTGCACCTCCCCAAGGTGCACACATGCACAACTCTCTTTAAAGCAACCTTAAGGCATAAATAAGGGTGTGCACATGTGCACCCCACCAAGGTGCACATGTGCACACCATTTTGTGCACTCCAAATATTGAAGGACTAAGCTCTCCCCCTTTATGCACCTATCAAGTGCATGTGCACAGTTGCGCACATGCGCATGTGTGCACCTCACCAAGGTGTGCAGGTGGACAACTATGCCTTGGTTATAGAGGAATCATTTAAGCACATCTAGCACACCTATTAAGGTGTGCTAGGTGCGCTATTCTGCATATCAAGGCTATAGGGGAGGATTGATTTATTTTTACTATTTTTGGGCATTTTTGCTAGGTTTTTTATCTATTAGGGTTTGATTTACGTTATATTTTTAGCTTTCTAGATTAATGTCCATTCTTTTGTGTAGATAAAATGGCATCATCATCCTTAATGGAAAAAAATATTTCTCTTAGGCCTATTGTCTTCAAATACCAAGGTATACCAAAGAAATCCCACTTTCAAGATAGACATGCAAAAATCAGAGACATCAAGCCCAGACCTATTGACTGGAATGCATTCCTCACCATTTGAAACAAGCCTAAAGCAAGATCCACAATGGTATTAGCTATGATCAAGTTAGGGCTGGTAAATGCAACATCATGTCTAACTTCTATACAATCCTTTGAGTTGATTATGACCTTGGTAGAACATTATGTGCATGAAGAAAAGGTTGTCAAGAGTGTTACAAGGGAGATAGTCTTGGATCTTAGACCAAGGAATACTAAGAAGGTGTTTCATCTCCTAACGGTTGATCAATATGTAAATATGACCTACGACTAGGAATAAAGATGGTATAGGGAGAATGAAAAGGAAGCCAAAGAAATAATTCATTCTTCCTTCCTAATAGACAAAAAACTAATAGGTCGCAGAGTCAGGAAACTAGATATGACATGAGGGTACATTAATGATGATATTGGATATGCAATTGTACTTTTGAGTAGAGCCATAAGACTCCCTACAATGGAACAACTTCACATTTCAATGGTGCACTTCATAGAGACCATCAAGACAATGAAAATCCCAATAGATTGGGCTACTATCCTCAGTGATAATCTACATGAGTAGCTGATAGATATAAAAGATGATCTAATATTTTGTATGAAATCATACATGGTGTACTTACTAGTGGCTAGAACAACTAACTACCCAAGACTTTACAAAAATAGTAGCATGCAAGATGCTAATGCATGTCCCTATGTGGTATATCCTCAACTGGTGAAGAAGAAGATTTTAGAATAGAGCAAGGAGTATAGGATAGTGAATGACAACTTTATATTTACAATCATCCAATTCCTAGAGGGTGATTATGCTAAATAGATGTTAGTAGAGGCAACAACTAGAATCATAGAGATCAGCACCTACTACATCCAACTCAAAAAATTCACATACCTAAGGGTGGTAGGCACACAAGTAAACCCAATGAAGCTCCCAAGATATCCTTTAGATAGGCTCATTTTTTTGGAGATTGCTAGGCAACTCACATCTACATATGACAAAGTGAGGGAATAATGCAAGAAGACATGGGTGTGGTTGATCATTATAGGTGGTTTTGAGGGAAAGGAGAAGCATGATATAATGAACATTGATTTAGAATGGGATCAGTATCCCTTGAAAGAGTACAACTCCTCTCGCCCATACTTTGATAATACTAGGATGGTGCAACATATGGCTGAGAAGCAGTTTGTACACAAGGATGCACTAGAAGACCATTGGATGAATGCAATAGATGACTATGATATCTAAATAAGGGATTATTGTAGGATGATTCTATATTCGGCAGAAAAGACCCTCAAAATGAAGATCCCATTAAAGGTTATCAAGAAAGATATAGAAGATGTCTTAGATCCACTATAAAACAAAGATATAATTTATGGGAGGTTGATAATGAATATAGAGATTGGTAGAGATGAGAATCCAAAAATTAATAATAGAGCTAGGCACATAGTCCAACTAACAATAATGGATCAAGAAACCCTTCAAACTTGATCCAATTCCTTAGATTATTCCTCTTCAAGCAAAAACATGTCCAGATAGGGATAAAGGTGAAAAAGTCACAATACCAACCTTCCCTACTCAATCCCCATCTCGGCCAGAAATAGTATATCAACATGAGAGGGAGGATGAGTACTTTAGGGAGGATAAGGGAAAAAAAGAAAGTAAAAGAGTGTCTAAGGAAGCTAACCTAGAAGCTCAAGTACAAGAGACTGAGCAAGTGCCTCCACCGGGACAAGAATAGGAGCCAAAGAAAAAGGAAAAATAGAGGGTACCACTAGTAGGTCAAGAGGAAGAAGCCTCTACCTTAATTCCTAATAAGGAAATGGTTGAATCCACTATGGGAGGGTCACATAGTGGAAAATTGAAGAAAAAAATACTCCTCCTTCATAGGTGCCCAAAACCATTCTGAAAGCCAAAGTAGAAGAAGTAGAAGGGGAACAAATTGAATATGTCCCCTTGAGTCAAATGACTCACTTAGCTAGGGCCATAGAAGAGGAAATAAGAAGAAGCCCCACCCTAATGCCACCATCCATTCTAAAAGAACCTATTTAGGTTACTACTTCAGAGGATGAGAAACAACAGTGGATTGTAGACATGGAGGGTCAAGAGATAGATGTCTTTGACCTCTCAGATTGTGATTTCATGCCTATAGGCACTAAGATGGTAGGGGGTGAGATAAAGGATACTCCAAAAAGTCAATCTAACACAAGGAGGGAAAGAATAACTAGGGCTAGTGGCACACCCAACAATCCAAACCAACCTTGTAGAGTTAACACAATGAAAACAAACAACAAAGAGGACAACACCATAGAGAGAGAACAATATTTTTTTATTGATTCATCAAATGGTCAATGTGCATGCCCAATTGTAAGGCCTTCCGGGTTATGACCAGATACAAAATACATTCCAGATCTAAGATCCAACTTCAAATTCACACTTTGAGACACATATTCCATAGACTTTTCTAACCTTCTAGTTCTCTAAGTTCTACTACAAAATCTCTTACCAAAAATTTTCCCTAACTCTAAGCCTAAAAACCCTATTAATACTTTCCAAAATGGCTCATAAAAGATTCTAAAACATTATGAAATAGAAAGACCAACCTAAAGATGGTATCCACACATTCCAAGACAAGATCTTATCATAAACATCCTAATCAGAATTAATCTCACAAGTAGGATTTCATCAAAGATTCATAAAACTCATCCAAAATGCTGACACTCAGCATCAATAGGAACACTCAGCACATGAAGGCTCACTCAGCACATGAAGGATCACTTGGCACATGAAGGATAGCTCAGCACATGAAGGATAGCTCGACACACACTGTGGAACTTGACACATATTGTAGAGTGATATGGGATAACATGCTAACTTAAGTGTTAACATGACTTGGGATAACTTTAACTTAGCTTATACTACAAAATTATAGGCACTCAAAAAATTTTGCAGCCTGGCAATGACTATAACTCGACAACAACTAGTAGAATGAACAAAAATAAGAAGAAAAGCACATTAATTTAGGATGCTCCTACATCAAACAACTAGGGTAGAAAGAAATGATTCTTCTAAATCACGCATGTGTGACAACCTAAGCTAAATCCAACTCAGATTGGGAAATCCATGTAGCATCTTCAACTAGTCTATTTTTCCACTTCACCAAATATTCAGAGTAGTCTTTTCCTCTTGTGCTTTTACCAACTCTCTGATCCAATATCTATTCAACCTCTTCAATTTTCTTCTGAGGATAATCATTAGGTACATCAACTTCATCATCTCACTCATGATACTTATACATATCATCAATATTGAATATACGAGGTATATCCATGTCATTAGGTAACTCAACTTCATAAGCATTTCCATTATCAAACTTCTTTAAGATCTTACAAGGTCCAAACTCCTTTATCTTCATCTTACTAGTGAAAATCTTCCTTCAAATGAACCATCACCTCATCACCAACTTCAAAAGCATAATGTCTTCTAGACTTATCAGCATTCTACTTAGACTTATAATTACTTTGTTCCTACTTCAGCTTCACTTCTTTATGCAAAGACTCTATAAAATCAAAAAATTCTTCTCCTACAACACTTCTCTTCTCTTCACTAACAACATCCCTTAAATATGATACTCCTCTAGGCTTCATTGAAGTAACAATATCAAAAGGTGTCTTTCCTATACTCCTATTCACATAATAATTATATGCAAACTCAACTTGTGCCAATACCATCTCCCAATTATGTGCTCCATCTCCAACTAAGCATCTCATCAAATTGCCTAAGCTTCTACTCACAATCTTTGTATGTCCATTAGTCTAGGATGGAATGTAGAACTAAACTTTAGCTGAGTAACCATGCTCTTCCATAAATTTCTCTAAAAATAACCAACAAACTTATTGTCTCTATCAAAAATAATACTTCTTGGTAATCCATGCAATCTAACAATCTCTTTGAAGAAAATTTTAGCAGCATGCTCAACATCTAATGTCTTCTTACATGGTATAAAATGAGCCATCTTAGAAAATCTATCCACAACAACAAATATAGAATCACACCCCTTTGTTGTTTTAGGCAATCCAAGAACAAAATCTATACTGATGTCACTCCAAGGTTTCTCAAGGATAAAAATAGGTGTATACAATCTAGTATTTTGACTTATTTTGCAACTTGATAAACTCCACAACTCCTTACAAATTTTTGAACATCTTTATACATCTATAGCCAATAATACTTCTCCTTCAACAAACTCAATGTCTTATCAATTCCAAAATATCCAACCAATCCACCACTATGCTTTTCCTTAATCAAATTCACTCTTGCAGAACTTCTACGGATACACAACTAAATAGCCTTGAACAACATAACTTTTTGAATAAAATATTCATCATACTTATTGATGTAAATCTGATAGATTTGGTGCTCTGCACTCTCTCCATGCCTTAGAAAAATCAAGTTCAGTATCATACAACTCTTTCATCTCATCAAAACCAAGAACTTCAATCTTCATTTCAGTCAATAAAAAACATCTTATGTTCAATGCATCATCAACTCTATTACTAACTCCACTTTTATGCTTAATAAAAAATGTAAAACTCTACAAATACTCAACCCACTTCATATGTCTCTGATTCAACTTATTTTGACTTCCCAAGTACTCTAAAGCTTTATGATTAGTATACAACACAAACTCCTTAGGAATCAATAATGTCTCCACTTCTTCAAAGCTTGAACAATAGCACAAAACTCTTGATCATACACAATATACTTCCTTTTAACATCATTCAACTTATCACTAAAAAAAGCAACAGACTTACTTTCTTGACTCAATATATCTTCTATTGCTTTACCACTTGCATCACAATCAACTTGAAATACTTATTGAAATCAGGAAAAGCCAATACAAGTAACTCAGTAACCTTTTGTTTCAAAGTCTCAAAACTCTTATCAGCTCCATTTGTGAACCACTTGAATTCTTTTTTATCTTCTCTCATTGTCTCAATCATAGCATTTCAAACAACACTAAAATTCTTTATAAACTTTCTGTAAAACTAGCCAAACCATGAAATAATCTTACCTCACTCATATTCTTAGGTGTAGGCCATTCCAAAATTTATTTAACCTTCTCAGGATCCATTCTCAAACCATCAGCTGAAATAATAAAACCAAAATACACAATCTCCTCTTGCATAAAAGAACACTTTTTCAAGTTAATCATCAAATTCTCCTCTTTCAATCTTTTCAATACTTGCCTAACATGCTCAAGATATTCTTGTTAGAAACAATAGTCCACCAAGATAATTGAGAGGGGGGAGAAAATCAATTATCCAACAGTTAAAAACATTTATCCTCTTTAAACAAACTTAACCATTCAACCAATTAAGTAAACAACAACCATAAAGATGCACATAAACAATTGCACTAGATATGTTGACCAAGGAAACCCTTGATAAGAGGGAAAAACCTAGTGGAAATGATGCATACAAGATGATGTACTAATATAAATATTCCTTGTTAGAGGATGAACCCTGTTAGGAGTCTATTACAACATTTTGTACAAAGAGTCCCTGTTAGGAGACTTTGAATGCTTGTTAGGAGATTCCAACCCTATTAGGAGTTGTGTCCACCTTGTTAGGAGTTGTGGAAGATAGTTGAACCCGCTGTTCAAATAGCTTCAGGATCAAATCCATGAACCCACTATCCAATTGAACTCAATACTATTCCTTTCAAAATAATAGATGTGAAACAAACTTCTACTTCTTCCTCTATCTAGTACGTCAGACTTCTTCTCCCTCAAACCATGCAATCAAATCTAGTACTTAGTTCCCAATAACAATAACCCTTAAGGTCACTTACATGCATAGGTAAATGGCCCTGCTTCTTTAGCGCTCTACTTTCTCAATAGTTTGCAAGTCTCATGTATTCTCTATATGTTAAACACAAAAAAAATCCTTCCTTTATAGCATGCCCAATAATAAATCCCTGAGTCAGCTTCCCACTTAATTAAAATATATCAATTAAATAAATACACATTTAATTATTTTTGTCAACTCACAATCATAAGAAAACTTTTACTCGTGTGACTTCTGTACATGTGCATTCTTTGACATCATCACTGACTAGAATATTGTCTCCAGTTAACTGCACAACCTTTCATTACATTTTTGATGAGCTACAACAATCAAATAATAGGAGTTGCTTTCTTAATACTCTGGTTCCATACAGTTCTTTGTAGATTAGTAATATATTATGTATTCTATCAATTTAGGTTCCACACACTTACCCTTGTAACAGAAACATACGGTAGTGTACTTTGACAACTGTGCATCAATAGACGAGTACTGTATTATTCTTAATACAAAGATCACAATCTATTGTTATGTCAACCTTCACAAACTTACTACTATGTTGTCATCAATGACAAACACAACCATGAATACATCGTATCAATTTTATGCAATGCTTCCCCATAGTGATAGCATCAACATTCATGTTAACAATCTCGCCCTTTAGCATTGATGGCAACATAGATGAAAAACATCTAAGTTCCAAGAATACCAAGTATACAGATCAATCAATTTTTTATTCATTTTCCTCAAGCAAATATCATGCATCATGTTCTCATTTCTTCCTCATATAATGGTTTTCATGTCACTCTCTCCCCCATTGACATCAATGTCAAAGGTTAAGCTGTAATACACAAATAGTTCAATTTCTCAAAGATACAATAACCTATCAACATGACCACATGCCAATTTTTTGCTTTACAACTTTTGTATATAAATCCATAAACAACTCAAGTGTCTAGAGACACTATTTCATACGAATTGCCAATTACCAAGAATCCTTTTCTGACTCTGTGCATCACAGATACTCCCCCCTTAAGGAAGCATCAACATTTAGTCCAGTCTAACAATGGTGCTATGTACCCTAGACTGATGGACTTTTGTATCTTTTATTCTGAAGTAGGCAGGGGCATAACCCCAAGCATACGTCTTACATACTCAAATGTGTCATTTGGTAAGGCCTTTGTGAGAATGTCTACAGTCTATTCCTTAGTTTTAATATATTCCAATCTGATTTTGTTCTCTACAACTTTCTCTCTCAACACATGATACTTCATAGAGATGTGCTTAGTCTTAGAATGCAAAACAAGATTCGTAGACATGCTTACTATACTTATGTTATCATAGTAAATGATAATAGGTTCTTTGAATGTAATTCCAATATCCTTCATCATCTACTTCATCCATATAACTTGATTACAGTTGTTTGTTGTTGCAACATATTTTGCCTCTTCAGTACTCTGTGAAGTGCAATCCTGTTTCTTGCCAAGCCAAGAAACTAATCTTCCATCAAGAAATAATGCACCTCCACTGGTGCTTTTTCTATCTTTCATATCTCCTGCCCAATCAGCATTAGTATAAGTGAAAAGAGTAAAATATTTTCCTCTGTCATACCAAATTCCATAATTAAATGTCCCTTTCAGATATCTGAATATCCTTTTTACTGTTGCATAGTGATATTCTTTATGATCAGCCTAAAATCTTTCCACAATTCCAACCACATTAGCTATATTTAGTCTACTATAAGTTAGATGTTGCAATCCTCCAATCATAGATCTATACTTCTTTTGTTCAACAATAGATGTCTCATCTTTGCTAGATAACTTGTAACCAGTTACCATAGGAGTTCCAACAGGTTTACAATTTTTTAGTCCAAATCTTTTTAGAAAATCTTTCAAATACTTAGTATGAGAAATAAAGATACCTTCTTTATTTTGAACAATTTTTAATCCTAAGAATTATTTTTTCTCCTATCATTCTCATCTTAAATTCATTCTTCATATCTTCTAAGAATTTGTTACTAGCTTCATTGTTTCCTCCAAAAATGATATCATCAACAAACACAATGATTATCAACAAACCATTTTCTATTTCTTTTAGGTACAAATTGTTGACTGTTGTTCCTTAAGAAAATCTAATCTTTGCTAAGTATTTATCTAACCTTGCATACCAGGTTCTAGGTGCTTCCTTTAATCTATACAAGGCTTTCTTTAATCTGCAAACCATATTCTTCTCTTCTGTCAAGGGAAAACCTTCTAGTTGCTCAATATAAACTTCTTCTTCAAGTTCTCCATTCAAGAATGTTGACTTAACATCCACATGATATACCTTGAAGTTTTCATTTACTGCATATGTCAAGAACATTTTGACTACTTCCATTCTTGCTATAGGTGCATATGTTTCCTTATAGTCTATTCCTTCTTGCTAAGAATAGCCTTTGCATACTAGTCTTGCTTTGTTTCTTATTACTTCTCCTTGTTTATTCATTTTGTTTCTGAATACCCACTTTGTGCCTATCACATTCTTGTTCTTAGGTCTAGGAACTAATTCTCATGTGTCATTCTTTATTATCTATTGAAGTTTTTCCTCCATTGCTTTCCTCCAATGATCATCCTTAATTGCTTTATCTACACTCTTTGGTTCTACTTGAGATATTAGACATAGTTCTTCATTGATTATGGTTCGTGTCATTGCTCCTTTTTCTTTACTTCCTATTATCTAATCAATAGTTTGATTTCTTATTATATTCTTATTTGGGGTAGGAGTTGCTGCTTCAACTCTTATTTTTGGTATTGTGTTCTATTCTTCTCTTATTTCTTCAGTTTGCACATTATTTTTCAAGTCATTGTTAGTCTTGAGAAATAATTCATTACATCTGTTAATCATCCTAGAATAATTATCTTCATCAGAGTTATAATCCATCATCTTTTCTTTGGTGCCAAATTTTTCATCTATTCTCACATTTGCACACTCTACTATAGTTTTTGTTCTATAGTTGAAAAATCTATAAGCTTTACTTTTTAATGAATAGCCAAGAAATATACCTTCATCACTCCTTGGATCAAACTTACCTATATCATCATATCTTTTGATGTAATATTTTCTCCCAAATATTTTGAAATATTTAACTAATGGTGAGTATCCAAGCCATAATTCATAAGGCGTTTTCTCCATACCTTTTCTAATGTTTACTTTGTTCAGAGTGTATATTGTTTTATTGAATGCTTCTCTCCAAAATGTCTTTGGTACATCATTCTCAAATAGCATAGCTCTTGTTGCTTTAGCAGTTGATCTATTTCTTCTTTTAGCAATCTCATTTTTCTTAGGTAAATGAGGTGCAAATATCTATCTCATGATTCCATGATCTTCACAGTAGATATTGAATTCTCTAGAAGTGAATTCTCCTCCTCTATCAAATCTTAAACTCTTAATTTTAACTCCAGATTCATTCTCTACTCTGTTCTTGAATATCTTGAATTTCTCAAATACTTCTAATTTTTCTTTAAGAAAGGCTACCCACATCATTCTAGTAAAACAATCAACAAGAATCATAAAATACCTTTCTCCATAGAATCCTCTTGTTCTTAAAGGACCACTTAAATTTGTATGGACCAATTCTAGCTTCTCTGTAGTGCCAAACTTCTTGCTAGGAAATAAAACTTTCTTCTGCTTAGCCAAGATACATTCCCTACAAATAATACTAGTAGTTTAAGTGATCTTAGGCAAATCTCTCATAGCATGTGTATTATTGATTTTCATAATGTTATCAAAGTTTATGTTGCAAAATCTTCTATGTCATAATAAACTATTGTTAACTTTAGCTATTAAACATGTTATTTCGATGATATTCAATTGAAATACATTACCTCTTGTTCTTGTGCCAGCACATGGCAATTTTCCTTCCTTTTCCTTAATGATACATGTGTCATTACCAAATTGTAATTGTTAACCCTTGTCCATAAATTGTCCAACACTTAACAAGTTATGTTTCAGTCCATCGACAAAGTAAACATCATCAGTATTTGTTTTACCATCAAGTGTGATAAATCTAATTCCTATAAAGTGATAGGCGACATTATTCCCTACTCTTACAATCCCTCCATCATGACTTTTGAATTTGAAAATTTTTCTCATATCATTGGTCATGTGATGTGAACAACCACTATCAATGATCTGATCTTTTCTTTCAACTTGTGAGACTAGCACACTTCTTCTCTGATTTCTTTGTCAAGATCCTCCTCATGTATAGCTATGAATCCTAATTCATCTCTTCACTTATGCTTTGATCAGATTCTTCTTCTTCTTCTTCATTAGCATATAAGCAATTTCTAGATTTTCTAAGTCTAGATCTTCCCTTATACTTCTTTTCTCTTTTAGGATGCTTAGATTCATAATGACCATATTCATTACATGTCCAACACTTAAAGATATTCTTATCATCTTTTTTTTTTTCCACAAGAAGAGCCACTCCTTCTTTGATCTTTTCCTCAATAATCTTGTTGATGGTAGCAATGTCTCCTTGCATTTTTGTGTTCTTTGCTAGACTAGGTTTAATGTTTAATATACTAAATGTTGTCTCAACTTTTGATAATTCTCTAGATTGTTTTAGATCAAATTCTACATCTTCCAATCTACCAAGCAATGTTTCTTTCGTGAAATTATTAGTACAGGGTATCATCAGTTGAATCATCTATGTTATTGTCTTGAAAGGTGGTGTTAGACTTTTCAAGATCTTCCATATTACTTCATCATCCAATTTCTTTCCACCATGAGATGTGATTCCTACAACAATTTTAGATATTCTTCCAATATAGCTTCTTACAGATCAATCTTTCATCATTCTAGCATCTTGAAATGCACTATGCAAATTTTGTAATCTAACTCTTTTTGCATGTGTATCACCATCGTAATAAGCTTCTAAAGTTTTCCAAATTTCATGAGATGTTTTGAGTAGTTTTATCTTACTATACTCACTTTTAGGTAGAGCTGACAATATTGCTTCTCTTTCCCTTATGTTGCACATGAATACTTCTCTCTGCTCCTTGGTACAACTTCCAAGATTGTCTTCTTCCACAATATTCTTAGATATCTTAGTTACAAGCCAATATCCTGGACCCATGCACAAAAGATGAGTCTTCACCTTATCCTTCTTGCTATCATAATTGGTGTCATCGAATCTCAGACTTTCCTTTCTGGACATGTTTTCCATGGATCTCCCAAAGTTGTTAATCTTTTTCTTCAAGGACTTGACACTCTGATACCAATTGTTAGAAACAATAGTCCACAATGATAATTGAGAGGGGGGGTGAATCAATTATCCAATAGTTAAAAACATTTATCCTCTTTAAACAAACTTAACCATTAAACCAAAGTAAACAACAACCATAAAGATGCACATAAACAATTACACCAGATATGGTGACTAGGGAAACCCTTGATCAAAGGGAAATCCCCAGTGGAAATGATGCCCACAAGATGATGTACTAATATAAATATTTCTTGTTAGAGGATGGACCATATTAGGAGTCTATTACAACATTTAGTACAAAGAGTCACTGTTAGGAGACTTTGGATCCCTGTTGGGAGTTGTGGAAGATAGTTAAACCCATAGTTCAAATAACTTCAAGATCAAATCAATGAACCCACTGTCCAATTGACCTCAGTACTATTCCTTTCAGAATAATAGATGTGAAACAAGCTTCTACTTATTCCTTTATCCAGTACTTTAGACTTCTTCTCCCTCAAACCATAAAATTAGATCTGGTACTTAGTTCTTACACGCATAGGTAAATCACTCTTCTTTTTTAGTGCTCTACTTCCTCAATAGTTCACAAGTCTCATGTATTCTCTATATGTAAAACATGGAAAAATATATTTCCTTTATACCATGCCCAATAATAAATCCTTGAGTTGGCTTCCCACTTAATCAAAATATGTCAATTAAATGAACACATATTTATTTAATATTGTTGGCTCATATTCATAAGAAAATTTTTACTTGTGTGACTTTTGTACACGCACATTGTCTGACATCATCATGGGCTAGTATACTATCTCCAGTTAATTGCACAACCTTTCATTACATTTTTAATGAATATTAGCAATCATACAATAGGAGCTACTTTCCTAATACTCTAGTTCCATATGGTTCTCTGTAGTTCAATAATATCTTCTAGATATTGTCAATTCAGGTTCCACACACTTACCCTTGTAACACACACATATTGCAGAGTACTTTGACAACTACACATCAATAGATGAGTAATTTATTTTTATTAATACAAAGATCACAGTCTATTGTTTTTTCTGTCTTCATAAACTTACTACCATGTTGCAATCAATGACAAACAATATCCTGAATACATCGTATCAATTGTTTACAATGCTCCCCCATAGTGATAGCATCATCATTTATGCTAACAGTTCTTCCTTAGTCTTACTAAATATCAAAATATCATCCAAATAAACAATCACAAACTTACCCAAGAATCTTTTTAGAACTTTATTCATTAACCTCATGAAAGTACTAGGTGCATTAGTCAAACCAAAAGGAATAACCAACCATTCATACAAACCATCTTTTGCCTTGAAAGCAGTCTTCCATTCATCACCTTTTTGGATTCTAATCTGATGATAGCCACTCTTCAAATCAATCTTGGTAAAGTACTTTTCTCCACTCAAAAATTCCATCATGTCATCCATCCTTGGCATAGAAAAGCTAGATTTCATTGTGATCTTGTTAATAGCTCTGGAATCAATAGACATCCTTCATTTTCCATTCTTCTTAGGTGCCAATAAATAGGTACAACACATGGACTCAAACTTTCTCTGGTTAATCCCTTTTGTAGCATTTCATCCACTTGTCTATTAAGTTCTTCATTCTTTGTAGGTGTCAATCTATATGGTGCTTTGTTCAACAAACTAGCTCCAAGAATCAAATCCATACAATGACTTATACTTCTTACTAGCAGTAAACCATTAGTAATATCCTTAGCAACAATGTCCTTATACTCATTCAACAATTATTTAATTTCTTCTAGTACTCAACTAATGCTATTTTCTATCACTCAGTCATTACTAGATTATGTTGTCACTCGATCATTACTACCCAAACTCAATCCTCTAGGAATTATGGAAAAACACACTTGATTCTTCTTCACTTCTTTTTTCAAATTTCTTTCCATTGGCCATGAAAATTCTCACAGTAGTACACTTAACCTCATCTCGACTTTCAATCAAAGGAAACAATATTTTCTTCTTCTCATTCACCCAAAGACTATATTGATTCAATCTTCCATCATGTACAACATATCTAGCATATTACCAAGGTCTAGCAAACAAAATATGACAACAATCCATAGGAATAATATCACATAACACTTCATCAAAGTAATGTCCAATCTTGAACTTCACAATGCATTGCTCCCTTACCAATATCTTATGCTCATCTTTGATCCATGAAACATGATAGGTTTAGGATGCTTTAGCCTCTACAAATACAACTTTTTAACCAGCTCTTTTGATGCCAAATTTGTAGAACTTCCTTTATCAATGATCACCTTGCATCATTTTCCAACCATCTTACATCTCGTCTTGAAAAGACTTCTTCTAAGGACATGTTCCTCATCATTTCCCTTATTACATAAAGTTCTTCTTACCATCAGATTTTCTCTAGCCTCAATTCCACTTAGTGAACTCTCAATGTCTCCTTGAATCATAACATTTATATTACCTTGTCCACTTTCAGAGGGTCTACATTCAAAAGATCTATGTCCTTCTTTACCACATTTGAATCAATTACCACAGAAACTAATTATGAAAAAGAATTACCTCTTCCTCAAGAAGAACTAGTACCTCCTCAATAAGAACTACCACCTTTCCACTTGGTCTTGTCTTTGTCATCATTCTCCCATTCATATTTTTCTTTATCGTGCACAAAATTATCAGATCTTCCATCTTCTCCATAAGATCTACCTCTACCTCTCTAGAATCTACCACCTCTACCTCTTTTTCTTTGTTCATGCTTAATTTTCAAGATCTACTCAACTTTTAAGGCATATTGATATGCTTCTTCCACACTTTTCAATTTTGCAAAACTTATCTCATCTTGAATTTTAGATCCCAATCCATTCAGATATCTTGCAATTTTTTCAACATCATCATCCACATGTCCAAATCTAGTGTCCAATCTATAGAATTCCTAAGTATACTCTTTCACACTCATGTCTTTTTGTCTCAAATTTTGTATCTTTCTCAACAAGCTAACTTGGTTATCATCAGGAAGGAATTTGTTCTTTACCTTTTTCACCATCTTCACCTAAGTTCTAATCTTTTCCTTTCCTCTCCTTTGTCTATCAGTTTGCAAATGCTCTAACCATAGTGAAGCATGACCTTTTAGCCTAGTAACTACAATCTTCACCTCCCTATTATCAGGAGTGTTTTCATACTCAAAGAACTTCTCCATATCAAAGATCCAATCCAACATAACATTTGTGTCCAATTTTCCATCATAAGGAACAACTTCTACAACAGGTTTTGAATGTGCCCTAGACAATAATCTTAGGAATCTTTCCTAATTTTGATCTTCTTCAAGTTTTGGATTAGGTTTTGGTACTACTACTTCATCATCACTCACATCATCAAGATGTGCTCCTCTCCTCTGAGTTGTCTCCACAGCATCCAATCTAGCTGCAATTTGTCTTAATGTATTCAATATGGAATTATTGACATTTCCTCTACCACAAATCATCCTTATAAATTAGGTTCCTATAAGATTGTAACCCTTTGTAAGTTATAGGTCAATTCCATAGATCTGCAACCATACAACCAAATCTAAAATAGGGTTCTACACAATCCAATCTCCATAAGGATGAACCTCAAGCTTTGATAACACCTAACGCAAGGAGGGAAAGAATAACTAGGGCCAGTGGTACACCCAACAATCCAAACCAACCTTGCAGAGTTAACACAATAAAAGAAAACAACAAAGAGAACAACACCACATAGAGAGAGAACAATATTCTTTTATTGATTCATCAAATGATCAACATACATGCCCAGCTCTAAGGGCTTCTATGTTATGGCCAGATAAAAAATGCATTCCAAATCTAAGATCAAACTTCAAATTTGCACTTCTAGACACATATGCCACAAAGGTTTCCAACCTTATAGTTCTCTAAGTTCTACATAATCTCTTACCAAAAATTTTCCTAACTCTAACCCTAAACACCCTATTTATACTTGCCAAAAAAGCTTATAGAAGATTCTAGAACATTACAAAATAGAAAGGCCAACCCAAAGATGGTATGCACACATCCCAAGACAAGATCTTATCATAAATGTCATGATCAAAATTAATCCCACAAGTTAGCTCTCATAAAAAATGTAGAAAACTAGTCGAAAATGATGACACTCAACATCAACAAGAACGCTCAGCATATAAAAGCTCACTTGGCACATGAATGATCACTCAAGACATGAAGGATAGCTAAATACACACTGTGGAACTCATCATACACTACAGAGTGAGATGGGATAACACACTAACCCAAGTGTTAACATGATGTGGGATAACTTCAACTTGGCTTATACTACAAAATTACTAGCACTTGGCAATGGTTGTAACTTAGCAACAATTGCTAGAATGAATAAAAATGAGTTGGATAATATGTCAACCTAGGACACTCTTGCATCACAATCCCTAGGAGAGGACTGACACCAGTTACAACATCTTCCTCAAGGACCTGTGAGCCTACCCCTACTACCAACTCAAGATTTTTTGCTCTTGGATAAAGGTTTGACAATGCCACTTCCTCCTATAATAGACTCTGAAGAGCAAGTAGTGGAGGAAGGAGAGCCCCAAAAAATGCAATCTAATGAAGTATTAGAGGATGGGAAAATACACAAGGAACCTCAACAAAATCCTCATGATACTAAGGCTATGACCTTAGCCCAAGTAGAAATAAAGACTTAAACTAGTAATCTCACTCAATGAGAAAAGACTGTAGAGATGACTAATAAGGGAAAGGGACTTGCATTGCAAACCCTAAGGCCAGTGACAAAAGACCTATTGTGGTGCAAGAGGTTGAAGAATTGGTGAATGAACCTAAGCAACATGTGGAGAATTTTCTAATTTGAAGAGTACTGCTTAGAAAGAGGATGTTGGAACCTATTCAAAGGAGGAATTTGTTCATGAGTCATTGTAAGTCTAGAGGTAAGATCTATAATGTAATTGTGGATGGTGCTAGTATTGATAACCTAGTTGCTAAAGAGATGGTTCAAAACTTGGTTTTAAAAGGGTAAGGCATCCTTGTCCTTATAGGATTGGTTGGTTACAAGATAGACATGTTGTAGAAGTGAGAGAACAATGTCTTGTCAATTTCTAAATTGGGCAGTATAAGGATCAAGTGTTGTGTGATATTATGGACATGAGTAGTTGTCACATATTACTGGTAGACCTTGGCAATATGATTGTAGAGATGTGCATGATTATATCAAGAATTTTTTTAGTGTTGAGAAGGGTGGCAAGAAGAAGTCATTGATTGCTTTGTAGAATGGAGAGCTCAATGGGAACCATAGTTTTGGTAGCCAAGTTGAGTTGGGAGATTTTGAAAGAGTTAGAGATAAGTGTGGAAAGAAAACATATTGTGTATTGAAGACAAATGTGAAGATGACAATTGCAAAAAAGAATTTGTAAAAGAAGAACAAATGAAAGAGTGTGCAAGTTGAAGACTTGGAGGCCATGTATGTGAAGAACCAGTTCAAGGTTTATGTGTTGAACCCTAAAAGATGTTCTTCAAACTATTAATAATATCTTTTCTTCTCACATGGGGTGTCTAATGTAGGAGCATCCTAGGAAAGTCTACAATCCTATATGCAGGGGCTTCAAGATTGGATTTTTGGAGTTATGGTTTGTGCAGTTGGGGTTTTGTTTGAGATATATTGGGCAACCTTTTCATGAGTGCACATAGAGTTTGGAGTTATCATCTTGGATTTAGAGCCATTTTGGTGACTACTAGTTGCATGTTCTTGATTATCTAGAGGACTTTGAAGATTGTATTTGTGAGCTTTGACCTATAGGAGTTGGTGTCTTAGCTCTTGGATTTGGTTCATTGGATGACACGTGGACACCTATTTCTAAGTTTGTATACTCTTATGTAGTCTTATGAGTTAATTATACATTATAAACTTGGGGCATGTCCAAAGTATTTAATTTATGTCATGCATTTAATATTTTTTGCCAAGACAACTTGTGGCTTGATGGGTGTATTTATTGTAGGTGCCTTAAGTAATGTAATTTTCTAGGCTGGCCTATGGCTTGGTTTAGTTTAAATAGAGGGCTTTGTGGAGTCTAGATTCATCATTCATGCAACATGGAGAAGGAGTAACTAAGAGGAGTGAAGTTTGAGGAGAGCTAGTAGCTAAGTGTGGCTTGGGAAACAAGAAGGTTACTTGGTGGTTTGCAAGCACAATTTTAGATTCTTCTTGGACTTCTCTACCAGGTTGTGAATCTAGGCTAGCTAGTGGTTTGAATCTTGCAATATCTTGTTGAACTTGTATTGTAATTGTTGATGTATTTGATTGTAACCTGAAAGGCCTTATAACTAGGCGTATTGACTGAAAATATTATTATGAGAATTAGCATTGTGTGGATTTAAATCCCCATGTTACTATTGGGCCAAAACATCTCCTTTTGAGATTCTCCTACATTGCACTATGCCATATGTTAAGAATAGAAACTATCTTTTCTTGTTTAGATCCTTGTTTTTTCTCTTTTTCTATTTGATCTCTCTCTCTTGGATCTTCCTTCACTCTATCCATTGACTTGGATGATTAACTTCTCTCTTTCTTCTTTCATTGCTCCATTCACCTAGTTCAACTCTTTCTTCTTCACCTTCAACAAATTTTCATTCCACAACAATCTTGAACCATCACAATAGCCTAAACTATCATGTTGTCCTCCTTAAATAGATTTTTCAAAGCTTCCAGATCCTCCCATCTTATGCTGCTTAAATAGCATCATTTACAAAAAAACTCCTTCATACAATGAATTTAGACACATAGAAAATATAATTTTAAACAAAAATTTGTTTCCATCCTTATCCTTCTTTATTTTCCTTCATTAGATCCTTCTTGTATTTTATTCATTTTTGATCTTGTATAAAACTTTGACTCTCACATTATACCTTCTTGATCTTTCCTTATTACCATCAAATGTCGGTCTTAAATTCCAAATTCCTAATCTTCTTTATCTTTCTATCACTTGATAAACATTACATTTAATTAGGAAACATATAACTTGGTTAATACTAACTTGCTTGATAAATATTGCATTCGTCCTTCTTTCTTACCAATTGCTCTAGGACTACCATAGTCACTTGATGAATATAGTCTCTCTTCATTTACCTTGTTATTCAATTAATCTTGTAACTTTAAGTTCATTGTAATAATACATAATTGTAAAATAATCAAACCAATATTACATTTAATCATTGTCCATCTAATTCAAGTATCTCATTGTGACGGTGTCAGGGACAATTGCAAAAAAAAAACATGAAAATGACCACAAATTACACCGCCATTGCAAATTGTCATTGCAATTTGACCCCAAATGTTGTAGTGTATTGATCTTATCAACTCTATCTTCATCATACTTTCTTCAAATTGTCTTCATTAATCAAATACTCTTCATAAATCAAATGATATGGTACCTTCCCGAGTTAGAATAATGTCTAGCCAATTAAGGCTTTGACATAAATGACAATATAACAATGGATATGACTCTTTTACATACATTCATAGTATGATTACCTAGTAATATCCTACTATCAATTACAATATTAGTTGGGGCTAAAAATATCCCCCTTTCGCATTGATGACAACACATATCATAGGATTTTACATTACAAAACATTATAGAAGATAATCAAATATATGCATTGTTAATAATACATCTTTGCAATTTTGGTTCTTCAAACTGTTACCTAGTTTGTATCTTTAGTAACAACAAATTCTTCAACATTAATCCTCCTTTGATTATGTTCTCTTATTTAGGTTTAGTCTTCTATCATCTCCATCTATAGCATTATCTCTATCCAACATATTATCCCCTTTAGTTACACGTCTCCCTCTTTCTAGGTTATTCTCCCCCTTTGCTAGTATATTCAACACTTAGTATATTCTCCCCTTTGTTACTCTTGTTCCCATTTGACAATAATACTAAAGGTCATTATAAATTTCAATGTGAAACTTATAAAACCTTGTACTTAAATGTGTACCTTTTATGTATAGATTACATTAGAATCATCATAGTTAACTTCACAACTTCAAAATTCTGATTAAGTGAGAAAACTTTGTTATCAACTCCATAAAGATATTCCGATTCATCCATTGAATTGATGTAGCATGTAACTTATCTTAGTGAATTTTGGATAGGGGCATGACCCCTAGTTTACGTCTTAGATACTCGAAATCATCCTTAAGAAATGGCTTGGTAAATATATCAATTATTTTCTCCTTAGAATTTACATACTCAAAAGCATCCTTAGGAAATGGCTTGGTAAATATATCAACTATTTTTTCCTTATAATTTACATACTCAAGCCTTATTTTCTTTTCTTGAACTTATTCCCTCAAGTAATGATACTTGATTAATTTTTTCTTTTTCTTTGCATACATCATCAAGTTTTTTGATATATTTAGAGCACTTGTGTTATCACAATAAATAGTGATAGTCTTAGTTCTTCTTGAATCCCTTCCAATAAATGTTTGATCCATACAATATTTCAATAATTGGTTGTAGCAACAATATATTTAGTTTCAATAGTAGATTGTGAAATAAATTTTATTTTCCTACTTATCCATGTGATCAACTTTTCTCCTAAAAAGAAACCTCCTCCACTTATATTTTTCTGTCATCAATATTTTTGGCCCAATCAGCTGTTAGGATTAACTAAAGACATAAATAAAAATTACATGAAAAAGTAACCAATATTAAAAATAATAAATCACACAGAAGAGAACACAAGACATAAAGATTTAACGTGGTTCACCCAATCCCTAGGCTACATCCACCAAACAACGATTCCAAATATTATTATTATCCAATAATTACAACTTGATTACAATTTGTAATCCCTTATAGCTCAATACCACTAGAAGAACCAATTATCACATCACACCTTATGAAATCCCTAACCCTAAGTTTATTTTATACAAGTATTTTTGTGGCTTTAGGGCTAAAATTAGTTATGACATGTCAATCCAAAAATACCAATATAATAGCACCCAAAAAAAATTTTCTCATGGTCTACACTTTCGAACCCCCAACAATTGTGGCCTTTTGGCCATGGCTATGCTGGGGGCTACTGTCACCAAACCCCACTCAAGGCTCGACCTAACCTTGAACCCTATTGGGGAATTATGGAGTATGTACAATACTTCCTTAATCAATCATGATAAACTAACAATCTCCTACTTGAGGACTGATCAGGCTCCACACTAGACAAAAATCTCCCACTTAGAGACTGGTCCTATAGCAAGGCCACTACTCCATGAGGCTCCCACTAGATCAAACTACCCTTGACTCAACTGTACTTTTATTCTATCTAGTCAATGTTGGAATTCTTTAGAATAACTGAGAGTGGAGGTGAATTAGTTATCCAAGGTCTAGATGTACAATTAAAACTTTTCACAACATAGTGAACCCATATCCATAAAACATTTTCATCAAGCATGGATGGATTAGATTATGCAATCACTTAAACCTATAGGTTATTGTCAAATCAATTTGCAAAAATATAAACATGAAACATAACAGATTCAATAACACATTTGACACAATGATTTAATGTGGAAACCCAATTTGGGACAAACCACTAGTAACATGCTACTCATTCTCACTCTTTTGAAGTAATGCCATGTGAAAGGCCAACCTTGTTAAAGGTTACAATACACATTGTTAAGTGTTAACTGTGACCTAGTTAAATGATTTCAATCACCCTATTAGGAATGAGCCTTGTTAGAGGACTTTAGATCATTCGCTTGGAATATCACTCGGTTAAAGGATTTACAAATGACTATTAAGTCAACCTTCATCTAGAGGATTTACCCTAGACTGTTACAATGATTAGAAAGTAACTATAAGGTTTGATCTGATAACAACTTACAACTCCATTTGTAGATTACATATCTCTATTTTAGTCCTCCATTTTGCTTGGCTTTTACACTCTTCATCTCTAATAGCTTTTTCACCCTTCAAGGATCTATACCCTTAAACCTTCTTGCTTTGCTTGCCAATGTAGTCTCTTCTCTTAGGTCACTGAATGAAGAAAATACCCTAGATTCCTTGCCTTCCTTAGGTTCTCACACATGACAACCCTTGCTTCTAACCAGCCATCTGTATAAATAGATAATTAAGATATTTTTTCATTCATCCTCAATCATCCATTTTAGGGTTAGGTTGGATTCAAGTACGATTCATTGAATCTACCCCTCATTTCATTACATTCCTTTCTAGAAACTTCTCCTTTAAATTCTCTTTGAATTCACCTCAAAATAGTTCATCTTGAATTCTGTGTTGCTAGCTCATCAATCTTATCTTCTGTACGATTTACACAATCCAAGAAATCAAATGTGTCAGCTTAGATTCATTGAATTCATAATCTTTCTCATAATGTTGACACTCAACACTAATTGGCTTCTGATGATTAACACAAACTACATTGCTTGGCATCCACTGTCAAAACACTTGATATGAACTAAAGTTTACTAGTGCTCGACATCAACTAAACTTTACTCAGCTTACATTGCTTCACTTGGCTTATGCGAAAATTGACTTTTCTTGGCTCCAACTGATTTTATATTTCGCTTACACTATGTTTACTTGGCACCTACTATGCAAAATGTTAAGCTTGGCAGATAAACTTCGTTTAACTTCTTCTTCTAAACTTAATCAGTGTAACCATCCTTTACAACCTTAAGTAGATTTTCAATGCACTATAATATCACTATCTTAACTAATCCTTGTACTCCTTTTCAAATCATAACTCAACCTTTCCTCTAGGTTCTATTATTACCTCATTTGATCAAAATCCTCTTCATCATTCAAACAAATGATATTACTTAAATCATATAAGAAATTGCCTTACCAACAAGTAGTGGGTTTGACATCAATGAAAAAACAATGATTAAAATACATATTTATACTTGTGTCAATCTATTTTCAACAATCTCCATTTTTGGCATTGATGGAAAACCAAACTGACCAAACTTAATTAGTATGAACAATCAAAATACCAAAAAGAAAATAGTTCTTTGTATTGAAATCTCTCTCTCTATCAACAACTTTGATCTTCTAAATAGGTTACAAAATTCAGTTCTGATCAACAGACAATCAACTCATCCTTATGAGTCCCTCTTGAACACTTCTTATATCTCCCTCTTACTAGATATATGTTCCTTCTATGATTTCTTTCATCTCCCTCTATAGAATCAAGAAGATTAGGATTTCTCCCTCATATTTCAATTCATTTATCTACCTCTTTGACAACAATGCCAAATACTTGTCATCTTAATATGAAGACATGAAAATTTTCATTTTTTCCCTCGGTCACCTAGCTTGTGATTGATTTGTAGTTCCAACTCTTTGATTACTTTAAGAAACTCCCAAAGTAAGATCCACTACATCAATGTATACCATATGTCAATCAACTTGTTTGATGTAGGGCACTCCTCATGCTTCTTAGATAGCCTTTGAAAGAGATATCACCCCTAGTTTACCTCTTAGATACTCATGAGAATCCTTAGGTAATTCTTTTGTAAAGATATCATCAATTTGTTCTTTGGTATTGACATATTCTATCTTCACCTTGTTATCTTGAACTAATTCTCTCAAATAATGATACTTGATTGCAATGTGCTTAGTCTTTGTATGCATCATAGGATTCTTTGATATATTTATAGTACTTGTATTATCACAATAAAGTATCATAGGTTTAGTGATTTCTTCCTTCATACCCTTGAGTAGTTGTTTGATCCATACAATGTTTGTACAATTTATTGTAGTAACAACATATTCAGCTTCAATAGTAGATTGACATATATAGTTTTGTTTCTTGCTAGTTCAAGTAACCAACCTTTGCCTAAGAAAAATGCTCCTCCACTAGTGCTCTTTCTATCATCAATATTTCCAGCCCAATCAGCATTAGTATAGGCCTTCAATTTAAATTTCTCATTTTTCTTGTAGTATAGACCATACTCCTCTGTTCCTTTTAGATATCTCATTATTCTCTTTACTTCCATCAAGTGGTTCTCCCTCAAATTAGTAGAGAATCTTGTAACTATCCCTACAAATAATTTAATAAAAGGTCTATTGTGTACTACATATTGTAATTTTTCAATCATAGACTTGTATAAAGCTAATTCACCTCAACTAAATCATCATTCTTTGACACTTTATGTCATGTCACCATGGGTGTGCTTACTGGCCTAGAATCTTCCAATCTAAAAGCTTTTAGTATCTCCTTAATATACTTTGACTAAGTGATGTATATACCATATTTCATGTGATGTACTTGCAAACCCACAAAGAACTTGATCTCTCCAAACATAGAGATCTCAAACTCTTGCTTCATTTCATTTGCAAAAGCCTTACATAAAGTATCATTGAGAAAAATTTCACATAACAAAATGCCTTTGCCTTTGTCCATCTTCAAGTATAGATTTTTGTTATCATCAATCCTATCAAATCGAATCTTCACAAGGAAATTATGAATCCTCTCATACCATGCTCTTGGTGCTTGCTTCAAACCATATAAAGCTTTGTGTAGTCTACATACCATGTTTTTGTTGTTAGCACCAACAAATTCTTTTGGCTACTCTATATAAACCTCTTCCTCCAATATACCATTCATAAATGTAGACGTAACATTCATTTTGATAAATTTTGAAATCTTTGTATGTAGAGTAAGCAAACAGAGTTCATACTCCTTCCAACCTTGCAACAAGAGAAAATATCTCTCCATAGTCTTTCCCTTCTTCTTGTGCATATATTTTACAAACTAATCTTGCCTTGTTCCTTGTGACTTCACCATTTTCATCTATCTAACTTGTTTCTGTATACCCACTTTGTGCCAATCACATTTTTGTCTTCTGGTTTGGGAGCTAGAGTCCATGTCATATTTTTCTCAATTTGTTGAATCTCTTCTTTTATGGCTTTAGTCCAATTCACATCTTCTAAGACATCTTTCACTATTTTAGGTTCTTGCATGCTTAGAAAAAATGTATCATTTCTCAACTTATTCCTTGTCATTAGTCTTGCATCTTTATCACCAATGATTTGTGCAGTAGGGTGATGTCTCTTGACATACTTAGACAACCTTGGTTCTACTCTATTTTCTTCATTTAGTCCCTCAACTTTTGAATCACTATGTACATCTCTATTAGGTAATTCAACATCTCTTTCATGTACACTAATCTTAGAATCATAATGTGCCTCAACTTCATTATATAACTTGACACTTGAATGTAGCTCAGTTCTTGAATGAAACTTGACATTTATAGTATGTGACTCAACAGTCACTGAAACTTGTTATTGGTTTGCAACTTGATTTAGACCATCTTCTTCAGTAATACTTTAATAAAAGTATAAGAATGATTTGGCATTCTTTTGGTTTCTTCATAGGTTTAACCTCATATACTTTTGTATATTCATCAAATTTCATGTTTGCACTATCCAAAAATTTGTTAGTGTTAGTATTTAAACACTTATAAGCTTTACTTCTTGTGGAATAACCAAGAAATACACCTTCTTCACTTTTTTCATCTAGCTTACCATTCCTAAAATCTTTGAGAATATAACACTTGCTTCCAAATACCTTAAAATATTTTACAATGGGTGAGTAGCCATACCATAGTTCAAAAGGTGTTGAATGAGTACCTTTCTTGACTTGTACATGGTTCAAGGTATAGACAAGTGTACATACAACTTCTCTTCAGTATTTCAAAGAAACATTCTTCCCCATATAGAGCTTTAAGCAAATAACATGAACACATATGACACCAAGATTTAATGTAGAAACACAATTTGGAAAAAACCACCTTACAACCAGTCACAATATTTTCACTCGTCTAAAGTGAGCGCTATTAGGAGCATTGTAAAGCTTAATATGCATACTATTAAGTATTACCTTGTTAGAGGATTTGAATCACCTTATTAGGAGTGGCTTGGTTAGAGGTCTTCAAACACTTCAATTTTGAAATGTTACCTTACTAGAGGATTTACAAAATGAATGTTAAGTCAACTCTATTAAGATATTTCTTTACTACTGCAAATGTTTAAAAGGTAACAAATATTTTACCTGGTTTATGAAGCACCTATCTTTTTAGATTTAGATCTTTGTTCTAGCTTGAAATTTGGATCCTTATTGATTAGATGTTCTTTACATATTGTCTTCCACACTTTCCTTCCTTGCCTTTGCTCACATATCCATCTTATTCCACATCCTACTACTTGTGCTATTTCTTGTCACAACTTGAATCAGCTTATATATCATAAGCTAAGATAAGTCATCTTGAATACCCTTCCAAATAATCAATAAACATCCAAATAGTCATCCTCAATCGATTAAATATTAGACAACTTCATTATGTTATCACTTGGTCAATACTAAGATTAATTTCTCAGTTAATATAAGAGGTCCTTTGATGCCTGACCACTCGATTAACACTAAAAGTTATTCTTTACCCAACTACTTGGTCAATACTAAAATGTACAAGGTTAATACTACAAACTTTCCATTTCTCGGTTAATACTAACATTTGTGCAATGGCAATGACAACATACAATTGAAGGATTGTTTCCAACAAACTCCCTCTTTGACATTGATGGAAAACACAACATGTCAACATTAACTAATAAAAATATGAGAAATTAGATAATATCCCTAGTTCCATTCTAATTCTCATCCATACCAACTCCCTCTATGATTATGCTTAGATTTGTCTCAGTTGTTTCCAAATTGAATTCTTCCTCTTGCATCTATTATCAATTTGTTGTGGACTTTTGTTATTTTCTCCCTCTTTGTTGTAGATTCCATCAACTGAATACAAAACTCTCCCTCTTTTGTTTCAACTTCAACTATCCCTTGCAATTTCCCCTTTTTGATACTAAAGTATCCCTCTTTGACATAAAATGCCAAAGGATACAAACTTTGATGTTATTATGTACCTTGTGTACTGATTCATATGCAATGTGCTATGCATTTCGCAACTAAAGTGTGACAATATGCTTCAACTTGATAGATCTTCAATGGAACTTAGTTGATGCATCACTATCTTTTTGATTTATGGAGGAGTAAACTAGATACTAAGAGGGGGGTTGAATAAAAATCTATAACAATTTATACTTTTCACTGATTCATCCACATCTATCAATAACTTGTGCATGCAAAACTATAAATGTAAATTTATTATAATATGTAAATTAGTTAGATCACATGCATGAAATTAATAACACATAACAGAATATTTGTTATCCAGAAACCCTCCAAGATGATGGTAAAATTGGGGTGGGGATGACACCCACAAATCTTTACTACTATAGTAATAAAGTTAACCAGTTAAGGTTAAAATGTTTGACCATAATATATGATCTGCCATGTGAGGATTCTATCCTATTATGTAATTTTCTTAGGTATTTATAACTAAATATTCATGTTTGGGCTTAAGATATTTTGTTAAATAGTTGGCATGCAATCAATGCCTTAAGTTAAAATATGATTGTCTTTCAATTTATTGTCACTCTAATTTAAATTTAAGAAAAAGGGGCCAAATGATATAACTTAGAATTCAAAATAAAACACACACTAGCATCCTGTGATCATTAAATATTACCCACATTTCATACAAACTTCATTATACTGGTGGCAACATAAAAGACTCTCATACATATTAAAAAATATAGTACCAAACAAATACTAGAGGAATTAGTTAAAGACATATCCGTGACTTTGTCATTGTGTACTGGTATAGTGGACCAACTCTACAGTGAGGATGAGACTCATCTTCACCACAAGACACTTAGCTAGCTTTCATCAAACTCTGTATATTCCTATCTTGAATCCACTACACTATACTCTCCTTCAGAACCTTCTAGACTTCCTATGACTGATTGTAGGGTTTCATAATAGATGAAGATAATCACACCATTGTATTTCTCAAGGATACTATATCTATTATGAAGATTACCTATTCCATCATGAAATACACTTGAATCATCAACCCAGGGATGTAGAACTTGAAATGGGTCAGCACAATATGTGCACTAAGTTCCCTTGAGAGTCTTAACACATATGCTGGAGGAAAGTAAAATGCATTAAAAGGAATCTATACTACTGTTAAAAAATAGTAAACACACTTGGACTAATAATAGATAACTATAGAAAGCTTTGAAAAAATAATCTAAACTAGTTAACAACTCAAAACATCCACCATTATCATTTTCCACAAGTGTTGCAGCAACTTTCATAGTAACAATGCCACGGGACTAATACAGTAAATCTATCTTGAAAACAAGAAATTGCAAGGAATGAATTTACTCTACCTAAATCTATTCCACCTCCCAAGTGTGCCCCCTTGGTTGGTTTCAGCTAACTAAGAACACAACAAGTATTCCAAAATCACTCTTTCATTAAAATCCTTCTTTGATTACATCAATTGAATAATTCATGAAGAACAAAAAAAGATTAATTTGTGAATCTTAAACCAGCATTGTCTATTTTCTCATTACTAACTTACTAAGACAATCCAAATCCATTATATAGAGGATTGGATACTTATTAAGAACATGACATAAAAGTCTTGAACAAACATCACTAGAAAAGAAGGTGGAAGATCAACCATGACATATTACATTTATCACTAAGCAACAGAACAACAACTTGTAAGAAATATAGCAAGTTGGGTCTTCCTGGATTTTTTGGAATAGCAAATCCTTTGTAAGTGTGGCTTACCCATGGGAACTAAATAGCACTTTCCTTGCCATGATCAGTCTCCATCATCCTCTTCCTTTAATGCAATAATCACCACCCTTTGTGTCACTCTTCATTTCTTGAAAGTTAGAAACATCCAGAACACATATACAAGATAACGTTCATATCTTATTCAGATATTAGAACATAGCTTAAAATATTTATATGAAATATACCATTCTATGTATAATATTAAGTAAAGTATGTCATACACACTACCCATAGGTTTATAAAGTTCTCGTTGTCTTTGGCATAAGTTCACAAGATATTTACACAAATATTTTGGAAATGTTTTTGACAAAACACAAAGAGTAAGTCCAAACTATGAAAACTATATCAAAATTAAGACATTAATATGCCTCATCATTTGCCCCTCACTATTCAAATGCTTGTCCTTAAGCATTGTACTTCATTTTCATAGCTCTAAAGTCTCCTATTATAGTTTTCCCTTGCTTCCCACTTCTAAAAGTGTAGAAAAATCCTCTAGTGCACTTCCAATATTCACCTAGGTGTTCCTCAACCAATGGATCTAGTCTGGTAGCATCATTATCATAAAGAGGCCAAAGAAGGGTATTTGAGGCTAAAAATTCAATGGAATCCATAGTTCCTTCCTGATTTATCTTCCTAGTTATATATACTTGGCCACCCTATTAATAGATGCCTCATAATTGATAGGGCTATGTGCTTTAGCCTTTTTGAAAGCTTCAAGTAGTTAGTTTCATCAGTTCCTAAGCCGTGCACTAGGTCTTTGCTATGTAAAATTTGGAAGTGTCTGGTAATCTTTATAAACCTTTTCTCTTTCTACAAACACTTTCTCCCTAATCTCTAGTTTTGGTCTCCCATAGGTTAATCTAAACCAATCTCTTAGAATGTCATTAGGCTTGCATGATTCAACCCGTAGTGGTAATGGTTCAAATTTCTCAAGATCTCTATAAACATTTAACTCCTATCATAGTTTGTCTCATTGTGCATCGAGGACATTAAAGCTTTGAGGTGAACATTCTTGATATAAAGTAGAGGATTCTATTATATCTCATTTGGAATTGTGAAATTATATAAATAAAGTTCACAAAAAAAAATTCTTCTACCATGAAGGAAAAGTCTGATACACATTGTAAAAATATTTAGCATTTTTAAATTCACAATAAATATCCCTTATTGTCATCATCAATTGAAATAGCGGAAACTAATCCTTCAGATAAAGGTAATACACCCTAGGTGGTGGCTTGTAGGTCATTACTTAGTCAGCTAACTTTAAAGCTTTATTCATTCGTTGTTTATGTTTCTCAAGTTGCTCTTTCAGTGACTCAATTTTCTCATCTTTGTCAAATATTACTTTCTGCATTTGGTCTCTTTCTTGCCTCCACAAGGCCTTTTGAAAAATGAAGTGATTGTACAAACCAAATAATATAGATTGAATTGTAAATGAAGGGAATTCTTGAGCCATAGACTTATTCTTTTGTTTCTTAGCAACTTGCTGAATGTAATGGGTATACTAGGAGGATCTATAGGGCATGATAGAAATATTAGAATATACAGGGACTGGTGGCAAAGTAGGTTGATCATTTTCAAGGGCTTTTTTTGAGACAATAGCAAGGTTAAACTCACACATTTCCTGATTTCCTTATGGTATTTCATTAATAGGCTCATGTTAATTTGTTTCCACATTTTGGGGTTCCATCTATATAGAAGATTCATCTAGAATATTCTCAACCACTGATTCTATATGAGATTTTGAAATTGAAGTATTTAGGTTTTCAGTCAAAATTGGGGGTACTCAATGTCACATGTGAGGGCTTCAACACATAGGAACCTCTTTAGCTTCTACTATTTTGTGGGTCCACTTTGTTTTAGGTGTGATTGGGGTGAACATTGTAGGAGTGGTTGCTATAGGAATAGACCTTTTTCTCTTTGTCACTTTAATAGAATGGTTTTGGGCTTCCTTTTCAAGATTAGGTCTCTCTTTACCAACCTTACGCTTGCCTTTGTCTCTGGAAGAACTAGGTATATTACCCTCTAAAATAGGCTCAACATGTTTATCAAGAGAGGGTAATATTGGTTCTTATTCTATTTTAGTTGGATTCTAACTAGGCTCTACAATTTCTTCCTCATTCCCTAAATTTTGCAGAATAGTGTTGGCTTGAGACTGCAAGGTTTTAAATTCAACAAAAATTCTACCCACGATATAGGGAAGGAATCCATAAGGGACCTTTCAATTAAAATTTTGATGATGGCATGATGAGAAATAGAATTTACATTTCCTTTTCGAGTTTCTTCAGCTCTAATACACAACATGTTATAAAGGTAATTGGGGATATTAACTTGAATGTTATGTCTTATACAACTAAGTAGCTTAAAATGGTGAGCATGCAAGTTTGAAAACCTATTTTTGCAGGTCAAATACTTGACCATATGGGTTGCCAATTCTAGATATAGAGCTAGAAGAGAAACCCTTTTACACCTTTTCTTTGAAATGTCTAGTAGTGGGTCACCCAGCTAAGAGAATTGCACCCGTGATGACCTGGAATCATGTTCATTTGGGTAATGTTCCCCATTAGCTAGTAGTCCTGTGACTTTTGCTATCTGCGCATCAATAGCAATTACTTTTAATCCCCATACTGTGGCTTCCCCTTCATCAAATGTTCTCATAAACTCCATTGCTACTTCTTCATTGAGCTCAGTTAACTATAGGAAGTAGCCAAGCCATTCACAGGCATGAAATCATTAGACTACTTCTACGTTCACAAGTAGAATACTATGAACAATCAACTCATGTTTCTATAATTGTTGTACACCAAAAAGAGTTCACTTCTCTAAGCCCTTCTATCCAATTTTTTTGATGGGTTGGAAAGCTTGAATACTGGCTTAGAGCTCCCTAATCATGGAGTGCAAAAGCATACAATGAGCACAAGAAGGCTCTCAACTGAGCCTGAGAGATGTAACCCTTGCTAGTAAATCATGAAATGGGAGATTCTTTGAGCAAGAGCAAGAATTCAAATGTCAAAGAACCTTGAATATATGCAATGCAAAATGCAACTAGAAATGGAATGCACAATGTAACTAAGCTACACAAATGATAGTATTACAGCCATCCTAGTTAAACTAAGTGTTCTAAGCTACTTGCAAAAAAAAAGGAACTACACTATATGCAAGCTAAGCTAAGATGTTATGCAAAGTAAAATTCCATGGATGTAAAGGATGAATGTAAGAAAAATGTTTCTCTCCACAAGAAGCTCTCAAGTACTCTAATGGAAATCCTATAGCATAACAATACTCAAGAGTGTAGATCCTTTGAGGGGAGAAGCTCTCTTTCTTTTAAAGTCATATGGACCATAGAGATCATCATTGAAAGAGTGGATGATCAATGGTTGAATTCAAAAATGGGAGGGATCCGTGTGCACACACAAGTCAACCAATAGAAAATTAGTTGACTTGTCATATAAGACAAAAATCTCATAAGCTTTTCTTTTAATTTCAAAAATAGAAAAGAACTTTATGTGTGCACTTTAAGTGGGTTAGAAGAATGGGGTCTTTTTATTTAATTAAAAGGGGACATGTTCTTTTAATCAAATAATGAACTTAGGATAGCATAGTCAAATTATAGGTTATAACCAAATTAATTTATTATTGGCAATTTGGTCTAGGTAAATGATTAATTGAATTAGCCAAAACACTGAGAAGGGGCCTAATAGTCTAGATGACCATTTTTGGGTGATTACATTTGCCCCTCTTTGACTAATGTGTGATTGATCTAAGAACACATTATGTCAAAGAAAATAGAAGCTAAGCAAGCAGCAATAGACATAGGTATCTGGCCCCAGAGAACGAAATGCAGAAAGAGATAGCAAATCCTGAATGTACAGCATGATAGCAATAGTACTAAACACTAGGAGAAGATAATGTCAAAATCCAAGAAGAATACTAACACCTAGCAAAGTAGATAGATCAAAAGCGAGTAAAAAGATCAATTACATGCTCTTAAGGAATAGACAACTTTAGCAAGTGATGATAGAGTATTTCTGCCCCCTCGGGATCTAAATCAAAATGAGATAAGGGGAATGCAAAAATGAGAAAAATATGGATAAATTGAGATATAGTAATGTCTAATATGATACATAAGTGATTCGAACCAAAGAGTGACTATGACGAAGAGAGAGAATGCCCTAGTTTGACTAGAGTTGACCATGAAAGATAGAGTCCAAAAATTATGTCAAATTGAGTAGAACAGTGATTTAGAAATGAAAAGGTGAATAGAGGGTGATATGAAGCATAGAGATGATGAAGACATGAAGAAATAAAGATGCCCCAACGATGATTTGGATATTAGGTCTCAAAAGGTCAGCTAACTGCTCAGAAGAAGGTGAAATTTTAAAATGTGATTTTGACCATCAAGATGAACTCAAATTTTGATTTCAATCCCAAAAATGGATCCAAGACATTGAAATTAGCCAGGGGTGCAATTTTCGTGCAATTTTGAGAGGTTTTAAAAATTAGGTCAAAATAGGGTCAGAAGCTATAAAAGGGGCCCAAGCGTCATTTTCAAATTCATTTTGTCTTTTGTGAGTTGGTGAGATCTTTTGAGGGGTCCAGAGAGCATCATGGAATTGGCAAACATTCCTCTTCACTGACACCATTTCAAGCGTACCTAGTTGCACAACCGGGCAAAGTAATATGGGGCATTGGTAAGTAACCTCTTTTTGTCATGTTTACGAGCTTTTTATGCATTTTTTCGCATGTACGAAGGGTTTTTGAGAAAAATGTCACCTGATACTTAAAAAGTATCACATGGATACTTTGTGAAATGTTGCACGACATAATTTTTTTGAAATAGTATCATACGCATGTTATGTAAATTGTTGCTTGGGACATACCCATATGTCACTTGGGCCAGTGTGAAATGTCACATGACAGAATTATATCGTACACCCTTAGAAAAAGTGTTGCACAATAATAGTCCAACAAATTGTATCACTTATGGTTTAAAAAAGTATTACGCAGCTTTGTTTTGGCATGTTTTTGTGAATTTTTTGCATTATGATCATGTTTCTGATATGTCACTGACATTTGTATGTTTTGTGTTGACAAGAGCTATTTTCGGCATTACATATCAGAGCCCTCAAAGTGGTGGGGTTGCAAGTTGTAGGATTTTTGAGCGATGATAAATAGGCTGCCATATTTGTGATGGGTTTGCAATAGGTCATACGGATGCCCCATATACGCGAAAATCATGGATTGTTGATGGAGCTAGCTGAGCAGTGGCATAGTGAGCATAACACTTTTCATTTACCAATTGGATAATCCTTGATTACTTTAGAGGATGTGTATCACATTCTTTGAGTGTCATGCCATGGCGAGCTGGTAAGTTGCTTAATTAAGAGTTCTTGGTCGTGTGTTAGTAATTTTGATGTTTTGATGTTGGGTATACTAATGCCAAGCTTTGGTGATGTCATAGGTGTATTATGATCAGACCGTGACAGAGGGATGAGCATGGATGTAGCAGTTGTTCTAGGATGTGACCATCCTAGATCATCATTTGGGCTAGGAGAGATTGATTTTTGAGTACAGAGATGATTTCCCTTTTCCTAGCTTGTTATGTTCACTGGTAGCCTAGGCCCTGGTGACAAACTGAGGCTAGAAGAGCTTCCCACTAGGATGGGGTCGATTGGTGTTTGATCTAGTGTCACAGCCATGCAAGATGGCATGCGGGCCAGCTATATTGGAAAAGATGTACCACAAGCTTCAAGAGATAGTGTACCATAGAGGTGGCTCATGGGCATGCAATACAGTGCTAGCACAGATCTGGGCATGGGAGCACATTGTTGTGATTTGAGCATAGGTGCAACCACAAGAGTGGAGCTAGCCCTACATTTTTGGGTATAAAGGTTTTATCCCACAGAGACATAGTGGGGATGTGACCTAATATTAGCATGTTTTTGATGAGCTAATGACATTCACATGGTGACCATATCAGGAGTGCCACAGATGGTCTAATTCATGGGAGTTGGATTATATGAGGTATAGCAAGCCATTGGTGGGTCGGAGCACAGATATAATAGAGCAGTTCGTGATCAGCCAAGTATGGTGGTAGTTTGCAAAATGATAGGGGATATAAGTGGATATGAACACCTACACTCAGATGCGCTTAGATGAGGCCCTAGGATGGTTACCAATGCTAGACTATCAGACAGCAGTATGGGAGATAGTGGCTCTGGTAGCGACTCCCTGGGATTATCACCTAGATGTTGCAGATGCAGGGGCAGATCCTAGATATTTATATGAGATGTAGAGACACCCATTCTTGCAATTTACTGAGCCTAATGTGCTACCCATAGGAGGAGGACATGGAGGTGATGGAGGCAAAGGCAGGGATGTGAGGAGGAGGAGGTGACATTGAGGTGGCAACGAGCTAGGAGAGTAGACACAGAGCCAAAGGTAGAGCAATTGATGAGGGAGGAGGATGATGAGCAGGATGCCAGGATCTGCACATTAGAGGTAGAGTTGCAAGTAGTGTGGGTTACTATTTCAGTGCATGATCAGCAGCTCATGGATGAGCTAGTGCAAGTGGATGAGCTTTGGAGAGAGTAGGATGCAGAAAGGTGAGAGGCAATGCATCATAGTGCATGAGCTGCATATTATTATGCCACCTCTAGGGGTGTGGTACTGCCAGGGCAGGGACTTCCCAACTACTTTGAGCAGGTTGGTATATCAGAGGTGTAGTACAGCCACCGGATAGGAGATAGGCTCCACCACCTCCACCTATTATAGAGGGTGGCAGTCAGTCATAGATTGATCATGATAGTTTTGATAGTTTTGATTGTACATCATGTACTTTTGAGATGGATATCCAAATTTTGGATCTCATTCTTTTGTATATGTACTATGGCATATTGAGATATATATATATATATATATATATATATATATATATGAGATACTGGATTCAATTGGCAATCTTGTATACTTGTCTCAAATGGATGTTTTAGCATTTTAGTTTCCATGTGATGTTTCAATTTCTATTTTCAGCTCATCTATGCATTTGTTTAGATAGTTATGTTCATGTATCTCTCTTATGTGTGATGTTTTTAGCTCTCATGTGCATGATGTATACTTTATGTTTCTAAAAATATCACCACTTGGATAGATTCAATATGATGTTTAGATTAACCCCTTGTGATGTCAAGATAGCAAGATTGATATGAAATGAAAGATCAAGAAGGTGAAAGACATGAAGAAGATCATGAAAGCAGTTAGCTAGGAAGTCTGCAAAAAAAGATGAAGAGAGACTTCTCCCCATATGCAAAAAATGCAAGACTAAAGTTTAAAATGAACCTAAAATGCAAGCTAATATGCAAAGTGGTTTACCAACAAGGGACACATAACATTTAGACTCTTATTTCATCATTGAGCATTTATTAGGGACATCATGAGATCATACATCCATCACTAATATAACTATGAGGATATGAGTATGATTGATATCAGATAGGTATGTGGGAATCTAATCTAAGCATCAAAGACATAGAAGTCAAGATGATTATATGATCAGATTCCCTAAGTTTGATATAGCAAGGTTACACCTGTATCAAGGCATAAATGCCAAGATAACCCCTAAGTGTGGTCTTGCAAAAAAAATTCAAGGATGATACTTTCATACGTCCAAGTGTCAAATAAGATCAACATGAAATGCTTGAAAATGCTATAGACAAATGAATTATACCCTCAAGTAGAAATCAAGAAAACATGCCCCATGGCCCCAGTCTTCTAGTCAATGACATCCTCGAGAGACTATTAGGGGTGAACACATAATAAATAAATTGTCATAGACAATACACAAAGTAAATAAAGATCATCACAACTCAATCATTAAGTGTTTAAGTGCATGTGTGTAAGTCACTTGGCCATTTCTTTAAAGCTTGATCCTAGTAGTGAGAAATATCACAACATCAGAGACTATAGGTAAACTATTTGAAAAGTGTTGAGAAACATTTGATGTCTAGTTGGGGGGTAGTGTTGAGAAAAACTATTTTTTTTGAGTTGTCAAAAGCCCTAGTGCACACGAAGATCTCAAAATAGGCTAAGTAGTTGTGCCCCCAAGAGGAGGATGGGAAACAATTCCAAGTGGGGAACTGGGTAAGCAAAGTGAATGTGACTAATAGACAAAGGTGCAAGGGTCTCAAGTAGCGCCTATTTCCAGGTTTTCACCACTTGGTATTTTTTTTTTTTTTTTTTTTGTGATACATTAAAGTGCCTATTGCTAAGTTTTTACTAAGATGATCATTTTTTTAGGACATTTTCTTATTTTTAGGATTTTTTTCAGGATCATAAATTGTACAAGATAGTTGAGCAAAAAACCTTCTAAGCATAGAACTTCTTTAAGTGTAGGATGTTGATAGGTTCTACAAGCTCTTTCCCTTCAAGAGTAGACAACTGATAAGCACTAGACCCAAATATTGCTATGATAATGTATGGGCCTAACCAATTAGGTCTTCTCTCTATGCTGTTGGTTCTTTGGATTTTCTCTAAACACAAGGTCACCAACTTGAATTTCACATGGATGAACCTTTTTGTTATACTGAGTAGACATGCACTTCTGATAAGCTCTCATGTGATCAAAAGCTACTTTACAGTGCTCATCGAGGGTCTCTAATTCCTATATTCACATAGCTCTATAATCTTCATCAGTTATCAACCCATGCAAAGAGACTCGTAAGGAAGGGATCTCTACTTCTAATGGGAGGATAGCCTCAGAACCATAGACCAAAGAAAAGGGAGTGGCCCCTGTATGAGTATAAATAGTAGTTCTATAGGCCCAAAGAGCAAGATTTATCTGTAGGTGCCAATCTCTCCCAGACTTATGAATTGTGTGATGCAAGATTTTCAGCAATGTTTTATTGGAAGCCTCTACTTGACGATTCCCTTGAGGGTAATAAATAGAGGACCAATGTTGTTTGATCTTAAACTTCTTACATAGTTGTCTCAAGTCCTTATTTTTGAACTATCCTCCATTATCAATGACAATAGAAGAAGGAATATCATATCGACAAATGATGTGATTTAGTATGAATAGAGCAATATGTTTTCTTGTAGCAACAGATAATGGCACAACTTCAACCCATTTAGTGAAATACTCAATTGTAGTAATAATGAACTTGTGGCCACTAGAGAAGCTTGGGTGAATTTTACCCACCAAGTCAAAGGCCAATTTTTGAAATGGCCAATATGTCATAGAAGTGATCAAATCACGTCCCGGAGCATGTATCAAGTTTCCATGGAGTTGACATTTTTTACAGGACTTGGCATAATGGATAGCATCAGCTTGCATAGTTGGCCAGTAATAACCTACCCTAAGCAGCTTCCAAGCAAGTGTAAGGCCATTAGAATGTGCCCTACAAATGCCATCATGGACTTCGACAAGTGCCTTTTCAAACTCTTCTAGCTCTAAACAGCTAAGAAAAGTACCATCTAGATCCCTTCTATACAAATCACTAGAGACCAAAATGTAATGTGAGGCATTACGAAGGAATTGGCATTTTTGGTTGCACGTGAGGTTCTCGGAATGATTTGATCACGCAGGTAGGAAAAGATGTCAGTATAGTAGGAAGAATCATGACCTACAATAGTGTAGATCACTTGGTTGTCAGGGGAATCATAGGCAGGATAACAGAATTCTTCCACCAAGAACTCAAATCAAGATTCATGTTCTTGTAGTTGGAGAATAGAGACTAGAGTAGCCATAGCATCTACAGCTTTTTTTTTTTGCCCTAGGAATTTGCTGGAATGTCACAAAAGTGAAGTAGTTCCTTAGAGCATCTATCAACCTTTTATAAGGTATCAACTTGTCATCCTTTGTTTGATAGTCATTATTCCCCTGATTAATAACGAGTTGAGAATCCCCATAAATATGCAACTCAGTTATCCTCCATTCAAGAGCCATCTTGATCCCATTGGTTAAAGCCTCATATTCAGCCATATTGTTTGTACAAGGGAACAAGAGTTTGTAAGATTTGGGGATTGTATACCCATGAAGAGAAACAAACAATATACCAACTCCAACTCCATTTTGTGTGTACAAACCATCAAAAAACATTTTCCAAGTCCTTTCAGTGATGTACATTATTGAAGCATCTGGAAATTCAGCTTGTATGGGTGTTGTATCTTCTAAAGGGAAATCAAAAAATTGATTAGCTATAGCTTGTCCTTTGATGGCTTTACATTTGACATATTGAATGTCAAATTCTAAAAGAATCATCATCCACTTAGCTAGATGACCAGTAAGCACAGCTTTGCTCAACAGATATTTCAAAGGATCTATTTTAGCAACTAAGTGGACTGTATGCACCAACATGTAATGTTGGAGCTTTTGAGAGGCAAAGACCACCTCAAAACAAGCTTTGTCAATGCTGGTATAATTCATTTCATAGGAAACCAAAGTTTGACTAATATAATATATGGCACATTCTTTACCAGTCTCATCACTTTGGGCTAATAGTGCTCCTAAAGAAGAAGTTGTAGCTGAGATGTACAAAATCAAAGGTTTTCCTAGAATAGGTGGCATCAACACTAGAGGTTTTGCCAAGTACCCTTTGATCTAATCTAGACTTTGTTGACATTCATCATTCCAGATTTGAGTAGACCCTTTGTGTAAATTCTTGTTGAAAGGTTGAGCTTTATTAGCCAATTGAGAAATAAACCTTCTTATGGATTGTAGATGCCCTTGTAGGCTTCTAAGTTGACTGATATTCTTTGGAGGGGGCATACTTATGATAGCTTGGACCTTTTTAGGATCAACCTCAATGCCTTTTGGGGCGATAATGTAATCTAGAAACTTTCCTGAAGTGACACCAAAGGCACACTTTTTTTGGATTTAGCCTAAGTTGAAATTGTTCCATACAATCCAATATCAAACTAAGGTATTGAAGGTGTGTGTCTCTTGTTCTAGATTTTTCCAATGTGTCATCAACAAAATCTTCCATATTCTTATGCATCATGTCATGGAAGATGGTGGTCATTGCTCTTTGGTAGGTAGCACTAGCATTCTTAAGCCCAAAAGGCATAACGTTCCAACAAAAGGTACCCCATGCACATGTGAAGGCTATTTTCTCTTGATTAGCTTGAGCTATCTTAATTTGGTTATACCTAGAAAAACCATCCATAAGGGAGTACATTTCATATCTCGTAGTCATGTCTACAATCATATCAATATTTGGTAATGGGAAATCATCTTTAGGGCATGCCTTGTTAATATCTCTGAAGTCAGTACAAACTTGGATGGTTTTGTCATGCTTGGAGATAGGTACAATGTTGGAAATTCACTCTGCGTAGTCAATTGATCTAATAAAGTTTGCACTCAAAAGTTTCTCTAACTTTGCTTTTACCAAAAAAGCTACATGAAGATGCATTTTCCACAATTTTTGTTTAACAGGCTTGATAGCAGGAGAAATAGATAAATGTTGCATGATGAGATCTATGTCAAGCCCAGGCATGTCTACGTATGTCCATGCAAAATTGATCTTTTTATCTTGGAAAAATTGGGTAAACTGCTCCTTTTCTTTAGCTGACAATGATTGAGCTACATGGATAATTTTAGGAGATTCCTCTTTTCCCAAGTTGATTAACTATGTAGGCTCAATAAGAACTAATGACTTGTCTTGAAAATAGCTTGGTAGACTACCAAGTACCTCATCTATAGGTGCCTCAAAGAGGTTTTCACCATTAGATACATCTTTATTTTTACTTTTTTAAGCTTTAGACACTGCCACAACGTGGTTTTCACCATTTGGCCGTTTATTTTTTCCTTTAATTTTATGACTAAGGTACTTGATATCTGATTTTTCCATGTGAATCGTAGGTTCACTGGTGGAAGAAGTGAATGGCATTTAGATAGCAAGTGATCTCATAGTCATTGCAAAAAGATAGTATTTCTGGTGCTTGGTATTGACTAGACCAATCTATGAGATCGAGATGGATTAATGAAAGCGAGGGAGAAGCTTTGAGGTAATTGACATGAAAAGAGTCATCTCTGGTGACATGTGAAGATGAGCCTATATTGAATGTTGGAAAGGTGTCTAAATCAAGAATAACCCTATAGGAACTAGTGTGATCCATTAAAGCATATTGTGGGCCAAACTCATCTAACCTTACACTAGACTCTTCGACTACATTTGGTTGAGTTACATAGGCATGAATATCATACAATCCTAGTTCACAAGAAGCATCCAATAAAATTTCCCATTCATATTCTTGAGAGTCTGTACTTTGATCTCTAGTAATTAGATGAGCAATATTTTGCTGAATCAATCCTCTATTCATGTCATCATGATTGGATTCATCTTGTTATATTTGTTGAGAGGTGGAAGCTTTAGCATCATCAGTGGTATTTGGAGTAAGCTCCCTCCGAAGAAGAGAAGTTGCAAGCACAAAGTCTTCATCTTGCAAAGCAGTAGCGACAAAGGGAGGATCATCATCTTCTAAGTCACTAGATATGGGCATATTTTGAGTAAACTTTGGTATATCATCCTCTAGCCCAAATCCTAAGCCAGCAGTGTCTTGAGCGTCATGACCTTGGGTATGACTTAAAGGTTTAGCTAGAGTGTTCTTGTTACCAGTTAGAGACCCATGACAGTAATATCCCATATTAGCAAGCATTTTATACCCTTTTCCATATCATTTGGGGGAAATGGGAGTGGTAACTATAACATCTTTTTCATCATCCTCTCTTCTATATATCTAGTCTTTAATGGCTTGTTCTTCTTTTTCTGCTTCCAAAGAAACTAAGGACTGGAAAAAGGTGCCAAAAAGGGTCATGGCAGATGCAAAAGGTTTCTTTTTGGTGGAAGATTTACCATAAGACTGAGGGGAAAGTGATAAAGCAGAAATAGAGTCTAGAGTGTATTCTCCCATGCCAAGACTCATCATTTTCATTTTTTGTTCACTTTCTATGAGAGAGGGTGTGGGCTCATGAGAAGAGTGATTATAAGGAACTAGTATTTCAGTAGTAGATAATGCAATGATGGACATTGAGTTATCACTAGGGATAACTACTTCAGTGCCATTGAAAGGAAACTTGATGCACTGATGATATATGGAAGGCATTTCTTGCATATCATGAATCCATGGTCATCCCAATAGCAAATTATACACAAGTGGTATATCTAGAACTTGAAAAACAACATCTCTTTCCACTGGAACAACTCGAATCGGTAGAAAAATTAGACCCTTAGAAGGTCTTTCAACTTCATCATAAGCTTTTATGGTGATCTTGTGTCTAGGGTCAATAGAAGATTCTGACATGCCCAACTATTGAATAACATTAAAGGATATAATGTTTAACCTTGCACCATTGTCTATCAAGACTCAAAGAATGTGAGTTCAAAAGATTTGGACTTTGATATGGAGAGCAATGGTGTGGGGATGATTGGGAGCTTATTCATCTTCTTCAAAAAAGTGAGGTGGTAAGGTGAAGAGATATGATTCACCATAGCTTGGAATTGCTCCACATCAATATTTGTGGGAACATTGGTAGAGCATAAAGCTTTCTCAAGGATATCTTTGTGCAAGGGGGAACTCTAACAACTCAAAAATGGAGATTTGTGCTTGGGTACGTTGTAATTGACTAACAAGGTCATAGTTCAAGATCTTGGAAGCGACTGGTTTCTTAGAAGATGAGGCATTCTTGGAGTCTTGAGAAACTTTTAGGATAACCTTAGATTGCCCCCCAGTGACAACATTAAGTGGTTCACATTGTGATGAAAAAGAATCAGTCACCCAAAGCACCACCTTAGATTGAGAGTCATTATGGTTTTGAGGAAAATCACGTGTTCTTAAGACAACTCTAGGTCATTCTTCTACATATTGGTTGTAATCAGTAGAATTTTCCATGCATACTCAACAATCTCAAGCATACCTATGACATTGTCTATGTCAGCATAAGCATAGCTAATCTTAGCATCATGATTCTTTTTAGTAGCTTTAGTGGTTTCACCCTTCTCATATTCTAGTAAAGGTTGCTTAAAAGCTTTGTGATCAACATTCTTGGCAAGACCATCTGTGACAACTTTTCCCTCCTCAATAAGGTCTTGAATCACATCTTTGAGCTTGAAATGGTTTTCAATGTTGTGACCCTTGTTTCTATGATAACTACAAACATGATCTTCCCTCCACCATGGGGGTTTGATGGGTGGATCATGGGGTTGAGAATTATCTGGAAAAGTAATCAAGTTGTTTGCAATTAAAGTTTTCAAGACCATTTCATAGGACTCAACCATGGGTGTATAAATATGTTGTTTCCTGGTAGATTTAGAGCTTTTGTCAAATGTTTGTGGTCTCGCATTTTCTTGTTGTTTTGTAGCATAGATAGTAGTGGAAAGGTTAAATGCAGGTTCCTTAGTCTTAGGAGTATAGACCACTCCATCATTGACAATATACTTGTTTTTATTCCAAGGTTTACCTTTATCTTTATTGTTTCCATTGTTGTTCTTATCTTTATTGATGACAATATCACCCTTTTTTATAGCAACATCTTCAATACGATATTCACTCTCAACCATGGCATTTGAAGGATGTGAAGAGTTGTTTCCTTAGATCAAAGTACAATTCCAATACAAGGGTATTGACAAAGATATCAATTTTTTTAGCCTCAGTAACTTGCCAGGGATATTGAGAGTATAATGCCCTCCATTGTTGAAGATATGTTGCAAAAGGCTCTCCTGATTTTTTCTTGATGTTGCATAAATCTAGCATTGTTACAAGATGTTGAATATTGTAAGAGTATTATTGGATGAATTTTTGTGTAAGCTCATCAAATGTCTTAATGGGAGGATTCAATTTTGTGAACCATTCCATAGCTTGTCCTCTTAGGCTTCTGGGAAATAATCTCATAAGAAAGGTGTCTTCATAAATAAAGTCCATGCTGAGAGCATAAAAATGTCTCACATGATCATGAGGATCACCATTTCCATCATATTTTTCATACTTAGGAACCTTTATATCCTTAGGAAATGGTAGCATGTAAAGACTCCTATCAAATGGAAGAGCACATATTGAGTCAAGAAATGAAGTTTTAGGTGGTTCTTTTGAGGCTTGCAGTTGTGTAAATTGTTTCCTCAGCTCTTGTATTTCTTCCCTTAATATCTCTGCTTCAGTGGGTTCTCGTTTTGGGATGATGCACTCTACATCAAAATCTTGAGGAAGTTTCCATCCTCTTACTACCATGTAATAGAAATATTGATCTCCATTTTTTTCTAAAGCTCTAAGCATCAGTTTTTGAGTGAAACTGTCTTGTTGGAACTTTATGACATCTTCGCTAGTTACTTCTTCATCACTGTCATGATGGGAAAGGCATGTGCCCATGGTCACTCTAGGAGTTTTTGGAGGTGTATGGTTGCCATCATTTCCATCAAAAGGATTTTAGGAGCAAGTCCCTTGTTCCCTTCATGATGAGTATAGGTATTAGTTTCAGCTTGTTCATGTTCTTTCTCCCTAGCATACATGGCTTCAAAAATCCTTTGGTTTTCACATGCTTGTTCCTCTAGATGACATTGGACCTCACTGGGGTGCACCATGGTGACCAAACCATTCTCAACCTTAGGTGTCTCAAAAGGTGTGCCAAATGGGTTTTCAAAATTATAAAGTGGATTATGCCTAACGTTAGCCGTTTGTGTTTCAATTGGCTCAAGGTATTCCACACAAAGCTATCTGTGAGGATGTCTAGGTGGGGTTTCTAATTTCATAAAAAAAAAAGGGGTATGCTTCCTACTTCCCACTTGAAATCTAGTTGTAACCAGCATGTAAAGACTTTTCTTTGTTTAATGGGACAAGAAGAGTAACTTAGATTTGAAGCTTTTACATCCAAGATTAGTCACTTGTCAAAGTATGAGAGATGGCTTGTCAAGCAATGCTCAAGAATTTATAGTACTGGTGACTCGATCCGAGCAAGCGAGCAAGAAGCTCAATGGCAAGTAGCTAAAAGGGATAATAATCAAATTTTGACAAGTGATTTATCAGTGATGTCTCAAGACTTACATCTAACGAACTAGACCCATCCTTTCAACCTTAGACAGTATCTCAACATACAAATATGTAACCAGACTTCAAGGGAACAAGAATGACACACTCAAAACCAAAAAAGCTAGAATGAAAATGTTGATTCTATAAGAAACAACCCCAGGTGATACTTTATTAGTTACCAGGCAATAGTGAAACAACATAAAATGTTGTACAACACTTTTTAAAGAAAAAGTGTGATATTTTTTTGTCAAGCAAAAATTCTCACAAAGGTATGCGATAGACTTCAAAACCAAGGGTGATATAACTTAGAAAGGAAGGGAATACAGTTTTGGAAAAAATCTATTGCACGATATCTCTTCAAAGACCAGGCGATAAAGTGATAGTTTGTGCAGAACAGACCAGTTTTGACCCAAAATTTTTCTTTTCAATTTCAACAATTAGATGATTTTTTGAATCAGACAACACAGGTTTCCAGTTCGTGTCAATTAGTAGCCAGGTTTGCAAACAGCAAGGGATTTAACATGTCTTCAAATAGTTGAACTAGGGTAAAAATAACCTTTCCAACACACACTTGTGATATGATAACAACATCCCTACCAACATTACCACGATTGTTTGATGTGCAAGAACGTTAACACTAGTCAATACATTTGAAAATAGTAGCCAAGCAATCTACCTTAAGATCACGATTCATTACTCAAGAACTTGGCCCATGCTTGATGTCCCTTTGCCTCACACCAAGTGGTTACCCACAAGAGATATTGGCTTTTTCATAGAAGTTCCATAAGCACAACTAAGGGAATACATATGGTGACTATAAATCTTGGGGTGATCCGAGTAGTCCACTAGAATCAATCCTTGCACCAAGAAGTTGAGCGGCAAAATAAGGTGGATACTAACCTAGGGTGTCTAGATAGGGCTTCCATTCATAGTGCTCCTCTTTCTCCCAATTATGAGACACCTCACCTTGTGATGAGTAATAGATCTTGTGACCACAAGAGTACCTTAAGCATTCTTGCCTAGTGATCTCCCTATGGTTGAAATCCCAGAAGCGATCACACTAGGTGAAGACAAACACTATGTCTACTAAGGTTTTGTGTCTTTGATAGCCTTGAGTTTATAGTGGGTTGGAAGAGTCGGGTAATCTGCTTGTCCCCACTTGGGTTTGTTCCTCTCAGGTTGTTTGAGAGTAGGCCCGCTAAAGGATCCTAACTAAACATTGAGTGGATCAACTCTTGGAAGTCAAGATTTTTTATTCACCTAAAGGGTGAAGAGCATACTCTCCTATTCCAATGGTGTCACCCAAAAACACCAAGAAGAGTAAATTACCCACTTGATTTTGAAATCCAAAGGTGGGTCAAGATTTTTGATTCACCACACAGGTGAAGAGCATACTCTCCTATCACCAAGGGATCCCAATTACAATTATTAATGTGCCTACAAAAAAAAAGAACTAGTATATGCTGCACATGAAATAAAAGAACAAACAAGTTTTGGTTTTTATGCGTCAGGCAGCCCTACAAACAATCGTTAGCAGCCCTTTTGCATCTAGAACTTTGACATGTGTTCCTTTTAGGCAATGTTTCAGACTCTCAAATATGGCAACCTATAACCACAACTATTAGTGCCAAGGGTTAGCTTCCAAAAATAGAATAAATCTACAAATAGACTTCTGCAAAATTGTTTTAGAGACCTACTAAAAACCAACAATCAAAAAACATAGTCAAAACTGACCAAAACACCTCAAACAACAAAAAAAAATTGTGTTAGGTGATAGTTATCGCTGGAAGTCTGTCGGATGATACTTCATGGTATACCTATGTGATAGAACTTCTCTATGTGATATTTTTCCTTAAGCCAAGTGACAGAACTTTGTATGAGAGGAGATATAGTTTAGTATACTCATACAACACTATTTCCACAAAATGTATTGCACAACTATACTATGAACTGTCATACGATACTAGAAAAATGTCGCCCAGAGTTGCGACTGTAAAAAAGGAAAATAAGAAATAGGAAGTAAAATGGTGACAAAAATAGAAAAAACTTAGGGAAAAACTAGTGTTCAACCCCACGGTGGGCCCCAAAAATGTACACCAAAAAGAGTGCACTTCTCTAAGCCATTCTATCCAAGGTTTTCCATGGGCTGGAAAGCTTGAATATCGGCTTAGAGCTCCCTAATAATGGAGTGCAAAAGAATACAATGAGCACAAGAAGGCTCTCAACTGAGCCTTAGAGATGTAGCGCTTGCTAGTAAACCATGAAATGGGAGATTATTTGAGCAAGAGAAAGAATGCAAATGTCAAAGAACCTTGAATGTATGCAATGCAAAATGTAACTATGCTAGAAATGGAATGCACAATGTAACTAAGCTACACAAATGACAGTAATACAACCATCCTAGTTAAACTATGTGTTCTAAGCTACTTTCAAAAAGAAAGGAACTACACTATATGCAAGCTAAGCTAAGATGTTATGCAAAGTAAAATGCCATCGATGCAAAGGATGAATGCAAGAAAAATGTTGCTCTCCACAAGAAGCTCTCAAGTACTCTAATGGAAATCCTATAGCATAAAAATACTCAAGAGTGTGGATCCTTTGAGGGGAGAAGCTCTCTTGCTTTTAAAGTCATACGAACGATAGAGATCACAGTTGAAAGAGTGGATGATCAATGGTTGAATTCAAAAATGGGAGGGATCCATGTGCACACACAAGTCAACCAATAGAAAATGAGTTGACTTGTCATATAAGACAAAAGTCTCATAAGCTTTTCTTTTAATTTTAAAAATAGAAAAGAACTTTATGTGTGCACTTTAAGTGGGTTAGAAGAATGGGGTCTTTTGATTTAATTAAAAGAGGACATGTTCTTTTAATAAAATAATTAATTAGGATAGCATAGTCAAATTATAGGTTATAACCAAATTAATTGATTATTGGCAATTTGGTCTAGGTAAATGATTAATTAAATTAGCCAAAATGTTGAGAAGGGGTCTAATAGTCTAGATGAGCATTTTTAGGTGATTACAACTGTCATCCCATCTTCAAAATTTCTAGCCTCAATTTTTTCTATTCTCACCACCCTAGTAAGTTTTACCCCTTTAACACGTCTGCAAGTACACTCTTCCTATAATTTCAAATTGATCTTTCTAAAAAATGTCTATGCCACATTCTCTTAGCAAGAGTTCATTATGTTTGGCATGTAGAATAATGATGAAATTAATTATAAAGGACATCAAGGTTTAATTGAAAGTGTTTTCATAATAAATCATAGTCTTTTTCAATTATGTCAAACATAGGAGATCTTTCCCAAAATTGTAATGAAAAGGTATGGCAGATACAACAAGATTTTTAAAATTAAAATTAGACCGCTGCCAAAGTGCAACCTATAATGTGGACATGACTAGGGTAACATGGAGATGACACTTGAAAATTAATACATTGTCTCAGCCCCCCACTAAATTTTGACAAGTTTCCACATTTAAAAAGTTTGGTATAGGAATGACAAATTGGCTTAAGGCTTATATGATACATTTAATGTAGTATTATATATAAATATCAAAACTTATGCACTAAAAATGAATAAAGAGTAAAAATGTTGTACCTAAAAATTTTAGAGCATACTTTCGAATGAAAATTGATGAGGTGGAAAAGTCTAATGACCACAAAAAAGGTGCTAATAGTATGGTTTATTAAAAGCAATACAAAATATAATTTGTGGGTGGTGTGGACTATGAGTGGATGATAAATAAAGAAATGAGATGAGTTGATATGAATGAAAGAATGGACCTCACATTAAATGATGTTTTATTATGAACACTCATTGAGGGTTTTTCATGGTATGACTATGGGAAGAAGGTTTGCACCCTTTGTTGTAAGAGTTGTGTCTGTAGGAACTAGTAAACTGTTTAGTTGGAGCTACTACAAGAACTCATCTTTGGTATGTGGTCTATGATAGAGGCACAACCTAGGGCCATTTACAAGAAACTTAAACTAGACAAGATCAAATTTTTTAGTTGGACTGTTATATTGTCGAATACATATTGAATTTCATAAGGCCCTAGCCATCGAGTATGTAACTTCCTTGGATTCTCTTTGAAATGAGAATCGTATAGGAAAGCCCAATCTCCCACTTAGAATTTTTTATTACTAATATGTGCATCTCCACTTCTTTGGCTACTATTGAATGATTTCTGTTCTTTCCAAAACTATCTTTCTCATTTCATCCAGTGAGTTCAAGTGGAGAAGTTTCTCTTGTGCTGCAGGAAGACTAATGTTCAATTCCAAAGTAATATGTAGTGTCTTATGTTCAAATTCAATAAGCAACATTATTTCTTTGCAATACACAAGTTCAAATGGAGTGAATCTAGTTATTGTCTTCCATGTAGTTTGGTATGCCTAGACAACTTCATTTAATCTATTTCTCCAATCCTTCCTATGTATTTTCACTATCATGGTCAAAATGGCTTCAATTTCTTTGTTGGTGACTTCTACTTGCCCATTTTCCTGAGGGTGAAAAAGACTAGATTTTTGGTGCCTTATGTTGTATTCTTTCATAACTTTAATGATCAAGTTTTTTGATGTGAACTGGGCACCTTGATCTGTGAAAAGTTCTCTGGAAACTCCATAGCATGTGAATATTTCCTCATATAAGAATTTAGCTACTTTCTCATCTCTTTCAATTTTTATTTCCCTAACTTCCACATATTTAGTTAAATAATCTATGCATACTAAGATGTAGGATTTTCCATTTGATGGTGGTTCAATTGGACCTATGAATTCCATACCCCACTTTTCAAAGGGTGTCACAATAATCTATGGATTGAGTGGCATCTCATCTAACTTGGTTGGTTGGCCCATCTTCTGGCATTTGTCACACTTGGCTATATAATTTGTTGCATCCTTATATAATGTTGGCCAATAATATCTAGTTTTAAGTACCTTTAGTGTTGTTATTTTTCCTATAAAACATCCTCCACACGGTTCATCATGACAGTCATGTAGTATGTCATATATCTCATCCTCCTTGACACATCTCTTCATGACTTGATCTGGTCTAGTAGAGAAGAGATTGTTATATATCCATGAATAATGAAAAAAAAATTTCCTAGCCTCCTCCTATCTTTGTGAGAGAACTATGGGAGCATTCTATTTATAGCAAGATAGTTTCCTATGTCTACATACCATGGTGTAGGAGTTGCTATGTGGAACAAGTGCTCATCTGGAAAGGTATCTTCAATTGGGGTCAGATCTTCATCAACAATGTGTAATCTAGACAAATAATTAGCAACTATGTTGGACTTTCTTGTCTTATCAACAATGATAATATCAAACTCCTACAACAACAAGAGACATCTTGCTAATCTACCAGTTACAATAGGTTTTTTCATTAAGTACCTTATAGTTGAGTGGTAAACAAAAATAGGATATCTAGTTACATAATGTCTAAATTTGTTTAATGCATAAACTACAGCTAAAAGTTCTTCCATAGTTACTGTGTAGTTTAGTTCAAGACCATGGAGGATTTTACTAATACAGTAGATTGCATTTTCAAGGCTAGCAAGCTTTTGGCCTAATACAACACCTACAACATAGTTTGATGCATCAATATGGATATGAAATGGAATTGACCAATCAAGTCCCTTCAAAACTAGTGTTGTGGTGAGGAGTTTCTTAAGCTGCAAGAAGGCTTCATTACATTCGGGTGTCCAAATGAATTAAGCTTCTTTAGTCAATAGTGTATTCAAAGGACTAGCTATTGTACTGAAATATTTTATAAAACACCTATAATAGCTAGCATGACCCAAAAAAGATATTACATCCTTTGATTTTGTAGGTATGGACAATGTTAGAATTACCTCTATCTTAGCTTGGTCCACTTGCATCCTACAGCTGATATAAAATGACCAAGCACCACTCCTTCCTACATGAGCATGACTATTAAGTGATAGATTATGTTCTTTGCATCAAACAAAAACCTCTTCAAGATTCATCAAGGCTTCCTCAAAGGTGATTCCAAATGTTGTCAAATCATCCATGTATATTTCCATGCAGTCGTGTTATATATCAGCAAAGATATTGATTACAACTCTTTAATATTTTATGGGAGCATTACACAAACCAAATGGCAAGACAAGATATGAAAAAGTACCCCATAGGCATATAAATGTGGTTTTATCCTGATCTTCAGGAGCTATACTTATTTGATTATAACTACTATACCCATCAAGAAAAGAAAAATATTTCTTGCTAGCCAAAGTGTCCAGAACTTGATCAATAAAGGGTAAAGGAAAATGATCCTTCTTGGTTTCCTTATTCAATTCTCTGTAATCTATAGAAATCTTCCATTTCCCTCCCTTTTTAGGTACTATAACCAAAGGTGAGACCCATCTACTATATGATATAGGGTATATAAAACCAACATCAAGCAAGTTTTATAGTCCATTTTAATTATTTCTCTAAGTGTTGGATTAATCCTCTTCGAAGGTTGATGGAGTGGAAAGCACCCTTCATTGATATATATCCTATGAGTTCATAATGTAGGACTTAACCCTTTCATATCCCCATAGTCCCATACAAAAGCCTTTTCATGTTTTTGAAGAAGTTGTGTTAATTGTTTGATCTGTTTGGGAGGTAGTTTGCGATTGACATGGAGATTATGACCTTTTGACAACTCAAAGTGGTTGTGAGATCAACCATAATAGCTTTAGAGATTGGACTTGTATCTAGTTCACATGGTAAAAGATGATGGATAATGTCTAGCTCCTTGGGGAAAAATATAATTCTCATTAAATTCGTCATATGTAGTTAATTCCAACATAGAACTGTCAAATACATCTTTTTCTACCACACAAGTATTATTAAGAATACTATGAATTATTGAATCCTCCTCCTATAGCTTTAGAAAAAATTGTCTATGTAACATCATAAGTTGTGCTATAAAGTTTAACTCTTCCTCTCTATACCCTAAATCTAGCCATACGAATGTGCTTAAATCTAGTTGGGGTTGTGCTAGAGGATACAAGTCAAATTTCTTTATTGCTTTTCCATCTAATATGGCTATATTCCCTGACCTACAACATATATTTGCATTAGTTGTAGCTAACCATGGTCATCCTAAAATGACAAGGTAATTGGATAAATTGATTTTTGGGGATAGAATCATGAAATTGGGAGGGTACTCTAGAGAGTCTAGGGTTACTACTATGTCTTCTATCATCCCATCAAGAGTAATAGTAGAACTATCTACAAGTTGTAGAATTTTTGGGCTAGCCCTTAAGCCTTCTATATTCAACTTTTTTATAGTATCCTTTATCATAATATTTATAGCAACACCAAGATCAAACAAGGCATTTTTAATAGATTGACCATTTATAATCACATTCACAACTGGACTTCCTAGATCAAAATATTTAGGGATAACCAATTTTCCTAACATAATATCAGCTAATTGTCCTACAACATTAGCTGTGGTTGGGTCCTATTTCTTTCTCCTAGGTTTTTTTAGACAGGCTTCTCTGATGGCTTTGCCATAAATAGGAACATCTTTAATAGCTTGGAACAAAGGAATTTGGACATGTATATTCTTTAGCTGATCAATGATGTGAAAGGATTGTTCCTCTATTTTTGTAGGTTTACTTTGTATGAGCTTTTATGGAAAAGGAGGTTCAACTATTGTTTGAGTTTGAGCTCAGCAAGTTACATTTGGGTCAACTATTTGTGGCAGAGAAGTTGTTGGTTCTAATACTATAGGAATATCTGGTATTTTAGCTATGAGAGGTAGTTTAGGCACTAGTAGGGTTCTACTAGATCTCAAATGTATATCTAAAACATTTAGAGCACAAGCAGGATATTGTTGAATGCCAACAGAATACATGGGTTGTTGTGGCTATTGGCTATTTGGATTTGGGTGAGGTGGTGTAGACAACTTGGTCTACTCTTGAGGTCAAAATCTTGTAGGTGGTGGCATTAGTGTAGGTTGTTGGACTGGAGGTGGTAGTTATGGATTACTAGGATTTTGGTTAAGCTATTTTTGAGGCCCTCTCCATTGGTTTGTAGACTTCCAATTACCTTGGGGTGATTGCCATTGGTTCTATTGATTCTATCATTGATTGTTTTTTTGGTTAGACCACTGGTTGTTTTTCTAGTCTAGCAAGGAAGGTTGGGAGTATTGAGGCCATTGAGTGTATTATGGATTATTTTTCCAAGCACTATTCCAATTAGGTTAACTATATTGTGGTGGACCTTGGGCACTATATTTTTGCCATTGATTACCATATGGATTTGAATTTTGTAAAGGGTCTTGAGGCATACCTTAACATGAGGCCCATGGCCAACATTGAGCAACGAAGAATACATGTTCATCCTCTCCTTCTATCTTGATGTATTGTGTTGGAACATGTTGGTTCTCCACACTAGCAACCAATTTGCATTGACAATCTTTCTTCTACTTTTGGTAGAGTGGATAGTACTCAGCTAACTGCACCTTAGCCTCTGCATGCTTCTTATTTGTAATCATTGTGTTGAGATGTGTAGTGAGATCATTTATGATGTCCTACTTGAAATCTAAGAGTAGATTAGATATCTCAAGCTTTGAAATACCCTGACTGATCCCTTTAGTGGTTGTGGACCAGTGTCCTCTGTCTTTCTTCATAGTTGACCTTGAGTAGTTAAGAAAAAATTTCTTCAGGTCATCCCAAGAGGATTGATATGCATCACCACCAACCATCAGGTCTAGTGCTTCCAAACAATTATCATTTACCCCTCTCAAGAAGACTAGTTTCTATGAATCCTCAACTAGTAAATGTTGGGGGTTCTTCTGCAATGTATACAAGAAACATGAAACATAGTCTTCCAACGTTTCATCCTCCTTTTGTGATAATCTAAAGATATCATCTCCTCTTGGATCATTCCCATTGCAATACTTTTCATATTTCTCTAGAAATAGAGTTTGCATTTCATCCCAGGTACTTGTTGCATTGGCTCTTAAGCCCATGAACCATCATAAGGTTGATTCTCTTAGTGTTGCTAGAAATAACTTGAGCTTATGGGAATCAGTGTTATAGTCAAAGCTACAATACATTATGTCAAATTCAAATAAGAAAGTATTAGAATCCTCAGTTGTAGGGCCATATAACTTTGGAAGAGCAGCTGCAGATATATTTTTGAGATAAGCATTGGTTATGAGACTGAGAGGAAATGGAAAAGTAGATTGTGCCATTACTGGAGGTATTTGATTATGTGGTTGCTAGTGAAAAGAAATGTTGGCTATGAGCTTGTTAATAATAGGTGGATTTGGACTAAAACTATCAAGAAAGCTAGCCAAAATTTTAGCAAAAGGTTGATGACCACTTGTGTCCAAGGGTTTTGCTCTAGAGGAAGATCCTACAAGAAAATTACATCTTGCATCGTCAAAAGGAAACTTAGCTTCTTCAAATTCTTCATTCAAATTAATGGACTCCCATGGAACAAATCTCTCATATTAATCTCATTTTCTTCCTCTTTGATGCATGTAATTGAATTGGTGACTTGTTAATCAAGCCCACAAATTTGTCTAAATCACCACCCTTTGCATCGCTCTTCATTCCCTAAAATTTAGAAACATCCAGAATACATATGCAAGATAATAGTCCTACTTTTATTCAGATATTGGAACATAGCTTAAAATATTTATATGAAATACTACATTCTATATATAATATTAAGCAAAGTGTGTCATACACACCACCCATAGGTTTAGTAAGTTCTAGCTATCTCTGGCATAAGTTCACAAGATATTTACACAAATGTTTTGGAATTTTTTTTGAAGAAACACAAAGAGTAAGTCCAAACTATGAAAACTATATCAAAATTAAGATATTAATATGCCTCATTAGGGATGGTGGGAATCGCTTCTCAAAACTGGAGCAACCTGTGAATCACTATTTGTCTCTCAGCAACTGGAAATTATATTAACACTACAACTTACTACTATTAGTATCCCTACCCTATCTGACTAGAATGAGATTATACTACTACTATTCTTATACGAAAATGCAGATACCAACCAACAACATCTATCACTAATGCCTAGATGTGTTAGAATCTAGAATATGTCCCACACTCAATAGAGTTTGATACAAATACCTATTATTTTCTACATAACCCCAATCTTCTAGATATCATGTCTCCACTCAACTATGGTATCTGAAACATATAATGTGAACACTAGGTTTTTGTCTAGTTTCACTCATTTCCTAAAGGTTTTTCATCCTTTGGAAATACCATTCACAGTGAAGAAACCTAATTATTGTTCTGTCTTTCCAAAGATTGAACCTCTTATTTATAAACTTGAAGGAGTGTTGGAAAAAGAGATGTGGGATAAAACACCAATTTCATCTTCTAGTCACATAAGTTACTTTATAAAGTAAATTTCTTAATAAAACATAAAATAAATTTATTGAAGTAATTTAATACATTAAATGATGAACTTAAGACAAATCTTCCCTTGTGACTAGTAAGCATGCTTACCAGTAATGTCATTAATCTATCCAGATGTGGAGATAGATTAACTAGATGCCAAAAGAACTAGCACAAAAGAGGGGACATGATAGTCCTCACTTCTTGGGATTGCTTTCCCTCAAGAAATCTCAATGCTAGATGCTATAAAATAGACTCACCTTCCCAAGTAGCATCTTCATATAGTAAATCCTTCTAGCAGACTACATATTCTCTGATAGATCTATTTTGTAGCTTTTTTTTCCTTGGTCTCAATCACCTCTGCCATCTCCAATACAAGTCTACCCTCCTCGTCAAATGGAGGCAAGGCCTCTGATGGTACAACCCACTAACAAATTTCCTTCTTGAGGCATGAGATGTGAAACATATTATGGATTTGACTATCACCAAGTAAATCCAACTCATAAGCAACCTCACCAACCATCTTGGTGATGCAATAAGGTTCGTAAAATATGGGTTTAAGCTTTTATGACCCACTTTTCTTCAAGGATCTCTATCTATATGGTTGGAGACAAAGATAAACCATATCACCTATCTCAAAGCTCCAGTTTGCATGATGTCAAGTAGCATATAACTTTTTTTGATTTTTTACCTATTGAATATTATCTCTAAGGGATCTGAGAATATTTTATATATCTTGGACCCAATCTTTGGCTAAGGGAGCCTTGTTGTCCTATAAAGCCAAATCAATGAAAGAGAGAGATTCATAGCCATAAAGAGCATGGAAAGGATTCATCTGAATAGACATATGATATATGGAGTTATATAAATACTCCCTCAAATACAACCATTTAACCCAAGCTCTTTGTTGACCTGCAATGTAGTTTCTCAAATACCCTTCCACCCATTTATTCACTATTTTGGTTTGACCATTCATCTATGGGTGATAGCTATTACTGGTTGTCAACTCTATACTTTCCAATCTAAAAACCTCCTACCAAAAGATACTAATAAACCTATTGTCTGTATCACTCATGATAGTCTTGGGTAATCCATGAAGAAAAAAAACCTCTCGAGAGAACAACTTGACCACCTGAGAGGCTGACTAGTTTGCTGCAATAGCAAAGAAGTGCACAAACTTAGTCAATATTTCTACCACCACAAGAATGTAGTCCCTATCCTAAACCCTTGGTAACCCTATAATAAAATCCATGCAGATACTCTCCCACCTCAGAGCTAGAATTGGGAGAGGATCAAGTAAACCTACTGGGAAGCCATGTTCTAACTTGTTCTGCTAACAAGTCTAGTACTCTCTAACATGCTACAATATATCATCTTTTAGCCCCTTCCATGAGGATCTATCCCTAATCTACCTATAGGTTTTGAAAAAACTTGGGTGACCCATTGAAGGTGCATCATGTATAGTGTGCATAATATTCATTTTAAGTTTAGGTTCTAGTATTAGGAAGATTTTATCCTTATAATATATGATATCATTCATTACCTTGTACTAATCATCCTAAAGCAGACCATCCATAATCTAACAAGCATGAGTATTTTTAGAATACTCAACTAGCAATTGGGATTTTTAATCTATTGAAATCTTGGAAATGGCGTAGCACTCCATCACTAGGGGTCTCCTAGAAAGTGCATCAGCAACTGTATTATTTTTCCCTTTGACATATTCAATATCAAAATCATATGCTTGAACCTTTCTAACCCATTTTTGTTTTCTTTCATTCAACTCCTTTTGTTCCAAAAAGTAATGCAGGTTGTTATGATCAGTCTTTATTGTGAACTTGCTTCCTACCAAGTACTGTCTAAACTTGGCTAAAGCATGCATTATGGCTAGCATTTCCTTATCATAAGTAGAATATAATAGCTCATGTCCCTAATTTTACTACTCTCAAAAGCTATGGGATGTCAGTCTTGCATCAAAATTTCCTTAGTTCTACTCCCTAAAGCATCACACTCCAAAACAAAGGGTCATGAAAAATTAGGAAGTGTAAAAACTAGGCATGTGCTCATCACCTATTTTAGTCTATCAAAGATTGCCTCTGCATCCTCAATCCATCTAAATGCCCTTTCCATGTTAGATTGGTAAGGGGAGTAGCTACCTAGAAAAATCCTTTAGAGAATTTCCTATAATAAGAACAAAGGCCAAGGAAGCCCCACAATTCAGATACATCCCTTGGTGGTGGCTAATCAAGGATTTCTTGTATCTTTTCCTAATGTACCTTAACTCCCTCTACACCAATCACATAACCTAGATAGAGAATCTTAGTTAGTCCAAATTCACACTTAGAATCCTTTTCAAATAAAGAGTGTTCTTCCATGAGGCTGAGGATCTCATCTAGGTGTTGGAAATGTTCCTCCCAAGTCCTACTAAAGATCAAGTTGTCATCAAAGAAAACCAGCACACTCTTTTGTAGCTTCTTTTTAATGATGTGGTTCATACATGACTAGAAAGTGGGTGGTACATTAGCAAGCCCAAATGGCATCACCAAAAACTCATAGTGTTTGTAGTGGCATCTGAAAGCTATCTCATGTACATCCTCCTCTCGTACTCGTATCTAATGGTATCCTAATTGAAGATCTATCTTTAGAAATAGATAGCTCCATGAAGCTCATCTAGTAACTCATCAATGTGAGGAATCAGATACCTATTTGTAATTGTCCTCCTATTAAGGGTGTGGTAATCAATATGCATCTGAAGGGTTCCATCCTTCTTTTTAACCAACACCACTAAAGAGGCAAAAGTGCTAGAGTTGAGCCTGATATATCCCATATCTAGCATTCCTTAATTGTCTTCTCTATCTCTTCCTTGTAATGTCTTGGGTGATAATAAGGGCTGGTAATGATGGGTTTGGCACCCTCCTCTAACTCAATGATATGATCAAACCCTCTTTCTGGTGGAATACATGGGGGTAAATCCTCAAATACCCTTCTATGTTTGTCAAGCATAGTTTGGATGTTACAATGGTATTATTGTCTTGTATCTTGCATTTCCTTAGAAGAGATGAAATACTATGTTTCCCACTTGATATCATTGTGCTTGAAAATGGCTTCCATCCTATGAGTTACTTTCAACCTGGGCTCCCCTTCTAGCATAGCCTTAAGGACCATCTATCGACCATCCTGTAAGAACTCTAACTACATCTTCTCATGGTCAATCATATAGCTACCTATGGTTTCTAACCATTGTCTCCCCAACATTGCATCTAGTCCATTTAAATCCACCAAGTAAAAATCTGCCTCAAGAAGGAAATCATCAAAATGAATCAAAAGTCCTAACACCTTCCCTACGCATCTCAATCTCTCACCTCATACCACCCTAACCTCAAACTCAGGTATGTCATCAATCTATAAATTCCTCTTGGTAACCCATCATAAGCTTATGAAGTTATGTGAGGCACCTATATCCAAGAGACATATAATACATTGTCCCTTAACAATTTCTTTCAAACGAAAGGGGTTTCCTATGGGATCACTAGAAAGTGATGCTATGATAGGAGGCTACTCCTAGGTGCCTTCTTCTTCTCTCTAGGTGGTTGATCCTTTTCTCCTCCTCATTACTACCCTCAACATCACTGTTCTCTTACTATTCATCCTCCTCCTTTGAAATTACCTCTACATAATGTATCTTGCCCTTGCCAAGGCATCTATGATCTGGTGCCCATGGCTCTTTGCAAGTGAAGCGTAACTTCTTCCTCTTGAGTTCATTCTCTATCTCAAAGTCCATCCTAAGAGGTGAAGCCTTATGCTAGCCTTTGTCCTTTTAGAAAGAAGAGATCCCCTTACAAGTCTTCTTACAAGGTTGTAATATCAAAGAAGGTGACTTGAGATTGTGTGTGATCTTAATAGCATCATCTAGAGTTTTTGGTTTAAGTAGCTTAACCAAACCTCTATACCTATCCTACAAACCCTTGGTGAACATCATTACCTTATACTACTCTTTCATGTTAGGAACCATCATTGAGATCTATTGAAACTCATTAATGAAATCATCAAGAGATCCTCCCTATCATAGTTGTGCCAAATCTCTATAATAGACCTCTATATCCTTCTTGTCAAAATGAGTAATCAACTTAGAGCTAAAAGTCTCATATGATGTAATGAGACCATGATCCTGGGTAACCAACCTATGGTGCCACCAATCATATGCTATTCCCTCTAATTGTGTCATATAAAATTAGATGGCTTATGTCTCTAAGATAGGTTTAAGAGATAGGTACATGTCTATCTTGTGAATCCAAGCTCTTGCAAATATCTTACTATTGCCATCAAAATTAGGAAGAGATAATTTGTTCATAGAATGCCTTAGGTCTTTGTTTGGTTCTCTAGGCCTCCTATCCTATTGTTGCCTATCTAACACCCTTTTTTAATTTATATATTGGACAAAGGACATATTCTATTAAATATGATAAAGAAATAAATCCCATTCATCATGCATTATGAAAACATTATCTGGTAGTAAATTTGGTGTTGTTGGTGGTGCTACCTCTTCTTCTACATGAAATATTAGCATCAAAGGCCTGTCAATGTTATGTATAGTAGCCCTAGTAGGTTGGGGTGATCCAGCTACACTATTTCCTCCACTATGATGGCTCAAGGCTCTCCTATTAATAGGGGCTAATTGTTGTATATTAATTGTAAGTTGTTGAAGTGCATTGACTATGTTATTTTTCCCATCTCTAATAGCCTATAATGTTTCCCTAACTTCCTTGTCTAGCTTGATTTCATTATGTCCCATTTGAATACTATTTATTTGATCTACCTATTCAAAATGATCAACCTATTTAGTTTGTTTACTTTTCCCACTTGTTCCAAAAAATCATGTCCTCATCCACTGAGTAACTATCTTTAGTGTCAATATGTTTTGAAGAATCTACTTGTTCCAGCTGAAGATGGATGAATTTATAATGTCTTTTACTCATTCTTGGCTAACATTTTTGGATAAAAAATCAAATTGCAAATATTCTATTTTCTCACAAGATGGCAACTCTTGTGGCTCTGATACCATTATAATGTTCTTAGGTAATTATAACCAAATAGTCTAGTTTTGACTTAAGGTATTTTGTTAAATAGTTGGTGTGCAATCAATTCCTTAATTGAAATATGACTATCTTTCAATTTACTAACACTCTGATTTAAATTTAAGAAAAAGGGGACAAATGATATAACTCAAAATTCAAAATAAAACACCCACCAACATCTTGGGTTCATTAAATATTACCCACATTTCATACAAACTTCACTATTTTGGCAGTGACATCATAGACTCTCATACATATTAACAAATGTAGTACTAAAAAAATACTAGAGGAATTAGTTAAAGAAAGACTTGTGACTTTGCTATTGTGTGTTGGTATAGTGGTCTAGCTCTGCAGTGAGGATGGGACTCATCTTCACCACAAGAAACTTAGCTAGCTACTATCAAACTCTATGTATTCCTATCTTGAGTCCACTGTGCTATACTCTCCTTCGAAAGCTTCTATACTTCTTGTGACTATAGTCACACTACTCCCTTTGGCCTGGGGATTGCAGGAATCACTTCTCAAAACTAGAGCAACCCATCAATCATTGTTTATCTCTTGTTGACTGGAAATTACATTAACACTGCAACTTGCTATTGTTAGTATCCCTACCCTATTCACCTAGAATGAGATTATGCTGCCACTATTCTTATACCAAAATGCAGATGCAAACCAAAAACATCTCACACTAATGCCCAACTCTATTACAATCCAAAATATGTCCCACACTCAATAGAGTTTGATACCAAGTCCTATTGTTTGTCGAGGAACCCCAATCTTCTAGATATCATGTCTCCACTCAACTATGGTATTTGAAACATATAATGTAAATTCTAGGTTTTCATCTAGTTTCACTCATTTCCTAAAGGTTTCTCATCCTTTGGAAATACTAATCACATTGAAGTAACCTGATTATGATTTGATAATTCATATATTCATTGTGTCTTTCCCAAGACTGGGCCTCTTATTTATAACCTTGAAATGAGGGAAGAGTGTTGGAATAAGAGATGTGGGTTAAAACACCAATTTTTTCTTCTAGTCACTTAAGTCACTTTATAAAGTGAATGTCTTAATAAAACATGAAGTAACTTTATTGAAGTACTTTAATACATTAAATGAAAAACTTAAGACAAATCTTCCCTTGTGACTAGTAAGCATCCTTAACAGTAATACCATTAATCTATCTAGATGTGGAGATAGATTAACCAGGTGCCAAAATAACTAGCACAAAAGAGGGGACATGACATGTTAAAGGATTTGACACTTACAACTAAGTAAGGAATCTATTAGGAGATTTACAAAGATCTGTTAAGAGATTTACCCTAATTCAAGTCTGTTAAAACTAATTCAGTACCTGACTCTCAATTTTCTCCACAGGATGATTTTGAGTATTCTCCTTACTAATTGATCCTTTCCTTTGATTTGATAATGCTTGTATTTCCCTTTCACATTCATTGCTTATGAATAGGTCATTTTCTTTGTTAGATGATAACAAAACCCTTGAATGACTTCTAATATTCTTAATCCATCATAGTATAATGCTTCATGTTTGCACATATAGTCTTCTCCTTCTTCTCCTTTGTTGTGTATTTGATCTAGGTTAAGATCGTCACTATTTAAAGATTCCCATAAAGAGTTTTCTAGATGGTTCCATGTTTTACCTCTTCATCTTGATCATTAAACATACACATAGGAATATGTGATCCAAATCATGTAAATGTTCTATAACAGCCTCTTCAAAAATTTAATAAACTTTCCAAGTCGGCTTAATAATCATTTTACCTAAAACTTTGTTACATTTCTAACTTTTATGTAAATCCTACATTTGTTAGTCTTTACTATTTTTTATGGTTGACATTTTTGTTACTCAACCTTTGTTAACCTCTGATGCTTGACATATACTATAATACTTAGTGCTTATATACTTTGAATTTACTCACTTGCTAATAACTTACTTGATCATTGATGAGCTCAATACATATAAAAGATTCCTCTATGACCATAAACTTACTTGGCTTCTATAGAACTTTCTTAGTACATACTATCTTATGTATATGACTTGATCTATGTAGAGTAGCTTGGTTGCAGTGATGACCATTTGACTTTGCCTTGTAAATAACTAAGTGTTTGACACTAATAGACAACAACAGTTAGAGATACCAACATATTTTTTACTTTAATGAGAATCAGATAGGAGAATAACCCCCTAGTTTACCTCTTAGATACATAAATGCGTCCTTAGGTAAAGCCTTAGTAAATATATGTGCTATCTGGTCCTTGGTGTTCACATATTCCAATCTCACCTCTTTGTCTTGAAAAAATTCCCTTAATAAATGATACTTGATTGCAATGTGTTTTTTCTTTGCGTACATCACATGGTTTTTAGATATGTTGATTACACTTGTGTTATCATAGTAGATAAGCACTAGTTCCTTGATTTCCTCCTTTATTCTTGATAATAATTGCTTGATCCATATTATGCTAGAATAATTGATTACTACAACAACATACTCTACCTCTACTATTGATTGAGAAATATAATTTTGTTTCTCTCTTTTCCAAGATACTAATATCTTTCTAAAAAATAATGCTTCTCCACTAGTGTTTTTTCTTTCATCAATGCCTCCTATCCAACTTACGTCAGTAAAGTCTCTTAACTCAATATTTCCTCCTTTTTTATAGCATAAACCATATTCTTTAGTTCATTTTAGGCACCTCATAATCCTTTTACCTATCATCATGTGATTTTGTTTAGGATTTACAAAAATTCTTTCAATGATGCCAACTGCCAATGCAATATCGGGACCAATGTGTACTACATATAGAATTTCCCAATCATTGATATGTAGATAGTTAGATTTACCTCTTTTGAATCATCATTCTTTAAGATTTTATATCCAATAGACATAGGTGTTCCAACTACTTTGGAATCTTCCATCTCAAATGCTTTTCATTTTTTCCTTGATGTACTTTGATTGAGTGATGAATATGTCATCCTTCATTTGATGAGCTTGTAGAAAAACAAATAATTTAATCTCTCCAAAATAGACATTTCAAACTCTTCCATCATCTCTTCAAAAATTGACTTGCATAACATCTCATGTCCTCCAAATATGATATCATCTACAAATATTTTTGCAAGCAATATCTTGTCATGTGGTCCTTCTTTAATATACAAATTACTATTATCATTTGTGTTTTCAAAACCAATTCGTACCAGATATCCATGCAACCTTTCATACCACACTCTATGAGATTGCTTCAATTCGTATAGAGCTTTGGAGTTTACATACCATGTCTTTTTTCCTTGGCTAAATGAAACCTTCAGGTTGTTTAATTTAGACTTCTTTTTCTAGGATTCCATTCAATAAATATGATTTAACATCCATCTAATATAATTTTAATCCATTTTGTGTTTCATATGCTAGAAACATTTTGACTCCTTCAAGCCTTGCAATAGGGGAAAATGTTTCCCTAGAGTCAATACCTTCTTCTTGAGCATAACCTTTGCATACAAGCCTTGCCTTGTTCCTTGTTACTTCTTCTTTCTCAATCAACTTATTTTTGAATATCCATTTTGTACCAATCACATTCTTATTCTTAGGCCTAGGTACAAGAGACCAGGTTTCATTCTTTTCTATTTGCGTAATTTCTTCATTCATTGCCTCTATCCAACTTTCATTTTCTAAAGCCTATTTTACTGATCTAAGTAAAAACTCAACAAGGAAACATGTAAATTTTTATTTTTCCTCCTCAGTATCCCATCTATGTCTCCTCCAATTTTTTTTTAGGTGCATAGTATCTTCTGACAAACTTTGTAAGTCTTAGATCATTCTTTCTTGATTTTGAACATGTTTCACTTGGTTCTCCATGATCTTCTATCTTTTTCTTGGGCTCCTCTTGTTGATCTATCTTCACTTTGGTTTCACTACTTATGACTTGAGTTTTATTGTTTCTAACTTGGGTTCCTTTGGCTAATATGGCTATAGCTTGGGTTGTACTTCCTGTGACTCAGGTTGCACTGCTAGAGATTTGCTAGGTTCACTTTGTTGCTTCATGGTTTCAACTGATTTTGGTAAAGTCTCAGGTTCCTCCTCATAGTAGACAAACTTTCTCTAATCTTCAAGTTCCTTACTACTTTATTCTTCACTCCTTTCTACCAACTCATCAATCTTCACATGTGAACATTCTATGACTTTGTGAGTAGCAAGATTCAAACCTTTGTATGCCTTACTTTTATTGGAGTACCCTAGGAATATACCTTCATCACTTTTGCATCAAGCTTTCCTTTCCTCGTATCTTTCAAGATATAACATTTTCTTCCAAATACTCTAAGATAACAAATATTAGGCTCGTAACTATACCATAATTCATAAGGTGTTTTTTGGCACCTTTCTTTAGTTGAGCTTGGTTTAGTATATGAACTATTGTGTTGATTGGTTCTCTCTAGTATTTTCGTGCAATATTTTTCTCAATCATTAGTGTTCTTTCACATTCCATGATGGATCTATTTCTTCTTTTTTCTATAACATTTTTCTATAGAGTTCTAGGTGCTAATACCTATCTTTTTATTTCTCTTTCATTGCAAAACTCATTGAATTCATTTGAGATGAATTCTCCTCCTCTATTTAATTTCAAGAATTTTAGATTCTTCCCTATTTCTTTCTCAACTCTAGCTAAATACCATTTTAACTTTTGAAAAGTGTCAGATTTCTCCTTTTAAAAACATTATAGTCATCATCCTTGAATGATCATTAACAAATAAAATGAAATATATGTCTCCATCATATATTTTTATATCTATTGGCCCACAAAGATCTATATGAACTAGTTCTAAAACTTCTTTAGAATTGTAGGACTTCTTAAATTTTCTTTTACTCATCTTTGCAATTTGACATTATTGGCACATGCCCATATCAAGGTTTCTTTAGGTAAGGCACTAGTACATTTGATGCCAAATTTTAACAGCAATTCCATCACAGTTATGGTATCGCAACCTATTTTCATCACAATTCTAATGGAAGACTATTGGAATTGAGATGGTGCTAGGTTGCAACACCATAATTGTGATAGAACTACCACTAAAATTTGGTACCAAATTTACTAGTGATGTATGCCTCTTACTCTTTTGTTCTTGCTTATGGTAACTAGGTTATCAAAGTTTACATGACACATCCTCTTATGCCATATCTAAATTTCCTCTATTTGAGCTAGTAACATGTACTTTTGGTGAAATCTAGGTAAAACAAGTTACCTATTTTTTGATTGTTATTCCCAACCAAGTTTCCTTTTCCATCCAATAACTTAGCTTTGTCATTCATGAATGTTACCTTATATCATATATTGTTTAGTTGGACTATTGGAATTGAGATGATGATAGGCTACAAAACCATAATTGTTATGGAACTACTGTCAAAATTTTGTACCAAATATACTAGTGATGTATGCCTCTTACTCTTTTGTTCTTGCTTATGGTAACTAGGTTATCATAGTTTACATGACATGTCCTCTTATACAATATCCAGCTTTCCTCTATTTGAGGTAGCAAACATGTACTTTTAGTGAAATCTAGGTAAAACAAGTTGCCTTTTGTTTGATTGTTATTCCCAACCAAGTTTCCTTTTCCATCCAATAACTTAGCTCTATCATTTATGAATTCTACCTTATATTGTATATTGTTCAATTGTGCTACAATGAGTAAATTATGTATTGATCCTTCAACCTAGTAGGAATTTTCATATTTGATACCTTCAGTTAATGTTATGATTCATTTTCCTTTAACATAACAAGGTTCATTATTTTCAAATATAACTCTCCCACTACCATAGTGTTCTAAATATTCAAACTTAGTTTTTTCACTAGTCATGTGATGAGAACAACCACTATCTATGATCCATGTATCATTTTTCCTAACATGAGAGATAATTCCCATCTTTTCATTTTCTTCATTATCAGATTCATCCTTAATAACAATGTAAACTACTACTTCTTCATTATCATCACTATCATAATCTTTAGTAATGTAGCAAGATTTATTACCTTTGTCTTTGTAGTCCTTGTAGTTCTTGAATTCTTTATTTCCTTTGAACTTGCTAGATCTTTTCTCCTCTTTATTTTCTCCGTTTGGACATCTTGAAGCAATATGACCAACCTCTTCATGTGAGAAATAGATCAACGAAATTTTACCTCTAAATTTTCCATTCCATTTTGATACCCTTTATTCTAGTAGGGCTTCAATGACTTGAAGGTCTTCATCTGGTTCATCTTATTCTTCACTATCAACCTATTTACCTTTTGTGTTGCCTCCTTTTCTACCAAGACTTAGTTTGTCTTTGAATGCAGATTCAAAGTTGCTAGAGGTAGGAGCATAGTTGTCAAAGTTATCAAACTCAAAAGCAGTCAATCCTCCCACAAATGCATCTAAGGTTATATCATTTGTAGGATTGCATATCATTTCTTGAATTTATAAAACTCTAATTGCATAAATAGGAAGAAAATTTATTAGTATCTTGTTAACCATTGTCTCATCAACTATATCTCCTCTTGCAGTATTGATTGCATTCACACTTTCTTTGATTCTTTCTATTGAACAATTTTCTCACCTTCTTTTATTTTCATTCAATAAAACTTGCATCTCAATATTTTTTCCTTGGATTTTTGCACATTTTGTCACCTCAATAGTCTTTCTACAAATTTTTCCACATATCAAATACAGTAGGAAAATCTTTAACGTCATCAAATTTAGAATAGTTCAGAGAGGAAGCTATATCAATTTTCATTATATTGTGATCCTTATCATCTTTCATGTATTCCATAGTCATAGGTGTAGGTGGTGGCACATATTTTCTCTCCAAGTAGATTAGATCAACATCACTAATGCTTTATAGATGCAACTTCATCAATTCCTGCCAAGCTAAAAAGTTGTCTCTGTTAAGCTAAGGAATCTCCCTTCTATAAGATATCTTGATCTTTAGCTTAAGTCCTTGAAACCTTTCTTGTAAGCACCAAATTCTTTGATACCAATTGATGGAAATGAAGAGTTTAACTGAGAGGGGAGGCATGAATCAATTACCGCAAAAATAATTCCCTTTCCCTAGATGTCATATCAAAATTTTCACTGAACATGCAATACTGTTTAGCTTGGTTATAACTAATTCAAAATTGTAACTTAGTTAACAAAGTAATCTTAAGAATATTAAACTATTTTAACCTTTAGTGACTTAGTTGTAGAAACATAAAGCATTAACAAATAACATGAATACAGATGTGCTAGAAATGTAGTATAGACTGGGTGACTAAGAGGGGGGGAGTAAATCAGGAACCAATAAAAATTATACTTTAATTCACCAATTAAACTACCACCACATAATCTAATTTAATTGCATGTATGAAAGAATGAAAGGAATAAAACATTCATAACACTTTGACACAATATTTGGTAACCCAAAAACCTTCCAAATAGAAAGTAAAATTGGGGTGGGGATGATAGCCACAAGCTTTATTATTGCAGTATAAAGTTAGCCTATTAAATCTTACAAATGATCACTTCTAATGATCTACCTTGTTAGGATCAATAACGACTATAAGGTCTGCCTTGTGAAAGGGTTTACAACATACAATGAAGTATGCACTCTGTTAGGAGATTTGAAATGAGATTAGATAGTCCACCTTGTTAAAAGATTTGATTGATGCACCTATTTGGATAAATTAGTATTTGATCTATGATTTGCAACTTAATTTGTTCAATGAGATTCCTTTGAATAACAATGATCACCTTGTTGTGATAGACAAGTCTGTGCTTTTCCTTCTCCTTCTTGAAGACTTCTTTAATTTGTACTCATGATTTTTTACTTCTTCACAATTACACATTTTGATATGATACAATGCATTACATATATATCATTCCAATTAATTGCCTTCTAGAGTCGGCTACAATACCAAATTCAAACAATCTTTATAAAGTTGGCTCACTACTGTAACTTGGGTTCTGAAGACCACCTAGGTGATTTGCTGACACTCGATAAAAATTATCAACACTTAAAAGAGTTTGGCACTCAGTTGACATTGAAGCTTGGTCCATACTAATCAATTGGAGTAATAGGAACTCGGTTAGTGCTATATGACTTGGTGACTACTAAAGAACTCAGTAGATATTGAATTACTCAATTGACACTGCATGGATCAGTCAACACTATCTTCATTCACTTTGTTAACACTATATCTTTTTCTTGGATTCTCAATAGATACTATGAAGCTCAACATGAACTATAATTTGTTTGATTAGCTTGGTAGAAATTGAAACACTTGGTTTACATTGCTAGCAATATGATAAGCTTGGTAGCAACTTTAGAGCTTAGTAACAATGTAACCAATTGGCTAAGTGTTAAGTCACTAATAGACAAATTATTTGGCCATTAGTTCAATGATCTCCCTCTTTGGTATTAGTGAAGAAAACACTTATCATACCAAAAATATTGAATACTCAAAATAAAAGTCAAAACTCCCCCTATTAACAATCTGGTCTTCAACTCGGTTTTGACTATGTCTGTTGTTGTAGCTCGATAACTTCTTACTTTTTTATTTTTATTTTTAAAAATTATGAACATATTTTCTGCTATGTATATACATCTTTCATACATACTTGACATGGGTTTCCTTCCTTATTACAACCCCCTATACATATATCTGATGTATATATAACTCCCCCTTTTTGATATAAATGCCAAAGATGTAAAATTAGTAAGATAACACCAAAATGTGACAAGAAGTCACTGTGTACCTTCAAAATGATGGTCATTTTTTTTGTCCCAATTCTCTTGCAAAAATTTTGATGCATGTAAGGCTATCTACACTTCTGCTGAAAGTTCCATCATATGATCAACTATGGAGAAATTGTTATCATGGATCAATGTTTTTACATGTGTAATATGTTTTTGCATTGCCTATGTTGGGAAGGATCATGTCTTGAATTTCTACAAGTAGAGCCCTTATCATGGCTTATTCCCTTAACAATTTAGCCTAAAGATATGTCAAATACCTGGTCTTTACAAAATGTGTAGAACTATAGCTAGCATCAAGTGACAATTGATGTGCACTTGCCTTCAAATCAACATCTATCTTTGATAATTTATCCTTTATATCCTTAGTGAAAATTGATGTTTCACTTAACTTTACAAACAAAATAACAACATTATTTATAGAAATTTTAAAATTTTCAAGAAAAGTAGACAATTCTACTTGCTCAATGGTTATCTTTTGTACTACCTTCTCCAAAACTTTGTTCTCAAATTTCCTTTTTGCCCTCTATAGACATTTGTATTGTCCATGTACTATTGAAAATAACAATGGGAAAGTAAACTCTGAGAGGGGGGGGAAGGTGAATCATTTCTTCAAAAAATTTAACCATAAAACATTCACCACACATCCATCTCACAATTTAGCATGTAAATTAAAATAGCTAACTATAGATGTCCATTCATAGCATGAAAAAAATAAACACATAACATAATAAATTTTTTACCCAAATACCCTCCAATGACAAGGTAAACCTAGGGTGGGGATGAGACCCACAAATCTTCACTACTACAGCTGTAAAGTGTAGCCAATTAAGGTTACAAGAATTTTGACCATAAACTATGATCTACCCTGTGAAAGGTCTACTATGTTTAAGTCTACTATGTTTAAGGCTTACAAAGACTATTAGGTCTCACCCTATTAAAGGATTTAAATAGGCTACTAAAAGTGTGCCTTGTTAGAGGACTTTAACTTGCAATAAAACAAGCACTTGCTTAAGAGATTTACATAAGCCTATTAAGACTACTATGTTAGGAGATTTTCTCTACATCACCTATTAGAATGATTTAGCACCATGATCCTTCAATTAGCACTTTTTTTCTAGATGTCAGATCTTTTCTTTCCTAATGTATAGTTGATCCTTTTGATCAGATATGTCTCCTCTATCCTCTCTCTACTTTTCACTATTCTCTCTAAGTGATTTTGCAATTCATACTATTATTACAACCTTCATAGCCACCATGAATGCTCTCTTCACTTAGCATCCATCTCTCTTGTGTATCCTTCATGCATTACAACCTATTTAGGGTTTGTCTCCTTAAGTAAACACAAGTTGGCTAGGGTTAGATTAGAATCAATGATTGAGATTGATCTATTTTGCCACTTAGAACATCCCTCAACTTGATTGGTTGCATGTACTACATAGGGATTTGTAATATATATTTGTATACATCTTATAGAATCATAAAACAATTTTTAAGTTAGCCCAAAAATGGTTTACATAGAAGTTTGTACCATTATAAACAACTATGTCCAAAACTATTCACTCGAAAATTGAAGTCTTCAATGCTTGGCATTCACTATATCTTCAATGTCATACTGAATGACTCGACATACTCTATTTAATTGGCTCATAAGTGACTTGGCACTAACTATCTTCTCCAGACATACTAGTGCTTGACACTAACTAAGAATATTATTCAGCATGTATTGTCTAGCAAGTGATGCTTGACATGCTTTGATCACTCAGTTTGTACTAATTAGTTAGTTTTCTCTTATCACTTGGCTAGCACTATAATACTAATAGAATAATGACTAAGTGTTTTTTCATTGGCTTGTCAAAATCAATCTAAGATTAACAAGCTCCCCCTTTGACATGAGTGACATACATATACAATCCTTATTATGACCATAATTCAGACTATATATTTGTGACTCGGTTCTAATACAAAATTTCAAAACTTCAAAATTTTGGAAAATAGATGACAAACTGTCATACCTCATTTCTCCATTACTCACCTTGAGTAAATTTTTCCTTATTTCATTTGAATATGATAATCTTGCTAAGTATATTTGTTGTACCCTGTTTCTGCATTAGATCCCCTTCACTTCACTATCCCCTTTGACTTTACTATTCCCACTTTTTCCAACACTTATGTTATGGGTGGTAAACTGATAATGTGTTTATCCAAAAAGGATTTATGGATCTCTAATATAATTTTTAATGCTTCATCCCAATTATTGTATGCTACCTCTAGAGATTGATACTGAATATCTAGGTCGGAAGCAAGGTTAACTAAGCCATCATGAGTGGAAAGATGAGAATCTGTCGTCATCAATTTTTCAGCATAGGCCAACTCCTTGTGCAAGACTTCCATGTGTGGGGTTAACATGGATTGGATGTTGATGAAGGTAGCTCAAATGCTAGCATCTTGTTCTTTCAGCTCGGCAATCCTACTTTGAGTGGATAGTAGTCTCTAAAAATATGACCGACTTTGACCAAGAGATAGTTTTAAGGTATTACCTATAGTCTTTAGATCTCCCTCTAGTTGGTCAACAACCCTCTGAATCTATTGTGTAAAAATATCCACATCACAAAACTTGGTGTAAAGAGAAAAAATATTCTCCAACACCCTCCATCTTGGTTGTTAAATCAACCTATCATAGTGCAATGGCACTAGATATCTTTTCAAGTACCTTAGTGTGAAATTTTCTTTCAAACCATTCTAATAGTTTACTATTTAGCTCTAGGTCTTCATCACTAATCTTATCAATAATATGTACTAGTTGCTCAATAATTGATTTTTCTTTATTAGTAGCTGGAAGACTAAAAGCATCAAGAAAAATATCTTTAATGTCATGAAGCACTTGCTTCTTCTTATGCTCCCTTCTTAGCAACTCTTGTTGTTTCTTCCTCTATAGAGCTTCCTATAGAATGCTCATCTATTCAATGGTGATTGAGTTAAGATCAAAATTGGGTAGTTCAATCACCTCATCTAGGCTTACATCTCCATAAGATATTTCTTCTAAATTCCTTGATGTTTTTGCACTTGGCCTAGATATCTATAATGGTGTGGCATGGGTGCTTGACCTCTAAAGAACTTGAATACTAGTAGGAGTAATAGAAATTGGTAAGGTAACTAGAGTCTAAATAGAAATTGTTCCTCTAGGGTAGTAGTTACCTTCAATTCTTCATACCTATCATCTATTGTACTTCACCTTGAGTTTGTGCAGTAGGTACATTACTAGATTCTTGACCTAGTTTGACTTCAATTCCATCTTTCTCAATTGTAACTAAGGCTTTCTTAGTTGAAATTAGTATTACTAGAGGTAATGCTACTTGTGTTGTAGTAATAACACTTAGCTTTTTAGTGCTTCCACTTTGACCTTCTGTCTATTTAACCTTTGTAGGTGTAGGGGGCACATTGGATGTATCAATATGTTTCTCCCCTGTTGTTGCCACTTCTACCTTTTCAATTTCATTTTTTTTCACCAATATATTTTCTGTGCATAATTGGGCTGCCATGGTAGAATCCTTCAATATCTTCTTCAAATCATCATCAATCAAAGTATTGGTTTTATGAGAATTTTTTTTAGGAATATCCTTTATTTGTATTGAGTCCAGTTGACTCACTTGGTCTACATGTGGAGGATTGTTGTCGGGCCCTTGTACATCTTGTACATTATGTTAATCTTATTTCTCTTCTTCAATTGTAGCCTCTTCTACTATTTCTTCCTTAGTTCCTCCCACACTACCATCCTTTACTAATACCTCTTGTGTTGTTTCTATTGTCTTAGGTTCTTGCATACCTTGCTCACCTTTCTCTTTAATTGCAGGAGTAGATGACCCACATTTTTTTTTTCAGACTTGAGTACTTTTGGTCACTACATCCTCCATGTTCTTGTTTGGTATATGGAAAGCTCTATATTTAGGGTAAATTTTAGACTTTTTCTTTTCAATAGCCTTGGTAATCTTTCTTTTATCCAATTCTGACATAACTTGTGCTAGAGAGGATCTCCTTATTTGTCTCTCTATTTGTAAAGTGCGCTACCATTTATGCTCAACTGGGTTATATAGACTCTTTCGTAGTGAGTTAGAAATATCAATAGGAGTTTTTTTTAATGTAGCCATCATCACATATATGGCTTCCTCAATAGTATTTTGTTCAACTTTTCCTAACTTATCAAAATCAATCTATGCAAATAATCTACATTTGATTTGATATTGTCACACAAATTATCTAAGTCAAAAAAGGGACTGTGGCTTACCACCTTGAGTTGACTCATGTCATTAGATTCTATCTTCTCCTCATCTAACTCAACTACTAGAGTGTATTTTCTCCTCACATATGTCTTCTTGGCTAGTTGGCTCGGCTCTTCTTAAACAATGTTACTCTTTCCTTTAGGTTTCTCAGCAACCTTAACTTGCTTGGTGGCTACCCTTGTGTTAGACCTAGTAGTAGGTACTATTGGTATCTTTTGTGAATTTTTCACAAGATTCTTCTTGGGTTTCTCCACTTCAGGCTTCTTATCCTTTCTCTTCTTCTTCTCAATTGGTTTGGTTGCTTCCTTAGTTTCTTCTCCCTCGGCACATTCTTCATTGACTTCCTCATCTTCTCCTTGTCCTTAAGTGAGTGCCAAAGGGGATTATACAGGTTCATCCTCTTCATCATCTTCATCTTCCTCTTCTTCTCCCCCTTTGCCAAATCTCTCTTTTAGCTTCTTCACATGTACCATAGAAGTTGTGTTCAAGTCAATTGTATTTCTAGACTTGGCTTCCTCATAGTTTCCAAATGAGGTGGCACTTTTATCAATTTCTTCTATTGGTAGAGTTGTAATAGTTGCAGATGCCTCATCTACATTGATCTCATATGGCAAGGGCTTAAGCCATCTAATCTAGGAATAGCTTCCTTCACATATGTATAATCTACATTAACTAAGAAACAAACATCATTCTAATGTTTCTCCACTAGTGACATAGGAATACTTAGTCTATTTTTTTATGGATTTCTTAAATCCTCAAAATAACTAGTCATTACTGACTCAAAGTTATCTCCAAGTTGCTCTATAAATTTTGCAATCTAAATTGTAATAAACCTATTGGTCTTCCAAGCAACTTTTCCAAATTTAGGAAATGTGTTCTACACATATAAGAATATACAAACTAGTACATAGCGAAATTTGCAAGATGCACTCTTTTTTTTCCTTATGGCCTCCAAATTTTTAGATATTTGTTGAAGTTGCAACTCAGAAAGGTCATAGGTGTGGTCTCTCTTTACTATTGTGTATACCAAATCTACTACCATGCAAGATACACTATTCAATCTGCTAGATTGCAAGAACTTGTGAGCTATCACTCTCACTACAAAAGTAATTATGGGGTTTGAGATAGAATATATAGACATTCCCCTCTTGTTCCATACTACACCTATGTTCTTCTCAATTATCTCCTTAGAATCACTTTGCATGCTCATAGGTCTATCTAGGATAGTCAATTGATGATCCTTTTAGTGATCTTAATTGGTCCATTTCTAACCATATGAAGTCATCATGTATTTTACTAATCACAATCTTGATCCATTGAGTCTTGAATATATTAGGTAAATATAGGGCATGGGTCAACCCTTTCTTTTCTACAATTTAATTTTCTTCCCTTAAGACTCCACCATCACAAAGTTGATTGTACAAATCCCTTATCTCCATATCTCATATACTTCCAATTTTAGAATTATAACAACACCTGACATCCTAAATCATAAGAGCTTTTGTTGGTATCATCGATAACACACTAGACAAGTCTCCTCTAGAAGTAGATTTAGGCATTTCTTGGAAAGGTGGTTGCATTACATCATTACTAATTAGTTGTACATTAGAAACTTCCTTTTCTTCCTTCCTAACACTCATAGAAGAGCTAGCTACCATATTTGATACTTAGGGTTCACAAAAATTCAAATAATGAAACTCAACACTAGTAAAATACCTTTCCAATCTGGTGAATATATCAAGTTGTTGAATTCAGTTTGCAAATGCAAGAATATCCTATTTCAATTTTCCTTCATACTCTCCATGCTCTCTTCGATCACTAGTGAATGCAAATGAGTCTAGAAATGACTGTATAACCCTTAAAATTTTGCAATAAATGCTTAATGTTTACACAACTATAAGCTTTTCTACCATAGGTTTTCCAACTCACTCAGCTTACATGGTTTCCACTACACTTGGTTCCCATGGAAACTTTGGTCAGTACTACCATACCTTCATTACTTGGTAACAACTGAAATTCCATTCATACCTAGTAGTAATTGTGAAGCTTTTCATGCTTAGCAACAACATGAAAACTAACAAAACTATAGATTTCTTCTAGGTTCTAACTAATACATTTCATCTTAATTCATGCATTTATTATCTTTTTAGAACTTAGATTCTTGGAACTGATGTATAATATAACTTTGGAATATCAGTCTGACACATACCTTTTGATTACCTAATTAGGGGTGAAGTGAGCACTTGATCCATTGGATGAAGTGACCTCATCTGAACTTAATGTGATGTAATCATCCTTCTTCTTCCATGCCTTGTTAATCTACACCTTGACCTTTTCAACAATAACCTTTTCTTTTCCTTTATTGTTTCCATTACTTGACATTGGCAATCTAGTTGGATAGTTTATATTGATATGACCAATCTTCAAACAACTAAAGCATGTAGTCTCACTCAACCATCTATTATAGTTGCCTCTAAAATGTATTCTAATATAATTCTGAGGAACATGTCCATACTCTTGACAATTGTACCTTGTATACTAATCCCAATTGTAGGAGTTTCCAATTTTTTGTACCTTTTTCTACTTGTTTGATGTTTAATTGGCATTAGATCTACATTCATATACTTTAAGTCCAAACTTTTGACAATTGTAGAAATATCCTTCAAATCTCTATGCACTTAAGGTCTTGTTCCTAAATTCATGTGCCTGATATCCTTTCTTGTTGCACTTATGACATTAACCCTTGATCTTTTTCTTAGGGTTTTGATTTGCATTGTTTCTCCTAAAAACATTTGTTGTATGACCTAACTTTTCACAATTGTGACAAGTGGTTTTGCAATTCTTACCTTTGATTATTTCTTTTTTCATTATTGTTAGATGATTCTCCTTCCTTAGTACTGGTGTATCCTAATCTAACAGTATCATTGTTAGATATAGGAGATCTCATCAATTTCTCAAAGTATTTGATGGCTTCACTAGTTTTGTTGGAACTTTTAGCAAATTCCTTTTCTTTTCTTTGTTCATTCCTCAGTTGTTCATTGTTTAACTTTAGGGTTGTTATCTCAATGTCCTTTCCATTCAATTCATGATTGGAAATTATCAATTGATTCATTGTATCCAATTGCATGTTAGCAATCTTTTTCACATTTAATGTCTTCTCTTCTAGTCTATTTTTCAGTATTATTTTTTCATTTTCAATCATGACTTTGTCTTCCTTAGCTTTCTTTTCTTGCTCAGCCACCTCACATAGTGATATTGATTGGACTTCTTGTTCTATCTTAAGATTTTTGACCTTTTTAGTTAGTACACCATTCTTTTCCATAAGATCTACGACTACTACATCAAACTCACTTGAGTTTGCATCCTCAAATAATTCAATAGTGTCTTCCTCTTATAAAGAGTGTCATTTTGCATAATAGCTATCTCTTTCCTTCTCCTTAATGAATGCTATAGTTCTTCTCTTGCTTCCATAAGTTGGTATAGGGCAAGCTAGATTTTAATCTTCTAGTTCTCAATAGTCTTTCCCAACTTGAAGACTTCCATCTTCAAGATATTTCATCAAAGCTATAAAGATTTCATTTCTAGAGAACAAGGCTCTGACACCAATTGTTGGAAATGACAATGGGAAAGCAAACTCTGAAAGGGGGGGTAAATTAGTGCTTCAAAACTTTAACCATAAAACATTCACCACACATCCATCTCATAATTTAGCAATAAACCAAAATAGCTAACTACACATGTCCATCCATAGCATGAAACAAATAAATAGATGACAATAATTTTTTTACTTAGAAACCCTCTAATGAGAAGGAAAAACTAGGGCCAAGATGACACCCACAAATCTTCACTCCTGCACCTATAAAGTGTAGCCAATTAAGGTTACACGAATTTTGACCATAAACAATGATCTACCCAATGAAAGGGCTACCATGTTAAAGGCTTACAAAGATTGGTAGGTCTTACCCCATTGAAGGATTTAAACACCCTACTAAAAGTGTGACTCGTTAGAGGACTTTAACTTGCAATAAACCAAGCACTCAGTTAAGATATTTACATAAGCCTATTAAGACTACTCTATTAGGATATTTTCTCTGCATCACCTATTAGAATGATTCAACACCATGATCCTTCAATTAGGACTCTGTTGTTAGATGCTAGATCTTCTCTTTCCTGATGTGTACTTGATCCTTTTGATCATATATGTAACTTGCAATAAACCAAGCACTCAGTTAAGATATTTACATAAGCCTATTAAGACTACTCTATTATGAGATTTTCTCCACATCACCTATTAGAATGATTCAACACCATTATCCTTTAGTTATCACTCTGTTGTTGGATGCTAGATCTTCTCTTTCCTGATGTGTACTTGATCCTTTTGATCATATATGTCCCTCTGTCCTCTCTCTGGTTTTCTTTGTTCTCTCTAACTGATTCTACAATTCATAACATTATCACAACCTTCATAGCCACCATGAATTCACTCTGTACTTAAGATTCATCTCTCTTGCCTCTCCTTCACTTCATACATTACAAACTATTTAGGGTTTGTCTCCTTAAGTAAACACAAGTTGGCTAGGGTTAGGTTAGAATCAACTATTGAGATTGATCCATTTTGTTTCGTAGAACATCCCTCAATTTGATCCATTTCATGCAATGTATAGGGATTCATAATATACATCTATATACATCTTCTAAAATCTTAAAACAATCATTAAGTTGGCCCAAAAATGGCTCACAAAGAAGTTTGTACCATTACAAACAACTATGTCCAAAATTGTTCACTTAGAAATTGAAGTCTCTAATGTTTCGCATTAACTATATCTTCAATGTTATAACTAATCTTTTGAATGACTCAACATACTCTGTTTACTCGTCTCATGAGTGAATTGAAACTAACTATCTGTATGACACATTCTAGTGCTTGGCACTAACTCATTATATTATTTGGCATGTATTGTCTAGCAATTGATGCTCGACATGCTTTGATCACTTGGTTTGCATTGATTGCTCGACTTTCTTTGATCATTCATCTGGTACTAAAATACTGATAGAATAATGACTAAGTGTTTTTTCACTTCCTTGTTAAAACCAATCTAAGATTAACATCTAATTCCTCATTATACTTGTGAACAATGTCAACAAGTTGATCTAAAATTGGTAGTTTATCATCAACCTCAATATTGAGTGCATCAACAAATATATTCTTGATTTCTACAAGCACTTGATTTTTCTTTTTCTTCTCCTCTCTAAGCTTTTGTTGTTTTTCCCTCTTCTTCCATAGCTCACCAAGGGTATCCATTTGATCAAGAATCAGATTGGTAAGATCCCAATCTGGTATTACAATGTCCTCCTCTAGATCAATTTAGAGGCTTCTAACTCTTTACCCTTTTCCTTATGAATAACTGAAGGAATAATTTCTTGGTCTTTCTTCAAAACTTCAATGCTCATTTGAGGCTTAATCTCAACTATCATTTCACTCATTGTAGATGAAGTAAAAATAGTAGAAATAGTATCAACAATAGATATGATAGGAAAACTTATTAATGTTGGCTGTGAAATTTATGTTGAGATGACTTGAGCTTGTTGCTCAATAGATGAAGTGATTAAAAATTCATGCATCATTACACTCACTAGTATTTCTCCACTAGTTAGTTGGGTGATTAGTGAAGCAATGTTTACCTCAACTAACTCACTGGAATCCTTCTCTAAGCTAGATTACACTAAGGCTTTTCTCAGAGAGAGAAGAAGAGAGTTCATTACCTTTGTTACTATCTTTTTAGGATCAGAGTCTTCAATACTCTAAATTTTAGGAAGATCACCTCCTTCTTTTTGATCATCTTCATCCTCTATACCATCTCCTTCTACATTGTCAATATCATCAATTTCATCATCATTTATTTCTTCATCATCTTTCTCAACACCTTCTTCATCATGAGTTTGCATAACTTGTTCACTAGGCTTGTGCATCCCATAGTTATTATTCTATGTTATAGTATTAGATTTCACAATAGATTCCATGTCCTTTGACAATCAATAATGCATTGTATTTTTGTGTAAGCTTCTACTCATTTTTCTTTAATGATTCCTTTACTTCCTTGTTTGATAGATCAGGCATAAGTTGCCTCAAAGTTTGTTCTTTGATGTCTTTAGCAACATTAAGTGCATTCTCCCATGTAGGTGTAACTACCTTAAGAATATTGTCAAGAACTTGCTTGATCAGTTCATCAGGAGAGTATTTCCATTTTGCCTTTTTTTCCACTAGGCCATATTCTATTTGTTTATTCTCCTCTACACCTCTAGTGGCATACTTAAGAGACTCGAAAGATGTCATGCCTCCTCCTTCTTCTAGTCTTTTCAAACTTTCTCTAAAGGTAGGGGCAGTCTTCTGAAATTTTATTTTCTCTTCTTCATCTTCTTCATCATCATCACCTAACTTCAATTTCTTCCTTGATTTTGACGTTCTTTTGGTAAAAATGGTAGGGGAGGACTTTACAGGTTTGGTGATTATGACCTTCCTTTCTTCTTGGGAGGATCCTCTTCTTCAAGTTCATCTTCCCCTGCATTTTCTTCCTCCATTTCTTCTTCCTCAAGGTCATCTCCTTTGCCTTCTATCAACAAAAGAGAAGAACTGGATGATTTTCCATCCTTAGGTATTTTCTCCAATTTCTTTCTTCCTCTTTTTGAGGCTTGAGGTAGTTTGATTTCTAATGCAATTCTAGCCTTTGCTTCCTCATATGTGCCAAAATATGGTGCTTTGGGATCTGTTGGCTTTTTAATGAGAGCTTCAATTATATTGTTTGTATCATCTATGTTAACCTCATATCCTAGAGGCTTAATCCATTCTACTCTTGGCCTTACTGCCTAAATATGAACCTTATCATAGTCAACAAGAAAACATAAATCTTGTTCATAATCTTCCACCAATTTCTTGGGGATTTTGTATCTGCTTTACATTTTCTCCTTAAAAGAATCAAAGTAGTTATCCATAATACTATCAAAAATTTTACCCATTTCTACTATAAACTCATTTATATGATACAAAACTAGTATATCCTTCTTCCATTCCATGGTTCCTTTGGAAGGAAAAACTTTGACACATAAAAGAATAAACAAGTCAACAAAGATCCAAACTTACATGGATTGTTCTTCAAGACTTGGATGCTCTCCATGTTTTTTTTGAATTGGTTTAACAGTAGCTCGAAAAGGTCAAAGGATAGATTACTCTTCACCACCTTGTATGTTAGGTCAACAACTTCATGAGGAACATTGTTCATAAGGCTCAAGATATAAATCTTGTGTGCTATAACATAAATGCCAAACTTTATCTCCATGTCAGATATAAATCTTGTGTGTTATTATGTGTATCATCTTCTTTGTAATCTGAATAGGATGATCCAACCACAATTGCATGTCATGGACTCAGCTTAAGATAAACCTAATCCATTTCCCTTGGAAATCTCTTGGCATATGTAAGATGTGTGTTAGACCTTCTATCTCTAGACGCTTGAGCTTTGGTTTCAAAACACCATCCACACACAGCTCAGTGTATGCCTAGTTCATCTCTAGGGTTCCCAACTCTTGAATTTAAAAATGGTAATATGACTAAATATCATGTATAACAATTACCTTGGGAGGAATTTTTTATTACACTCATATGGGGTCAAGTTCTTCTATGATTGTTGGACTCAGTTTGAATGCAGGAGCTCTACAATCAACTCCTCAAACCAACATTTTGAGCCCTTCTTCACCTTGCTACTAGAGGACTCCATTTTTTCATTAAAGCTTCAAACATGGGAGTAAACTTCAATAATTGCTTCAAATCACTCAAGGGGCTCTAGAATGATCTTCACTCTCTTTGCTCTTAAAATTGTGGTGAAACAGTAATCTTTGATTTCCCCTTTTAATAAAATTCACTTTAAAATTGCCATAAATGCATCATATATTAGTTCACTTGTTGACATGTTGTCCTCTACTCGGTTGAGTCTTAATTGCTCAGAAGATAATTTCAACTTGGTAAATTCATCAACTTGAAAAAGTCTTCAACTCAGTAGAGTCTTCAACTTGGCAAAGTCTTTGACTCAACATGAACTCTGATCTCACCATCCGCATCCAAGCTTGGTTAGGTTTTACAACCTAACCATGCTCGATAATGTCTAAGACATTGCTTCAGCTGACATCATAACTCGATGATCCTTGTGCATCTTAAACATTGATATAGATCTTCTGCTTGTTGACTAGAAATGATGTGAGATATCTCCTTTTGAATAATATTTCCATTAATCTCCATAAATTACTAGGTTGAAATGGTTGAGTCATCCAACTCATTGACTTGGGTGTCAATATTTTAATTACTCTAATTTGCATCCTCAGGAGATTTCCTTACCCATTTCTTCCTTATCTAACTTTTGATATTCAACTTTTGTTTTATTTTCGTCTTCAACTCTTCCTCGGCTTGTACTGTTATTGGCAAGATGTCTAAGTTCTATATATACAAAACATCTCTTTGTAGTGTCTCTTATCCTTGTGTAATGTTTTATGCAATTTTCTCTAATGTGCCCAAACTCACCATAGTAGTGACATCTACACCATGTGTTGTAATCCCAACCAAATATAGCTTTTACAATTTGTTCTGTTAGGTTCCATTTCTTGGTCTTGCATTCTGAATATTTGTGCCCTTATTTGTTGCAATTGTGACACTTTCCTTCAAACTTAGGTTTCTCTATGCATTTCCTTTCTCTATGTCCTATTTTTTTGCAACTGTAACACTTTCCACTAAAATTTGATTTACCATTGCTCCAATGCTTGTTTGATGTATTTCCTATCTTTCCACAATGATTACAAGTAGGCCTTTTTTTCTTTTGAGCTCCTTGCTAAGATGACTCACCTTTTGCTATGTTTCCTAATCCTTATTTACCTTTGCATCTAAATTGAGTTTTCTCATTCAATTGATTCATGCTTTCATGAGATTTCATCATCTTCTCATTGGTTTTCTTCTCTATGCTAAGGTTATTCTGTAATCTTTCATTCTCTATCCTCAATTTGATCAATCAGATCTATTTGTTGAAGAGATAGTTGTTGAATTTCATTGTCCTTTTCTTCTATTTCTTCTTTGTCTTTGTCTTTTTATTCCATGACTTAAGACAATCTGACTAATTGGATTTCTTATTCTCTCTTCAACTTTTCGACTTCTTCTTAAAGAGTAAGATTTTTTTCAAGTAGATTTGTGATTGTTTCATTAGCTTCATCTGAAATTCTTTCTTGACAAATATCCTCAATTCTTTCTTCAATGTATATATTTCCATTCATCTATGATGCAAGATATTTTCTTCTTTTTAGGGATTTAGAGAGCTACTCCTTCATTTTCTTGAATTGATCCATGGCTAATTGCAAATCCAAATTTTCATTTTCAATAGCTTTCTCTAGTCTATAGGCTTCCATTACTTCTGATCTTTTCTCAAGATGCTAAACTCCTAATGTGAGAACCAATGCTCCAATACCAATTATTGGAAATGTAGTATAGACTGGGTGACTGAGAGGGGGTGCATGAATCAAGCATCAATAAAACTTATACTTTAATTCACCAATTAAACCACCACCATATAATTTGATCTAATTGCATGCATGAAAGAAAGAAAGTAATAAAACATTCATAACAGTTTGACACAATATATGGTAACCCAGAAACCTTCCAAATAGAAAGAAAAACTAGGATGGGGATGATACCCATTAGCTTTATCACTATAGTATAAAGTTATCCTGTTAAAGCTTACAAATGATCACTTATGATGATCTTCCCTATTAGGAGAAATAAGGACTGTTAGGTCCACCTTGTGAAAAGATTTACAACATATAATGAAGTATGCACTTTGTTAGGATATTTGGAATGAGATAGTTATGCCCACCTTGTTAAAGTATTTAATTGATGCACCTCTTAGGATGAATTAGTGGTTGATCTCTAATCTGTGACTCAATTTGTTGAATGAGATTCCTTTGAATAACAATGATCACCTTGATGTGATAGATAAGTCTCTTCTTTTCCTTATACTTCTTGTAGCCTTCTTTAATTCACACTCATGCTTTTTTACTTCTTCACAATTCACATTTTTATATGATAAAATGCATTACATGTACATCATTCCAATTAATTACCTTTTGGAGTCAACTACAATACCAAATTCAAAAAATCTTCATAGAGTAGGCTCACTACTATAACTTGGGTTCTAAAGACTACTTGGGTAATGTTCTAACACTCTAGCACTTGATTGATGTTGAAACTCATTCCATACTAATCACTTGGACTAATAGGAACTCAGTCAATACTGAATGACTCATTGATTACTCAAGAACCTAGTAGATACTAAATTACTTAGTTCACACTATATAGCTTGGTCAATATTTTCTTCATTCATTTTGTTAACACTGTATCCTATCTTAGATGCTTGGTAGATACTATGAAGCTTCACATGAACTGTAATATGTTTGATTAGCATGGTAGCAATTGAAACACTTGGCTTACAGTGCTGGTAGTATGATAAGCTTAGTAGAAAATTTAGAGCTCAGTAGTAAAGTAACCAGCTAACTAAGTGTTAAGTCACTAATAGAAAAATGATTTGACCATTAGGTCAACAAGATGAAACCAATATTTAACATGGATACCCAATTTGGGGAAAAACACATTGCAACTAGTCACAATATTTTTCACTCTTCTAAAGTGAGTCGTATTAGGATCCAACCCTGTTAAAGGCTATGATAGATACTGTTAACTATGACCTTGTTAGAGGATTTGAATCACCCTATTAGGAGTAGCCTAGTTAGAGGTCTTCAAATATTTCAATCTTTAAATGTTACCTTACTAGAGGATTTACAAAATGAATGTTAAGACAACTTTGTTAAAAGATTTCTTTACTTCTTAAATGGTTAGAAGGTAACAACAATTTGACCTCATTTATGAAGCAACTATCTTTCTAGATTTAGATCTCTATTCTGGCTTGATCTATGGATCCTTTCTGATTAGATGTTCTTTGCAAGTTGTCTTCCAAACTTTCTCACTCTGCCTTTGGTCACATATCCATCTTATCCACATCTTGCTACTTGTGCATTTTTTTATCACAACTTGACCTTTCTTGTATATCACAAGCTAGAACAAATCAACTTGAATACCCTTCCAAATAATCAATAAGAATCCAAATAGTTAGCCTCAATCAATTAAATATTAGACAATTGCATTTTGTTGTTACTCGGTCAATACTAAAATTGAATGTCTAATTATTACTGGAGGTCCTTCAATTCTTGAGCACTCAGTTAACATTAAAATTTCTTCTTTACCCAACTACTCAATCAATATTGAAATATGCAAGGTTAATACTGCAAACTCTTCATTTCTTGATTAATACTGACATTTGTGTAACATTAATGACAACATACAATTGAAGGATTATTTCCAGCACTTCTCCATTTTCACTATTTTTGTAAACATATCTACTAGATTGCCATTCATATGTACCTTGTCCATCTTTAATTGTCCATCATCCAATATTGACTGTTGAAATGGTACTGCAATTGTATATGTTTTGTAATTCAATGTAAAGAGGAATTCTTCAAAAGATGAATGGCACTCTGGCTACCTATAAAAAAAAAATTATCCCTTTATGGTTGTCCCAATTATTTCAGGAAGAATTGAAGCCATATCATCTCCTTGGTTGCCTTTGTAGTAGATAAAGTATTCACCTTTTATAACTAAGAAACCTAGCTCACCACTACCCCACCAAGAGTAAATACATAACCTACGGTACTCCACCTAGTATCAATATCCCCTACCAAATATGAGTTAAAATAGCCCTATAAATTAGTAGTAGAGACCCCAAAATGTAAACACTTACTAGATTTTCATCTCAAATATTTGAGAATCTATTTAACTACATTCCAATGCTCAATTCTAGGATAACTCATATATCTACTAACAATAGATACTACATGTGCAATATCAAGCCTTGTACATACCACATCATACATCAAGCTTCTAACAACTAAGGCATAAGGTATCTTGGACATCTTATCCTCCTCATTCTCGTGTCTTTAGACACATCTCCTTTGTCAATTTCAAATGACTACGTAAGGGTGTGTTGGTAGCTTTAGTGTTCTCCATAGAGAAATATTGCAACACCTTCTCAATATAATCAGCCTAAGATAAAGTCAATTTTCTATTTTTCCTATATCTATAAATCTTCATACCAAGGGTTTTTTTTTCTTCCCCCAAATCCTTAATAGCATACAAATGTGCTAACTCTCATTTCAACCCCTTAATGTGTTCCATGTTAGACCTAGCTATAACTATATCAGCTAATATCTTTAAATAAACATGATGGTTAGAATGACACTAAGTATAACCATGCTCATGCATAAAACTATCAAATTTAAGATACCATTGTTGAGGTTCTTGCTTCAAGCTATATAAACTTTTATTCAATCTATGGACTAAGTTCTCCTTACCTTTGACTTCAAATCTTTGTGGTTGTGCGATATATATCTTTTCATGCAAATCACCATGAAAAAATGTTGTTTTAACATCAAGTTGCTCCAAATGAAAATCTTTATTAGCCACAATACTTAAAATAGTATGAATAGAAGTCATTTTAACAACAAGAGAAAATATCTCATCAAAATCAATTCTCTTTTTCTATGCAAATCCTTTTACAGCTAACTTGACTTCAAATATTTTCTTACATCCATCCTCTTCTTTCAACCTATAAGCCCATTATTTCTATAAAATCCTTTTCCCTGTAGGCAACTTGCATAAATCCCAAGCTTGATTTTCCAACAAGGAGTCCATTTCTTCTATCATCATAGACTCCCATTAAATCTTAGTATCCACCCACACAAATTCATCATAACATTCAAGTTCACCATCATCTATTAATAAAATAGAATACAAAGAGGGAGACAATCTTTCTAGAGGTCTACTCAGCCTTGTTGAGTATCTAAAATCCACTAGGGTGTGTGGTATTTTTTTTTGTAGTTGTTGTAGAGCATGAGAGACTACCAGAACATCTTCCTTCTAAGTATCATCCAACAGTACATAATCATTTTCTTTCATCTCATATTTCTACAATAGATCTTTGTACAATGATTTCTCATTGAATATGACATCCTAGCTTCTTACAATTTTATGGTTTTCAAAATTCAAAAGCTTATAGCCAAATTCATCAATGCCATATCTAAAAAATACACATTTCTTTGACTTATCTTCCATCTTGGTTATATTTTCATAATCTATATAGGTTTTGAGAAAAGATTAATTGAACTTCTTACCATTCCATGCTTGCTTTGGAATACCACAACCCAAAGGAGTAAAGGGACCTCTATTAATCAAATACACAACAATATTGATAGTCTCTTCCCACATGTTTAAGGGTAGCCCAACATATAACCTCATGCTCCTTGCATGCTCTATTATTTTCCTATTTACGTGTTTAGCCACTCCATTTTCCGATGGAGTCCTTGGAATAGTTTTATATCTATGAATACTATTAGTGGAGCAATAATCTTCAAATTTATAAATTCAATACTCACCACCATTATCAAATCTAGGACATTTTAATCTCTTACTGGTCTCATTTTCAACTAAGCATTTTCATTTATTAAAATTTTGAAATACATTAGATTTTTGTCTAAGGAAATAAACCCATACCTTTCTAGTTGCATCATCAATAAATGTAAAATAATAATGAGAGCCACCAAGGGAAGATACCCAAGCTAGCCCCCATACATTTGTATGCACAAGATCTAATTGGTCATTTTTCTTTTCCTTCCCACTCTTCACAAAATTCACTCTCTTTTGTTTTCCATACACACAACTTTCACAAAAATCCATATTGACACATTTCAGACTTGTTAAACCTTTCTTTGAATGGATTAATTTCAACCTTTCTCAATCATGTTCCCAAGTTTGTTGTTCCATAGTATTGTATCAGAATCTACAACAACTATTTGTTCTCCTTGCTCAACTACAACAACTGTTCCTGAACATTTATTTTTCTCTAAAATAATTAAAGTAAAAGGAATAGTATGACCTGTACAAAGATATAAGGTGCGTATCTTCACACATTTTTTACTACAAGGGAACTTTTTTAAACCTTCCAATTTTTTTCATTAAAAGTAACTACCCAACCTCATCACTAAATTTCCCTACGAAAATTAAATTCCTACTCAGCCTTGGAACATGTCTTACCTCATGTAGTAGCCAATGATTCCCATTATGCAATTTAATCTCAACTTTTCCATTTCCAACAATCTGACAGGGTTCATTATCCCCCAAATAAAAAATCCCAAAATCTCCTTGGATATAATCAATAAAATGACCTCTTCAAGGTGTAGCATGAAATGAAGCCCTTGAATCTAAAACCCAAGAATCATTAACACTTGGTAAAGAAAGAATAAAATCATCCTCTTTGAATTGGTTAATTACCACATTTGCCTCCTTGTTCCTTTTTTATTTATCTCCTTCATTTTTCTTTTGAGTCCAGCAATCTCTCTTCTTATGCCCTAGTTTCCCATAGTACTAGCAATTTCTTGGTCCTCTAGATTGAGACCTCTTCCCCTTTGATATTTCTCTTGATTTCTCATGATTTCTAGAATTAGTTCCTCTCTTAGTCATTTTTCCTATACTTGTTGTGTTCAAAGAACTTCTTAATGTAGATTCGCCTGAAGTTTTCATATGAGTTTCCTCTCTCAGAATAGCACCAATCACATCATCAAATTTTAGGGTATTAGATTCATAAATAGAATTACTCACATCCATTCTAGCTTTTAGAAAAATAATGCAAAATCATGAGAACCCTAATTTCTTCATCAAAATTGACATTCATAGAAGATGAATGACTACTAATTGTATTGAAATCATTTAAATGATCTGAAACATATCCACCTTCTTCCATCTTCATATTAAATAAATGTTTCATAAGAAATACCTTATTTGAAGTGGAGGAATTTTCATACAACTTTTCTAGGGTTTGCATCAACTCTTCCATCATCTTCATTTTTGCAATGTTAAATATCACCAATGGTGCTAGGCATAATCAAATGCTTCCAAGTTCTCTTCTGTCTAAAATCTCTTAGTCATCATTTGTTAAAGTTCCCTATTTCTTGGCTTTTCCTTCCAATGGCTTCCATAAATCCTTTTGATAAAGATAGTCATCCATTTTCATTTTCCATAATTGAAAGTTCTGCCCATTAAAATTCCCAAACTTCATCTTACCCTCATCTATCATCACTCCCACTCAACCGTGAGACTCCCACTCAACCATGAGATTTTTTTGTAGAGGATAGCTAAAAAATAACTAGGCTCTAATACCAGTTGTTAGGATTAACCACACACAAAAATAATAATTACCCACAAATATATCAAATATCAAAAAATAATAAATCACACAAAAGAGAACACAAGACACAAAGATTTAATGTGGTTCACCCAATCCCTAGGCTACATCCACCAAACAATGAGTCAGATATTATTATTATCCAGTGATTACAACCTGATTACAATTTGTAATCCCATACAACTCAATACGATGCAAGACAAAATTATTGCATCACATCTTATGAAATCCCTAACCTTAAGCTATTTTATACACATATTTTTTTGACTTTAGGGTTAAAATTAGTTACAACATGTTGGCCCAAAAATGTTGATGAAATAACCCCAAATAAAATTCTCAAGGGCTACACTACTAAAACTCCAATAGTCATGACCTCTTAGCCACAAGTGTGTTGGGGGTTTCCACCACCAAACCCCCACTCGGGGCCTAGCCTGACCCCAAACCCCATCTAGGAATTATGGAGTATGTACGGTACTTCCTTGATCAAGTCACCACAAACTAACATCAACATCTGTGTATACTTTAAGATTAAAATCATTTTCTTTTTTATACCATAGGCCATAATCTTCAATTCCTTTGAGATATCTTAATATCCTTTTCACTACAATCAAGTGTGTTTCCCTTGGATTAGATGAAAACCTTACAAATATTCTAAGAACTAGCACAATATCTAGTCTATTGTGTAAAAAATATTGTAATTTCTTAATCATAGATTTGTATTGTGTCTGATCAACTTCACTGGTAGTTTCTTCCTTTGACAATTTCACTCTAGTCACCATAGGTGTACTGACTAATTTGGACTCATCCATACCAAAAGACTTCAAGATTTCCTTTACATACATGGATTGAGTAACAAAGATACTTTTTGGTGTTTGACATACTTGTAAACCAATGAATTTTTTTTTATCTCTCCAAACATTGGCATTTCAAATTTAGTACTCATTTGATCAACAAATGACTTACTCAAAATATTATTTCCTCCAAATACTATGTCATCAATAACTATTTCAGCAATCAACACCATACCTTGTGCTTCATTTTTCAAATACAGATTGTTATTTTCACTTGTTCTAGAAAATCCAATCTTAATCAATTAATAGTCTAATATTTCATACCATTCTTTGGCATCTTACTTCAATCTATATAGTGCTTTGTTCAACTTGAAGACCATGTCATTTTTTGGTTCAAAAAATCCTTTAGGTTGTTCAATGCAAATTTCCTCTTCAATTATTCCATTCACAAAATAAGATTCAACATCTATTTGATATACCTTGAATTTCTTGTATGTAGCATAAAAAAATAAAGTTACAACTTCAAATCTTATAGCAGGTGAAATCTTTTTTCCATGGCCAATTCCTTCTTCTTGTGCATAGCCTTTGTAAACCAATCTAACCTTGTTTCTTACCACTTCTCCATTCTCATTTAGCTTCTTTCTAAAAATCTTCTTTGTTTCAATCACATTCTTATCAACAAGTCTTGGTACAAGTGTCCATGTGTTGTTCTTCTCAATTTGATCAAACTCCTCATTAATAGTATTAATCTAATATTCATCGTCCAATGCAACTTTAACTATTTTAGGTTCAAAATATACTATTAAACATGTAGCTTTTCTTATTTTAGTTCCTATTTGTACTCAAACACTTCTATCTCTAATAATTTTTCTAAGTGAATGGCTCTTTCTCACATATTTGGCTAATAGACATTTAGTTCTCTGATTCTCATTATTTTCTTTTCTTGGTGGAAGTTTAGCTTCTTGCTTGGGTTGTATTGACTAATGCTCAGTAGTAACTATCTAGTTCTTGGGTATAACTATATGTGACTTAGGTGCTACTATCTAATGCTCAATAGGCCTATGCTATAACTTAGGTAGAGTATCTAGTGCATCATCATAGAAATACACAAATTTTTTGTAGTCTTTAGCTTTCTTCTTTCTTTCTAGATCATTCTTCTTTGCAAACTCATCAAATCTTACAGTTGCACTTTCAATCATCTTGTTAGTAGAATTGTTCAAACATTTGTAAGAATTTCTCTTAGATGAGTATCCTAGGAACATACCTTCATCTCTTTTAAAATCAAGTTTACCATTCCTAACATCCTTATAAATGTAACGTATAGTTCCAAATATTTTGAAATAAATTACATTAGGTGTATGACCATACCATAGCTCATAAGGCATCTTGTTTGTTCCTTTCTTCATTTGAACTCAATTGAGTGTGTATACAATAGTAATGGTTTCTTCTCTCTAGAATATTTGAGAGACCTCCTTATCAATCATGAGTTTTGTTGTACAATCCATGATAGATCTATTTTTCCTTTCAACAACACCATTCTAGTATGGTGTCCTCAATGTAGATAATGATATTTTGATACCATTCTCAACACAAAATTTAGTGAATTCAATGGACATAAATTCACCACCTCTATTAGATCTCAAAATTTTTAACAATTTACTAGTTTATTTTTCAACTCTTCCTTTGTAAAACTTGAACATATCAAATTGTTGACATATCAGTCAAATTTTTTATTAGTAACACACACTTATTTAGATTTTGTATAACCATCGAGCTTGTACAATTGCTATCAAGTCCTTTGAGCTAGCTCCAGTGGTTATCAAGCAGATTTAGTTAGTTCAGTAGTGTAAAGTTTATCAGTGGTTACCAAGTTTAGAGTTCATATAATGTGAAGCCAATGGTTACAAAGCATTGTAATGTCTACTGAGTACTCAGTTTATGTGGTGAGAAGACAGTGTTATCCGAGCTACTCCATGGTAACCAAGTAATTCAGTGTTTGCCAAGTTGCACAATATCTACCAAGTCACTAGTGCAAATTGAGTTTCAAACTACTTGAAAGTGATCAGTATGGACCGAGCTTCTACATCTACCAAGAGCATGATGATGCTAAGTAGTGATAAATGATGTCGAGTATCAGAACCTCACCGAGTCAGTCTTTAGAACTCGAGTATCTTCATGTGGGCCAACTTTGTAATATTTCTATTAAATTTTGTCATGGTTGACTTTGTAATTTTATAAATTGGATTGATATATGTGTGTGTGTGTGTGTGTGTGTGTGTGTGTGTGTGTGTGTGTGTGGTGTATTGTATCATATCTAGAGTGAGTAATCAATGCATGAAATACAATGAATGTGTATTGTGAGTAAGAATGCAAATGCAAAATAAATGCAGTAGATAAAGATTTGTAAAGGCCATATCAACATAAGGAGTAGTAGTGACAAATCTATCACATAAAGGTGATCAATACATCAAGGAATCTCTATCAGTAAACTTAGTTGCAAGTCAAAGATCTACTACTTCATCCTAAAAAGTGAACCAGTCAAAATCCTCTAACAAGGTAGACCTAACAATATTTTCTAAATCTCTTTACCAAGTGCATACTTCATTGTATGTTTGTAAATCCTCTCACAAGGTGGACCCAGTAGTCCTATTTGCTCCTAATAGGGCAGATCATCAGAAGTGATCAATGTAAGCCTTAACTAGCCAACTTTATACTGCAGTACTAAAGTTTATGGGTATCATCCCCACCCCAGTTTTTCTTTCTATTTGGAAGGTTTCTGGGTTACCAAATCATTGTGTTCAAGTATTGTGAATTCTTTTATATATTTTTATACTATTAGATCATATGTGATAAATTAAAATGGTTTATTAGATCAAAAAATTGAAATTGGTAGAAGCTTTAAAAGTTACTGATTCACCCCTCCCCTCTTAGTAACTTAGCATAGTCTTGAATATTTCCAACACAAATATCACATGATTTAACTTTCATGAACATTACAATAATCATCCATAAATAGAATAAAGTATCTATCTCTATAATAATTATCAATTCTAATTGGACCACATAAATCAGTATGCACTAATTCTAGAATATCATTAGAAGTGTATTCCTTACTAAAAGAAATTTGACTTTGTCATCTTACTGAGTTGACATCCTTTTCACATAGCATTCTCAAGTTTTTATAGGTTCAATAAGCCTCTTCCACTTTTTTTTCTACTAATTTTCACCATATTCTCAAAGTTTACATGAAATAAAATTTTATGCCATAACTACACATCTTAAATTTTAGTAAATAAACATGTGTCAACTATAGGATCAAGAATAAGTTACCTTTTGTTTGCATTCCTATTGCAATCGATTACCTTCTTCATTAAAGATTTTGACCTTCCTTTTATCAAATTCCAGCTTATGACCTGAGTTATTCAAATGAGAAACACTCAAAATATTATATTTAAGTCCTTTAACCCAATATGCATTATCACATCTGATCTCATAATTTAGCATTAATGATCCTTTCCCTTTTACTGACTATGGAACATCACTACCAAACTTAATAGTTTCACCATCATCAATTTCTTCAAATTTGTTAAACTTACTTAGATCACCAGTGATATGATGTAAATAACCACTATCCATAATCCATGAATTCATTCTTAGTAACATGTGAAATAATGGAATTTTCATCATCATACCTTTCATCATTTGGATCTTCTTTGATTGCAACATAGACCATCTCAACTACTTCCTTTTCATCATCACAACTTGGCTTGGTATGCTCTTCTTTAGTAATGTAACATGACTTCTATCCTTAGTCTTTGCAATCCATATTCTTCCTATACTTGTAATATTTATTTTCATTTCTATCATTTCTATCAAACTTTCCCTTTTTAGGACATTTACTAGCAAACTGACCAACCTCATTACATTTGAAATAGATCATGGGTAATTTACCTTTATATTTACCTATACAGGTCTTGATAACCTTCTTGCAAAGAATGCTTCAATATCATCTTCATTTTTAGACTCGCTTTCTTCTTTTCTTTCCTTTCTTTGAATTATTGATGGATACTGAAGACTTAAAAGCATTTCCCATCGTAACCATATTGTTATCATAATTACTCAACTAAAAGTAGTTAACTGACTAACTAGACCATCAAATATAAGATCATTACCAAGTATAGCTCTTACTTATTGAAAAGAAAAAAAATGGATAGCATAAAAAGGAAAAAGAGTTCTCAAGATTTTACATACAATTTGAGAATCCAAGATGCCACCTCCACTAGCACTGATTACACTCACAATATCCTTTATTTGGTTCACATATTGTGTAACATTCTCACCTTCTTTCATTCTCATGTAATCAAACTTACCTCTAAGACTTTCATCTCTATCTCTCTTTATATTTTCATCTCCTCTGTGTACTTCCTTCAATTTTTCCCACATTTTCTTAGCATTAGCAAAGTTCTTGACATCATCAAATTCAACATCAATTAGGGCAAAAGAAACATTAATCATCATACAATTATGATTTTTCTTTTCATTTTTTTTTCTCTATAATCGGGGGTCAGAAGGTGTGTCATATTCATTATCCAACCAATGTGTGATATTATCACCAATACCGAAAAGATGGAGTCTCATTCAGTGAGGAAAAGTTCTCCTTGTTAAACTTTGGTGGATCTCTCTTATACATCTTTGATCTCTAGCTCAAGTAACTTTAAACTTCTTTCTCTGAGAACTTTTTTCTCTAATACTAAATTGTTAGATAACTGGGGTGGGGGGGTGGGGGTTGGGGTGGGGGGTGAATTAGTTATGTCTAATTACCTAAGAGTCCCTTCAAACATTTCATCACCATCAAAGACACATAAACATTAACAAAACTATACTTAATACATTTAACCAGTTGATATAGTCTTTGATTAACTTATTAAACAATTTGATCCAAAGTTTTAGCACTATTCCTTACATTGTCGACAGTCAGTAAAGTTTCTAGTTATTACCTAGTGATATCTTAGTTATTATCAAGTTGTGGTAAACTGTTAAAACTTGTAAAACAACTTACATCACAAATAGCATTCACACAATTTTGACACCAATATTTAATATGTAAACCCTATTAAGGGGAAAACCACCTTGGACTGACAACCCAAAAATTTTACTCTTCTAAAGTGGTCTCTGCTATGAAACAACCTTGTTACAAGTTATATACACTTTGTTAAAGTGACCTTATTAGAAGACTTCAGGAAAAGAGCATCTAGATCGTGTCACTCCTTATCTCCAACCAAAAAGAGTGGCCCAATTTAAAGGAATGACAAACACCACTAATCAATTACCATATAGGATTTTGCAGACTTGTTAGGTCCACTAGGTACTTCCAAGATTTTCTTGTGCAAAGGTTAAATTGTAAAGAGTATAAAGTAATTTGTTTATAATAGAACTATCTTTGCTTGTTCAAATATTTTTTCTTTCTCTTTCTCTATCAAATCTCTCTTTGATCTTCCTTCACTATATCCTTTGACTTGGCTAATTAACTTCTCTCTTTCTCCTTTTAGTGCTCGGTTCACTTGGCACAACTCTTTCTTCTTCACCTTCAACAACTTCACATTCCACAACAACCTTCAATCAGTTGTCCAAATCTAGCATCAACTTTGAACCAACTCCATAGCCTAAACTACCATTTTCTCCTCCTTAAATATATTTTTCAAAGCTTCTATATCCTTTCATCTTATGTTACTTAAACAACATTGTCAATCTTAGGTTTACAACATAATTCCTTCATACAATGAATTTAGACACATAGAAAATATAACTTTACAAAGAACTTTGTGTCCATCTTTATCCTTCTTTATTTTCCTTCATTATATTCTTCTTTAATTTTCTTCATCGTTGATCTTTCAAAAAAAATTGACTCTTGCATTAGACCTTCTCAATCTTTCTATATTTCCATCAATAGTCAGCCTCACATTCAAAATTCACAAATTTTCATCTTTTTGTCACTCAGTAAACATTAAATTTACTTGAGCAACATATAACTTGGTTAATACTAACTTTCTCAAGAAATATTGCATTCTTCTTTCTTTCTTACCAATCGCTCAGGCAATATCGTAGTCACTCGATGAATAGAATCTACCTTCATTAACCTTGTGATTTGGTTAAGCTTGTAACTTTAAATTCATTACAATGACACATGATTGTAGAATAATCAAAAAAATATAACATAATCATTGTCTGGCTCATTCAAGTACCCATTGAGTACATTTCTTATCAACTCAATCTTCATCATACTTTCTTCAAATCCTCTTCATCAATCAAGTGATATGGTACCTTCTTGAGTTAGCATAATGTCTAGTCAATTACAATTTTGACATCAATGACAATATAACAACTTCTATGAATCTTTTACATACATTCATAGAAAAATAACCTAACAATATTCAAGTATCAATTAGGATTCTTTTGTGTTTGCTATCGGTTGTGCTTCATCTACCTTGGAGGTATCATATGTCACATGTTCCATTGGAGTTTCTTGTGACCTCTCTACACTTGGGGACCTTTTTATTTCTATGACTATTGTGTTGTGCACTTTTACATATTATTATTTTCTTGGTGAGGTTAGAGGATTGAAGTTAACAAGTTCTTCATCTAACTCCTCAACATATCCTTCAACTTCCACTTCTTTGATGGTTCCAATAGATGCAATTGTTTTTTTCTTTCCCTTATTGTTTGAATCTATTCTAGTCAAAGTTTTCACCTATTCTACCAGTTTCCTTATACATATTATCTCTACTTTCTATGTTATCCATTTCTATTTTCTGATAGCTTTATCAAACATTTCTTTTTCCCTTCCTGTTGTGATTGGTACAATAATAATTTGCATTAAGAAGTCTTCAATATATGATTCTATATAGGTTTCCTTATCTATTGATGCATGTTCTAGTTTAACCTTTGCCAACACATCATAAAATATTATTTTTAGATGTGTGACTATAGTTTTCCATTTCTTGATTTAGCATCTACTAGTTCCTTTGGTAGATCCTTTTTTACCATTTTTGGTGTTCTATTGTAGACCCTCATACTAACTAGCACTGCACTTATAAATTTGTTTTGATCTTTCTCACTCATAAGAGCATATATCTACCTTATGGTGTTATAGTTTCCATTGTTCACAATATCACTTAATATATCACCAATTGAAATTGGATGAGTGGTATTACCCCTCCTTACCTAATTTACAATCCTCAAGTTCAATGTTTGTTGTGTAGGTGTAAGATTTTCCTTTTTTGATTCTTCCATCTTCTTCTTCTTACTCTCATCTTCATCACTTGACTTTAGTTCAAGTGAGATAGTTTATTTTTTTGATTCATTACCTACGAGTGATGAGTGACCATTGGTCTTCATAATGAAGAACCAAGACCAAGACTTTCTTGCACTTATTTCCACCCCTCCTCCACATGCTGACACTGAGAACTTGACCCCTATAGACTATCAAATCAAGTAGATTCTACTAGGAAGACCCATAGTAGATACTACCAAATTATTTATCACTATGGGTATAAAGGAAGTGTTTAGAAACATGGATGAAGATGAGTCCAAGTTGATAATGTTGAGGAGACAAAATGAGCTTATAAGAGGCTATATACATGGAGTAGTGGGCCCTGTTGACCTAGACAATATAGAGACCACTCTTGTTGTGACATTAGAGAGGAAATAAGGGGAGTGTATAAATAGATTTATTTTTTGGTGCATGTCATAAATGGCAAGACAATTTTGAGGACAAAGGTGTATTAATTATATAGGCTAATTTGAACCTGTTACACCATATTCAGTCTAGTGTAGATAAACTAGTATCTATATTGAACTAGGATTTTGGGCTTATGGATGAGGTACATACTTGCGGGAAAGACCTACAAGCACTTCAATCAATAAAAGGTCAAAGGTATCATACGCTCATGGAAGTGTACTCGGTGGAAGAGCTTAATAAATTGGAGGATTGGACAGAGAAAATTTCAGCTAGTAATAAAGTAATGGAAACACTACATGAGGGGATATAGAAGCTAAAGGATCAAACACAAGAGCATATTTTGGAAACTAAGAAGTATTACAACAGTGCCTTCCTTGAATTTTTTTAAGATGATTCAAAGGCCAAACTCATTTCAGTGCAATCAATTGTCCAATAGTTTTTAAAAACCTTTGAAGATGCTTTGTCCGAAGAAGATATTAGACAAGCATTGAGAATTGAAGTGGTATAGTTGGAGCTGGACACTAATGTTGGAAGCATGAATGTTGATGATATTCCTATGCTAGATTATTGTAGAAACATGATTAGATCATTATCATGATGATTTATTACATTCATGAATGTGTTTGTCATTTATGTCAACATAGCAGTTTTCTATGGTATCTAACAAAAGAATAGCAAAAAGATCAAGTTGGTATAGATAGATAGTTAAGCATTTTCACTAAGAGAGGTTAAAGGGAGATACTATCAAGTGTCTAGTATATACAGCTAACCTTTGAAGCATAAGATATTAAGTCTAGAATAAGTTATGTAAGTTTTAGTGAAGACTATTTTGAGATAGAGTTTATAGAGGCATGTTCTAGTAAACTTGTTATATCTCTTAGTAGAGTTGTTATTCTGAGAAGCCAAAGCTAAATATGTGAAGAAGACATGTTGGATATGATGTGTCCAAGCTTTCTTGTCATAATGTCACATGTATGGAAATTTATTTAAGTTACAAGGTGAAATATTAATGTTATCGCTAAGTGTAACATGTTCTTAATGTGCTCCTAAAGCTACAACAGCCAACTCAGGGAATATTTTTATGGATTTAGTATAAAGAAAGGGCATTTTACTTTATCATGTATGATGGATAATGAGATGTATGAATTATTGTAAGAAGCACAAAGAGCAGAATGAAAAGTTGAGCAGAGTAGAATGAAGGTGAAGAAAACTTCATTGTCAAGGTTTTATTGTGTGATCCGAAGCTGTCTACTTGTATATGAGTTTTGTAACCTGGTCTACAAGGTTTGAAAATGATTGGTCCAATTGACATGATAGAGGAAAGAAGTTAAAGTATAGTTCATACAATTATTTTGCAAGGAATAGTTGAGAGATCAGTTGGACAGTGAGTTCGGTGATCCTGTCTCAGAAGCTATTTGGACAGTGGGTCCTTCTACCTTCTATGACTTCTAATAGGGTTGAGACAACTCCTAATAGGGTTGGAATCTTCTAAAAGGGATTCAAAGTGTCCTAACAAGGACTCATATGTATTAAATGTTGTAATAGACTCCTAACAAGGTCCATCCTCTAACAAGGAATATTTATATTAGTACATCATCTTATGGGCATCATTCCCACTAGGGTTTTCCCTTTGATCAAGGGTTTCCCTAATTAACATATTTGGTGTAATTGTGTATGTGAATCATTATATGTTTCTTATTTACTTTGGTTGAATGGTTAAGTTTATTTAAGGTGGATTAATATTTTAATCATTGGATAACTGATTCACCCCCCTCCCACACCCTCTTAGTTACCTTGTTGGACTATTGTTTCTAAAAATTGGTATCAGAGAATTAGTTCCTTGAAGATAAAGTTTAACAAATTTGGGAGATCCATGGTGAATATATTTAGGAAGGATAGTCTAAATTTTGATAGAACAAATTATGTCAGTTGGAAGGAAAAGATAAAGACACATTTTTTGTGTATGGGTCCAGGATATTGGATCTTTGACAAAATCAGAAAAGATAATTGTTGCTGAGAAAGATTTGGAAACTTGTACCAAGGAAGAAAGGGAACTTTTCATGTGTGACATGAGAGCTAGAGAAGAATTATTATCTACACTTCCTAAAATTGAGTACAACTAGGTAAAGTCACTTGTTACTTCTCATATGATTTGGAAATCTTTGGAAAATAATTTTGAATGATGAACTAAGCAAGATGATGAGGTGATATGGAAGATATTGAAGAGCTTAACACCATCATTTAAGCTAGCAATTCAAATGATACAGTTGTTGATCTCTTGTATGAAGACTTCACAAAGGAAACATTGCCTGCATGGTTTGAAGTAGTTGAGAATGAGCTTAGATAGTTTGGAGAATTGACCAAAATAGAAATAGCTTTCAGTGCCTTGAATATTCAACCTAGTTTATCAAAGAGCACAAGTGCTAGAGGAGACTTTGCTAGCAGTAGCAAAATTAATGAGGACAGAACGATTGAAGGAGTAGCCCTTCTAGTAAGAAGAGAAAAATATGGTAAGAAAATCTATAAATATTGGACTTGTAATGAATTTGGTCATTATGCATCTAAGTGTTCTAAAAGAGAGAAAAAGTATAGAGGTAATTTCAAACCTAGAAGAGATAGAGAATGTTTATATGCAAATGAAGAAGATAATTTTGATGAACAAGCAGTAAGTACCAATGATGATGAAATTGGACTTATAGCTATTAAAGAAGAAAGTCCAGAGAAAATGGCTTTGGTATCACAGGTTGAAAAGAAATTAGATTGGATAATTGATAGTGGTTGTTCACATCATATGACTAGTGATATGAACAAATTTTTTGACTTCAAAAGTCATGATAGAGGCATTGTCAGAGTTGGAAACAATGCAGCATGCCAAGTTAAAGATATTGGATCTATAATTCTTGATGATAAAACCAACACTGAGGATGTATATTTTGTTGATGACTTGAAGCACAATATTTTGAGTGTTGGACAACTAGTGGATAAAGGTTATCAGTTGTAGTTCATAGAGAGACATCCATTATCAAAGACAAAGATGGAAAGGTAATTGGAATAGGAACCAGATCTAGAGGTAATGTATTTTATTTGAATCCTATTGAAATGACATGTTTAGTTGCAAAGGTAGATGACAGTTGGTTATGGCATAAGAGATTTTGTCATATAAACTTTGATAGTATTGTGAAGACTAGTAGTATGTTTGTAGTTAGAGATTTGCCTAAGATTGTAAAGCCTACAAACACAATTTACAAGGAATGTGTATTGGAAAAGCATAACAACACTTCTTTTCCCAGCAAGAAGTTTATTACTATAGAAAAATTGGAGATTGTACATACAAATCTCAGTGGTCCTACAAAGACTAAAGGATTCTATGGTGAAAGGTATTTCATGATTTTAGTTGATGACTTTTATAGAATGATGTGGGTTGCATTTCTTAAAGAAAAATCTGAGGCATTTGATAAGTTCAAGATATTCAAGAATAGAGTCAAGAATGAATTAGGTATGAAGATTAAATGTTTAAGATTAGATAAAGGAGGAGAATTTACTTCAAATGAGTTTAACATATTTTGTGAAGCTAATGGAATCAAAAGATAGTTATCAGCTCCAAGAACCCCAGAACATAATGGTGTAGTATAGAGTAGAAATGGATCAGTAGTAGAAGCAACATGAGCTATGTTAGCTGAGAATGATGTATCCAAGATGTTTTGGAGAGAAGTTGTGAATACAAAAGTCTATACTATGAACAAAGTGCAAGTCAAGAAAGCCACAAACAAGACACCTTATGAACTATGATTTGGTCAGTCACCTATAGTTAAGTATTTCAAAAATTTTGGTAGAAAGTATTATATCAAAAGAGATGATGATATTGGTAAGTTTGATGCTAGAAGTGATGAAGGCATGTCTCTTGGTTATTCATTGAAAAGAAAGGCTTATAGATGTTATAATATAAGAACTAAGACCATTATGGAAAGTGCAAATGTGAGTGTTGATGAGAAATTTAGGATACAAAAAAGAATAGTTGATTACAATTTAGATGATGAGAATGTTGTTTCTAAACCAAGGAATGATGAAGTAATCTTTGAGACAAACAATGATTTGTAGAATGAAGGAGAACCAAGGCATGAACAAAGCTCAGAATCTTCAATAGAGCTAAGAGTTGAGATAACAACTCTTACTTTGGGTAAGAATATGATAAAGAATCATCCACCCAAGTAGATCATCGAAAGAAAAGAAAAAGGTGTAATGAAAAGAAGAAAAATTAATGAAGAACTATGTTTGATATCCCAAGTTGAACCCAAGAATGTAGATGAAGCATGTAAAGATGACTATTGGTAATAAGCTATGAAAGATGAATTGGATCAAATAGTAAAGAATGAGACATGGGAATTAGTTCCTAGACCAGTAGACAAGAATATGATAGGAACCAAATGGGTATTTAGAAATAAGATGAATGAACAAGGTGAAGTAGTAAGGAACAAAGAAAGGCTAGTATGTAAAGGTTACTCATAGCAAGAAGGAATAGTCTATGATGATACTTATGCTCCTGTGGCAAGAATAGAAGTAGTAAGGTTATTCTTAGCATATGCATCATATAAGAAATTTAAAGTATATCAGATGGATGTCAAGTCAGCATTTCTGAATGGAGAACTTGAAGAAGAAGTATACATAGAACAGCCTGAAGGTTGTCCTTTGACAAATGACAATGACATAGTATGTAGATTGAAGAAAGCATTGTATGGCTTGAAGTAAGCACCCAAAACCTGATATGAAAGGTTTGAAAAGCATTTGAAAAAGCTTAGATATAGCAAAGGTATGGAAAATAGTAATCTCTATTGGAAATAAATTCGCAATGGATTGATGATTTTGGTAATATTTGTTGTTGCTATCATATTTGGAGGAAATAATGATGAAAGTGACAAGTTTGCAGAAGAAATGAAGAAGGAATTTGAAATGAGCATGATAGGAGAAATGAAATATTTTCTAGGATTACAAATTGTGTAGGACAAACAATGAATATTTATTTCTCAAACTAAGTATTTGAAAGATTTACTAAAAGGGTTTTTTTTGGAAATATGTAAATCCATTAGAACACCTATGGTAATTGGACGCAAGTTATCTACAAAGGGTGAGACACCTATGGTTGAGTAGAAGAAGCATAGATCTATGATTAGAGGGTTGCAATATCTAATTGGCACAAGGTCAGATATAGTAAACGTAGTTGGAATTGTTGCAAGATTTCAACTTGATCCCAAAGAAACACATTATGCAGCAACCAAAAAGATATTTTGATATTTGAAAGGAACACCAAAGTTTGGATTATGGTATGATAAATCTAATGATTTCACTCTATATGCTTATATTGATGTTGATTGGGTAGGTAGTATGGATGATAGAAAAAGCACTAGTTGTGGAGCCTTCTTTCTTGGAGGAAGATTGGTTTCTTGGCTAAGCAAGAAGTAGGATTGTGCCTCACAAAGTACAATGGAAGTAGAATATATTGTAGTTGCAAACAATTGTAATCAAATTGTTTGGATGAAGTAGATGCTAAAGGATATAAGGATTGAATTTAGTGAACCTATTGTCATACATTGTGACAACACAAGCACAGTAAATATGTCTAAGAATCTAGTGTTGCTTTCTAATACCAAGCAAATTTCTACCAAGTATCACATGTTGAGAGAAAAAGTTGCAAAAAAGAAGATTAGATTGGAGTATGTAAGCACTAAAGAGTAGATTGTAGATATTTTCACGAAGCCTCTTCCCAAAGAAACTTTTGAGTATTTGTGAGGTATGCTAGGGTTATGCCTCTTCCTAGATTAGAGTAGATGATGCAAGAGTGCATCAACCCAGTGTAGTAGAGAACTATTGTTTTTTTAGACTGAATGTTGATGCTTACTATATAAGGGAGTATCTAGAATGGATAGAATCGTCTAGGACTCTTGTTGGATGTTTTTTTAAATAGTGTCTTTGAACACTTGAGCAACCCATAAATAGTTGTTTCAGATATTGATGGTTGCTAAAACCTTTGACATTGATGTCAATGGAGGAGAAGTACAACATGAAAAATAATTGCATTATGAAAATAGTTTGAAAAGCATGGAAAAGTACAACATGGAAGAATGATTGATGAAGAGGATTTGAAAAGAAATATTAATAGTCTTTTGCAATTGGTATTCTTGGAACTAGATGTTTTTCATCTATGGTGCCACCAATACCAAAGGGGGAGATTGTTGGAAGCATGAATGCTAATGATATTCCTATGGGGGAGTATTGTAAAAACATGATTAGACCATTATCATGATGATATGTTAAATTCATGACTTTGTTTGTCATTGATGTCAACATAATAGTTTTTTGTGGTAGCTGACAGAAGAACAATGGAAAGATCAAGTTGGTAAGAATAAACAATTGAGAATTTTCACTAAGTGAGGTTAAAGGGAGATACTACTAATTTTTTAGTATATGCAGCTAACCTCTAAAGCATAAGATATTAAGTTTGGAAGAAGTTATGCAAGTTTTTGTGAAGACTATTCTAAGATAAACTTTTTAGAGGCATGTTCTGGTAAACTTGTTATATCTCTTAGTAGAGTTGTTATTCTGAGGAGCCAAAGTTAAAGATGTGAAGAAGACATGTTGGAGATGATGTGGCAAAGCTCCCTTTTCATATTGTCACATTTATAAAAATTTATTTAAGTTGCAAGGAAAAAGATTGATGTTATTACTAAGTGTAACATGTTCTTAATGTGGTCCTATAATAATTCATTAAAAAGTTGTAACAGCTGACTCAAGGAATTTTTTTATGGATTTGGTATAAAGGAAGGACATTTTCCTTTATCATGTATGATGGATAATGAGATGTACTAATGATTGTAAGTAGCACAAAGAGCAGAATGAGAAGTTGAGTAGCGCAAAGCAAAGGTGAAGGAAACTTCATTATTGAGGTTTTATTGTGTGATCCAAAGTTGGATACTTGGATCTGAGGTTTGTGACATAGTCTACAAGGTTTGATAGTGGTTGGTCTAGTTGAAATGATAGAGAGAAGAAGTTAAAGTATAGTTCATACAATTATTCTGCAAGGAATAGTTGAGAGATTAGTTGGACAATGAGTTCGGTGATCTTGCCCTAGAAGTTGTTTGGACATTGGGTCCTTCTATCTTCTAGAACTAATAATAGGGTTGGAATCTTCTAACAAGGATTCAAAGTCTCCTAACAGGGACTCATATGTACTAACTATTGTAATTGACTCCTAGCATGGTCCATCCTCTAACAAGGAATATTTATATTAGTACATCATCTTGTGGGCATCATTCCCATCAAGATTTTCCCTCTAATCAAGGCTTTCCCTAGTTAACATATCTAGTGTAATTGTGTATGTGCATCTTTGTATGGTTTCTATTTACTTTGGTTGAATGGTTACATTTATTTAAAGTGGATGCATACAAAAGTTAGTAATTACTAGCTTGTAGTAAAAGATAAGTATGAAGCTTCAAATTTTCTAGATGCTACCAAATTGATGGAGATTATAGAGAAATTGAAGAGAAAATATCCAAACATCACCTTGGTGTAAAGGGGAAGAAAGTCCAAAAGCTAGAAATTCAGTTTTGACACTTGGGAAAATTTTAGATTTTTTGAACCTACCACCAAGGTGTGCAAGGTGCACTTTTCAAAGAGGTGCACCGACAATTTTGAAGAAGTAATAGTGCACTGATAGTTAACCACCAATTTCTATTTTAAGAGCATTCCATACATTAAAAATTCATTTTGATGATAATTCAACTCCTAGAAACATTCAGAGAAGGCCAAGCTTCCATTTTTAGAGCTTCTAGTGACTCTCAAATCCCCTTACAACTTCCTTCTTCTTATCTACTTCTATGTTCATTTTTTTAAGTCATGTAAAGGCTCATGCACCTATTAATTGATACAAACAAGGGTGGAGTCCTACTTAACACCATTTAGAGAGTTAATATGTTATAATTAGATTTGTTTTATTAGTTTAGAAACATATGTTTGCATTAAGAGATCTCTCACTCTCAACACAAATTGAGGAGATGATTTCTAATAAATACATGGATGTAATATGTACTCCAAGCCATTATTTTGATGCAATAATATATGCTATTGGTGATCTCATTCTGAGAGTAATTATTCTTGTCAAAGTATTTTATTTTTGTGAATTCTTGTTCATGAATAATAATGGAGGCAACAGTTTTGTTGTGTTGATTTTATTATGCGATCTTTTAGTTCTAGTGTTTTCCATGTGTTGAAAAATTTCACTGACATACCAAGTTAGAGAATAGATCACCCTATTTTTCCAACATAGCTTCTTGTCTAATATGAGCCCCTTTCTGTGGCCTTGTGATTTGATGAGAAGTGAAACATCTTTCAATTATAACTAAGTTCCCATTGACAATTGCATTAGTGGAATTGAGGAAGTGTTGCTCCTATTTTCATTGGTTGCCTACCTTATCTTTTCAACAATTTAACTCATAGACATGTCGTTACCATGGTTTATGTTTGTTAGGAATTTCATTTTCAAGTTTTTTTTTTTCATTTCTCATTACTTTATCTTTGTTATTTGCTTTGCTAAGACTTGGTTAAATTAAGAATTCATATAGTTGCATCATTAGATTGCATTCATCATAAAATAGAAAATACCAAAAATATATCTCTTTTGTAGTTACTTTTGAGACAACAAGAAGATTGAATATCTTATCCAAAATTGGTTAGAACCATCAAAGGCCTCCCTATGAACAAACACATTTATCTTCAACTAAGTAGATTTTAGTAGGTCGTAAGACTACTCGAAACCATGGAGTTGATCCTAGATTATCTTTTCAAGAGAGGAATTTGAAAGGATTCATGTCATTAAGCATCATGAAAAATGACAACTCAACAAGAACGTCACCGAGTTGACTTCAGAACCTGAGTTATAGCAATGGGTTGACTTTGTGAATTATGATGAATTTGGTATTGTAGTTGACTCTAGTAAGTAATTAATTGGATTAATATACATTTATTATATTGCATCATATCTAAGATGTAATTGAATATGACTATGTGAAGAAGTAAGAAGAAGATGAGTTTGAATTGAAGAAGGCTACAAGAAGTATATGGTATAGAAGAGACCTATCTATCACAGTTAGGTAATCATTATAATTCAATGAATCTCATTTAGCAAATCAAAGTTGCAAATCAGAGATTAGCCATTGATTCATTCTAATGGGTGTTATAGTCAAATCCTTTAGCTAGGTGCACTTAATAGTCTTTTGTTAAATCTCCTAACAGAGTGCATACTTCATTGTATGTTTGTAAATCCTTTAATAAGGTGGACCTAACAACCCTTAATTCTCCTAATAGGGAAGATCACCAGAAGTGGTCAATTGTAAACCTTAACAGGCCAACTTTATATTGTACTACTAAAGCTTGTGGGTATCATCCCCACCCTAGTTTTACTTTCTATTTGGAAGGTTTCTGTGTCACCATATCTTGTGTCAAAGTGTTATAAATGTTTTATTGCTTTCATTCTTTCATGCATGCAATTAGATCATAATAATATATGAATGACTAATTGGTGAAGTAAGTTGAAGTTTTATTAGTCCCAGGTGATTCACCCCTCCCCTCTTAGTAACCAAGCCAAACTTATGTTTCCAACAATTGGTATCAGAGCATTTGGTTCTCACATTAGAAGTTTAACATATTGAGAAAAGATCAGAGGCAATGGAGATATACAGGGTAGAAAAGGCTATTGAGAATAAAAATTTGGATCTAGAATTGGCTATTGGACAACTCAAAAAAGAAAAGGAATGACTCTTTTAATCCTTGCAAAGAAGGAAAGATCTTGCAACTCAAATGGATGAAAATCTCTACATTGAAGACTTATGCCTGGAAAGAAATTTAGATGAAGTTGATGCAGCAATCAAAGACCTATTTGAAAAGAATCTCATTCTTCAAGAAGTTAGAAAGATGAAAAGAGAACAAGAAATCCAATAAGTCAGATTATGTGAAGTCATGGAAGAAAAGGACACAGACAAAGAAGAGATATAAGAGAAGGAACAATGAAATTCAACAACTATCCCTTCAAAAAATAGACTTTATTGATCAATTCAATGATGCAAATCAAGAGCTTATCAACCTAAGGATAGAAAATAAAAGACTGCAGAATGATCTTAGCATGGAAAAGTAAACCAATGAGAGAATGATGAAATCTCAAGAAAGCATAAATCAATTGAATGAACAAACTAAATATAGATACAAAGGAAAAGATGGATTAGGATATTCAGAAGAAGGTGAATCATCTTAGCAAGGAGCTCAAAAGAACAAAAGACCTACTTGTAATCATTTTGGTAAGATAGGTCATACATCAAATAAGTGTTGGAGAAATGAAAAATAAAAATTCAATGAAAAGTGTTACAAATTTAATAAGCATGGTCATAGAGTAAGTGAATGCATAGAGAACCCTCACAATTGCAACAAACAGGGACACAAATCTTCAGAGTGCAAGACCAAGAAGTGGAACCCAATAGAGAAAATTGTGAAAGAAATATTTGATTGGGATGTCACATGAGGAAAATAGACACTACAAAGAGATGTTTTGTTTGTATAGAACTTGGACATCTTACCAAGAACTGTATGAACAGAGGCAAAGTAAAAGATGAAAAGAAAGATAAAGCTAAAAACATCATAAAATAAATGAGGCAACAATGGGTGCAAAAATCTCCAAAGAAAGAAAACAAAAGTCTTGAATTTGTTGACACCCAAGTCAATGAGTTGGGTGACACAATCACCTTGACTTAGTTCCATATGGAGATCACTAGAACTGTGATTTAGAAGAAGTCATCTAACATTAGTTCCAGCCAAGAAGTAGGAAGATCCATATCAACATTCAAGATGCATGAGGATCACTGAGTGATAATGGTAATTCAAGACCTTACCGAGCAAGGTCGGGTCACAAGACCTTATCAAGAAAGGTTAGGTTTCATATCTTTCAGGATGTAGATTTCAAGTTGATGACTCTACCAATTTTAAACCAAGCAATGGGAACCTTACTAAGTTGAAGGTGTCTTCCAATCATTAAATACCAAGCCAAGTGGAGGCAACTTTTCATCGAACGAATATGATTGTGAAGCATTAATGGCAATTGAAAAGATGAAATTCATTAGGAGGAAATTTAATGTATAGTTTCACCACAAATTTTTAGAGTATTGAGCAAAGAGCGAATTCAGATCCCTTGAGTGATTTAAGTTGTTGTTGTTGAAGATTTCTCATGTGTTTGAAATGCTACTGAGCAATGGCATCTTCTAGCAACAAGATTAATAAAGGATATGAGATGTTGTTTTGTGGAGTTGATTGCAAGGCTCCTACATTCAAATTAAAACCAACAATTCTAGAGGCTCTCAAACTTGTTGGAGTGTAATCCCATATTCCACCTAAGGTACTCCTTGTTCATGACATTCGATCATTTTATCATTGTTCTATTCAAGAGCTTGGAACCTTAGAGATGAATGAGGCATACAATGATCTATGTGTAGATGGTGTTCTAAAACCCAAGCATACACATTTGTAGATAAAGGGTTTGATGCATATTTTACATATGCTAAGGGACTTCCAAGTAAAGTGGATCAGATTCATGTTGAGTCATGTTCATAACATGCATTTATGGTTGGATCACCCTATTTTGATAACCAAAAGGATGATACACAAGATTACTAGATTGCCCATGTTGAACAAGGAAAAGACCACAAAAACCCTAGGTTAGGTTGAATTGGTAAAATGGACTCTTGCCAAATGGGATGGAAGAGGCATGAAACTAAGTGGTGTAATTGACATGGAATTGAAGTTTGGCATCCATGTGATAGCTCACAAAATATATATAGCTCAAGCCGGTTGAACAATGTATCATGTGAAGTAGTTGACCTAGTGTACAAGGTGGTAAAGAACAATTTATCCTTTGACCTTGCCAAGCTACTACTAAATTAATTGAGCAAGAACATGGAGAGTATCTAACTCTCCAAGAATAACCCTCGTAATTTTGGTTCTCTCTTGACATGTTTATTCTTCTATGTTCAAAAGTTTTTCCCTTCTAAAGGAACTGTAGTATGGAAGAAAGATACTCCAATATTGTATCAAATCAATGAATTTATAGTAGAGATGGGAGAAAACTTTGATAGTATTATGGATAATTATTTTGAGACATTCAAGGAGAAAATGCAAAGTAGATATAGGATACCAAGGAAACTAGTAGAAGATTATGAGTCTGATATTTGTTTTCTGGCTGACTCTGAAAGGTTTACATTCAAGAAATCAAGCCTAGAGTGACATGGGGTTAAACCTTTGGAATATGAGGTTAACATAGATGACACCAAAGATATCATTTCTCAGCTCTATTGAATGAGCCTACAAATCCTAAGGTGGCATATTTTGGGACATGAAGAAGATAAGGCTAGAATTAAGCTTGAGATTAAGTTACCCCAAGCAGTGAACATAGGAAGGAAATAGATAGAGAAAATAATAAAGAACACTTAAAAATCAAGCTCTCCTCTCATGTTTACTGAAGGTAAGGGATATGACTTAGTTGAAGATGAAGACGAAGAGGTGAATGTAGAGGAAGTAGAACCTCCCAAGAAGAAAGGGAAGGTGATAATAACAAAACTTGCAAAGTCTTCCCCTACTATGTTTACAAGAAGATCTACCAAATCCAAGAGGAAACTGAAGTTAGGTGAAGAGGATGAAGCTAGATAGATTATATTTCAGAGGTTTATCCCTACACTTCAAGAAAATTTGAAAAATTTGGAAAGGCGAATAGGTATGACACATTTCAAGTCTCTTAAGTATGATACTAGGAGCCAAGAGGAGAAAAAAAAAATTGAGGATACCCTTGTGGAAAAATTAGGTAAGTGAAACTACTCACTTGATGAATTAACACAACAATTTCCTGATGTAATTATAAAAGTAGTCAAACCTCAATGGGATAATGCATTGAAAGTTGCTAAAGACATTAGTGAATAAACCTTGAGAAAACTTATATCGAGTCTTAGTAAAAAAGAAGTGAAGGAATCATTGAAAATGAATAAGAAGAAGCTTACACCTAAATTCAATACATGTCTAATATTGCCAAAGGACATAGAATCTATGGTGAAGTTTAATACTACCACATGGAATATTTATGGGTTACACTAACCTAGTGACTATGTTGTGCATGTAGATGCCAAAGATGTTGAAGAAGATGATGTGGAAGAGGAAGTAGCACTTGGAGATGATGAAATAGACAATGTAGATCTTGATGATGAGGAAGAACTTCCATAAATTTAGAGTATTGAGGAATCTAATGCATAAAATATTGTAGCAAAAGTTATGACTTCTTTTCCTCATTCTCTGAGCAAAGCCTTAATGCAATCAGGCTCAGAGAAGGTTTCTACTTAGTTGGTTGAGGTCAAATCTACAACACCAACACACAACCAATCCCTAGAATTACTCTATCGAGTGTTTTAATGATTGAAGTGCCTAGCACTTCATCTGTCGAGTAGCACATCTTCCTAGCATCAGGCTTGACCAAGCAACATCAAGGTATTCTTGTTGTTAATGTTATTTCTACTATTCGTACATTTGGTGCTATTCCTACATTTTCAACTATTATTTTCACCATGGCTAGTGCAATGATAGTTGAGACCCAGTCTCAACTGAGCACTGAAGTTTTGAATAAGGTAAAAGAAATTGTTTCATCTATTATTCATAAGGACAAGATTAAAGAAGAATAAATTGATCTAGATGAGGACATTGTTATTCCAAAATGGGATACCTCTAACCTCACTCCTGAAGAGATGGATACCATTGGAGAACTTTGGAAGAAGAGGGCTAAGTAACTGAAGCTTAGAGAAGAAAGGAAAAAAGGAAAATCAAGTCCTTGAGGACATCAAGAGCATATTTCTTGATGCTCTAAATATTGAGGTTGATGGGAAATAACCTATTCTAGATCAATTAGCTAAAATTGTCTACAAGTACAATGAAGAATTGAATGGACAAGAAAAAAAATTGCAAAGAGTAGAGAGAAAATTTAAAAATAAAATTTTTGAGTGGGAGTAGCTCAAAAAATTGTTATTGATTAAGTAGAATTTTCTACTATTCTTGCTACTCTAGAAACATCTATAAATATTGTTGTATCTTTATTTGTCAAATTGAGTGACACATCATCTTTACTAAGGAGATTAAGGATAAATTATCCAAGATAGATGAGGATATGAAGGCAAGTGCACATCACCTATCACTTGATCCTAGTTGTAGCTCTGCACACTTTACAAATATCATATCCTTAACAAATATACAAGCATAATTATTAAGGGAAGAAACCAAGATTAGGGCCACACTTGCAGAAATCCAAGGCATGAATCTTTCAAACATTGATGCAACGCAAAAACATATTGCACATGCAAAAACATTGGTCCATGATAATAACTTCTCCATAGTTGACCACATGATGGAACTGACAGTTGAGGTACAGATAGCATTGCATGCATCTAAGGTATTACAAGAGAATTGGGACAAGACCATGGCGATCATTTTGAAGGTACATATTGATTTCTTATCACATTTTGGTATTGACTTGTAAATATTTAGCACCTTTGGCATTTATGTCAAAAAGGGAGAAAATATTATTAATAAAGGGAGAGAAGATTATTTGTATAGAAAATAGTATCATACTCCAGATATACCTATAGGGTAGAGATATATGTATGGGGGAGCAATATAAAGAAGATGTACAGATAAGCAAAAAATATGTTTACAAAAGCAATTTTGAAAAATTAGAAAAATAAAGTAATTTATCGAGCTACAATAGCAGTAAGACAAAACCAATTTGAAGACACTAAATATTAATAAAGAAAGGTTTTGACTTGTAATTTTGAGAATTCAAATTTTTGGTAGGATAAGTGTTTTTGTCACTAATGCCAAAGGGGGAGATTGTTGACATTAAGGTAAATTTTTCTATTAGTGACTTAACACTTAATTGATTTCATTACTATTGAGCTCTATAGTTGCTACCGAACTTATCATTCATATAGTAGTGTTAACCAAGAGTTTCAGTTGCTATCGAGGCAAATAGTCAAAATGTAGTTCATGCCAAGCTTCATTGTGTCTATCGAGCATCTAAGATAATTTACTATATCCCCCCAGCATAGCAGAGTCTATTGAGATTTCTAATAGAAGTGATGAAGATCTTAGTGTTAACCAAGTTCTACAGTATCTACCAAGCTTGTAGTGTTAATGAAGAGAATCTAGTGTTGACTGAGTCATGCATTACCAATAGAGTGATTTAGTATCTATTGATTTTCTCAGTGTTCATCGAGTCATACACTATTGACCAAATCCATGCTACTTGAAGTGATTAGTGTGGACCGAGCTTCAATTTCAACCAAGTGCCAGAGTTTGTCAAGTGTTGATTATGTTTGTCGAGTGTTAGAACATCACCGAGTTGACTTCAAAATCCAAGTTACAACAATGTGTTGAATTTTTGAATTATGATGAATTTTGCATTGTAGCTAACTCTAGTAAGTAAATAAATGGATTTATATATGTAATGTATTGTATCATATCCAAGATGTAATTGATTATGAGTATGTAAAAAACCAAGAAGCAGATGAGTGTGAATTGAAGAAGGTTATAAGCAGTATATGGTATGGCAGAGACTTATCTATCATAGTTAGGTTATCAATGCAATTCAAGGAATTCAACAAATCAAATTTGCAAATTAGAGATCAGCCACTGATTCATTCTAATAGGTGCTTCAGTCAAATCCTTTAACCAGGTGGACTTAACAGTCTTTTGTAACATAGTGCATACTTCACTATATGTTTGTAAATCCTTTAACAAGGTGGACCTAACAATCATCATTGCTCCTAATAGGGAAGATCACCAGAAGTGGTCAATTATAAGCTTTAATAGGCTGGCTTTATACTATAGTACTAAAGATTATGGGTATCATCCCCACCCCAATTTTACTTTCTATTTGGAAGGTTTCTAGGTCACCATATCTTGTGTCAAAGTGTTATGAATGTTTAATTGCTTTCACTATTTCATGCATGCAATATATATGAAGGATTAGTTGGTGAAGTGAGTTAAAGTTTTATTGGTTCTTGATTCACCCCTCCCCTCTCAGTAACCTAGCTTACCTTATATTTCCAACACAATTCGAACTGTATTTTCTATATTTGGTCTAGTGTGAGTTAGATATTGCAAACCTCTAATCATGGATCTGTACTTCTTCTGCTCAACTATAGGTGTATCATATTTTCTAGATAACTTGTGACTAGTTATCATTGGTGTACCAATAGGCTTACAACTTTCCAAGACAAATCTTTTCAACAAGTCTTTTAAATACTTTGCTTGTGAAATGAAAATGCCATCACTTTTTTTCACAATCGACAAACCTAGAAAGAACTTCCATCTCACCCATCATGCTCATTTCAAACTCATTCTTCATTTCTTTAGAAAATTTATCACTTGCTTCATCATTGCCTCTAAATATTATGTCATCAACAAATAGTACTATTATTAGGAAATTGTTCTCAATTTCTTTCATGTATAGGTTACTATCTGTCATACCTTTAGAAAATCCAAGCTTTTCCAATACTTGTCCAACCTTGCATACCAAGATCTTGGTGCTTGATTCAAACCATATAGATCTTTCTTTAATCTACATACCATATCTTTTTCTTTTGTTAGAGCAAAATCTTTAGGCTGCTCAATGTATACCTCTTCTTCAAGTTCTCCATTCAAGAAGACTGATTTAATATCCATCTGATACACTTTGAACTTCTTATTTGCTGCATAAGCCAAGAACATTCCCACTACTTCCATTATGACTATAGGGGCATATGATTCAACATAATATATTCCTTCATGATGTGAGTATCCTTTGCATACTAGTCTATCTTTGTTTCTCATAATTCACCTTGTTCATTCATCTTATTTCTAAATACCCATTTGGTTCCAATAATAGTCTTATATTTAGGTCTTGGAACTAATTCCCATGTGTCATTCTTCACAATCCGATCTAATTCGTCCTTCATTTCTTGAATCTAATGATCATCTTTGCATGCTTCATCTACACTCTTAGGTTCAACTTGAGAAATCAAACATAATTCCTCGTTAACTATATTTCTTGTCATCACTCCTTTTTCTTTACTTCCAATTATCTACTTTGGTGGGTGATTCTTTATCAAGTTCCTTTTAGAGGTAGGAGTTGCTAACCCAACTCTTATCTCTTCTCTCTATTTAGGTCCATGTTCTTCTCTTTGCCCAATAATTTGCACATCATTAAGCAGATCATTGTTAATCTTAAAGAAAACTTCTACATTTTGTCTAACAATTCTAGTATTTTCTTCATCATCATAATTGTAATCCATTATCTTTTCCTTAATTCCAAACTTTTCATCAACTTTTACATTTCGACATTCAATTATTTTTTTGGTTCTATGATTAAAATATCTATAAGTTTTTCTTTTCAATGAATAACCAAAAAACATACCTTCATCACTTTTTGGATCAAACTTACCAATATCATCATCTCTCTTTAGGTAACACTTTCTTCCAAAGATTCTAAAATACTTTATTGAAGGTGAATGACCAAACATAATTTATAAGGGGTTGTATTTATACATTTTTTGATCTATACTATGTTCATAGTGTACACTGTTGTATTGAGTACTTCTCTCTAAAATGTCTTGGATGCATCATTCTCAAACATCATTTCTCTTATTGCCTCTAATACTAATGTGTTTCTCCTTTTTGCAATCCCATTCTACTTAGGGGTCTTAGGTGAAGATAATTGTCTCTTAATTCCATTCTCTTCAAAAAACATGTTGAATTCTCTGGAGGTAAACTCTCCTCCTTTATCCGATCTTAAACATTTTATCTTAACACAAATCCATTCTCAACTCTATTCTTAAATATCTTAAACTTCTCAAATGCTTCAAATTTCTCTTTAAGAAATTTTTGTTGGCATTATGTTGTATTTTTAATTAGTGACAACACTTATTCAATTTTGAATGCTTATCGAGCTCATCACTCAGTCTATAGTTTATACTGAGCATTCAGTGGTTACCTTGTAAGCTTAGCAGTTAAGCAATTTACACCGAGCATTCCTAAAGCTACCGAGTAAATACAGGCAATGTGGAGACCAAAAATGTCTACCGAGCTTCTCAATGTCTACCATGCTCCACAGTGTCTGTCGAGCAATAAGTTTGTGTCATGGAGATTCAGTGTAAACTAAGAGTTGGCAGAAGAAGTGTTTATTGAGTGAAGCAAGGTAAACTCAATGTGTTGTATCTACTAAGTGACACTACATCTACCAAGTCACTAGTGGTTACCAAGTTTAGAACTACATCGAGTGATTAGTATGGACTAAGTCTTCACTTCTATTGAGTGCATGACGATGCTGAGTAATGCAGTGGACACTATGTATCAAAAGGTCACTGAGTCAGTTCAGTGAGCCCGAATTATTTACTGTTGGGTCGACTTTGTAATGTATTTTTTCACTTGTGTTTTGGCTGACCTTGCAATTTTGTAAATTTGAAATGTATATATGTAAGGTGTATTGTAAGATATCGTATGTATTAAGTAATAGCAAAGTAATGTGAAGCAATTTTGAAAAGTACCTGTGAAGGATTTTTAGCAGCAGTTCAAGGAATACAACAAGGTCAATAAAGAGAAAAAAAGTTATATCCATCACATGAGGTGATCAGTGCATAAAGGATCTTATCAGCAATCAGTTGTAAGTAGATCCACTACTTCATCTTAATAGGTGAATCAGCTTCTAAATCCTTTAACAGGGTAGACTTAATAGTCTTTGTAAAATCTCTTAATCGAATGCATACTTCGTTGTATATTTGTAAATCTTTTAACAAGGTGGACCTAGCAGTCATTTGAGCTCCTAACAGGGTAGATCACCAGAAGTGGTCAATGTAAGCCTTAACAGGCCAACTTTATGCTGCAGTATTAAAGTTTTGTGGGTATTATCCCCACCCCAGTTTTACTTTCTATTTGGAAGGTTTCTAGGTCACCAAAATATTGTGTTCTTTTCTGTGATGAATGTTTTATCTTTCAGTACTAATGTATGCAGTAGTATAGATGGATCTGTGGTAAATTTAAAGGAAAGCTTTAAAGTTACTGATTCACCCCTCCCCTCTCAATAACTTGTCATATCTTGAATATTTCCAACAATGTTACCCACATCATTTTAGTGAAATCATCAACAAAAATCATGAAATACCTTTCTCCATAGAATCCTCTTGTCCTGGTAGGGCCACTCAAATCTGTATGAACAATCTCTAGCTTCTCTACAGTAGTGAACTTATTGTTGGGAAATGATGCATTCTTATACTTAGACATGATACATTATTTGCAAAAACATTACTAGGCTTCATAATCTTAGGCAAATCTCTAACAGCAAATGTGCTACTAACCTTCACAATGTTGTCAAAATTTATATGGAAAAACCTCCTATGTCATAACCAACTTTTATCCACTTTTGCAACCAAACATTTCATCTCAGTGGGATTCAACTAAAGTACATTACCTCTAGATCTTGTACCTATTCCAGTTAGCTTGCCATCTTTATCTTGGATAATGCAAGCCTTTTATGTAGATTGCAACTAATAACCTTTATCCACCAACTTTCCAACACTCAACAAGTTGTTCATTAAACCATCAACAAAGTAAACATTATCAGTGTTAGTCCTTCCATCAAGAGTAATAGATCTTATCCCTATAATGTGACAAGCTACATTGTTACCAACTCTAACAATATCTCCATCATGATTCCTAAATTTAACAAACTTGTTCATATCACTAGTCATGTGATGTGAATATTCATTGTCTATTATCCAATCAAACCTCTTTTCAACTTGGGAAACTAGATCTTTTTCATCTCTAATTTGTATGTTAAAATCATCTTCTTTAATGACTACAAATCCTATCTCATCATCACTTTCAATCTTAACTATTTCATCACATTCTTCATCTTCATTTGCATACAAATAATTTATAGGTCTTCTAGGCTTAAACTTTCCCTTATACTTTTTCTCTCCTTTAGGAAATTTAGATGCATAATGACCAAATTCATTACAAGTGCAACATTTAAAAGTACTCTTACCATCTAGTCCTTTTCTTACAAGAAGGGCTATACCTTCTTCAATCTTCTTATCTTCATCAGATTTGGTTCTACTGTTGCTAAAGAAATCTCCATGAGTGCTTGCACTCCTAGATAGACATAATCGAACACTTCAGGCACTGAAAGTTGTCTCCACTATAGTAAATTCTCTAGACTATTTCAAACCAACTTCTACTACTACCAATCTTCCAAGCAAATTTTCCTTGGAAAACATCTCACTATAGGGTGTCATTAGTTCAATCATCTACGCTACTTGCTTGAATGGTGGTGTCAAAGTTTTCAAGATCTTCCATGCAACTTCATCTTCTTCCTTGGTTCCACCATATGATTTAATTCTTACAACAAACTCAAATATTCTACCACCATAGCTTCTTACATATTCATCTTCCATCATTTTAGCATCTTCAAACAAAACTATCCAATTCTGCAATCTTTTTTTTTTTGTATGTGTATCAACTTCAAAAGTAGATTCTAATGCTTTCCAAAGTAGATGGGATGTTTCTAAAGATTTTACCTGGTTGTATTCATTCTCATGAAGAGTTAATAGTGATGCTTCTCTAGCTCGCATATTACACATGGATAGATCTCTCTTTGCTTCACTGCATTCTTCAAGCTTCTCTTCTTTCACAATTTCCTTATTACCTTTTGTCAAAATCTAATATCCTAGACCCATACACAATAGATGGATATTTATCTTCTCTTTCCAGCTATCATAGTTAACTCCATCAAACTTAGGACTATCCTTTCTTAAATGACTTATCATTGATCTCCTAAAACTTTTACGCTTTCTCCTTCAAGGACTTGATGCTTAGATACCAATTACTAGAGTATATAGTCCACCAATATAACTAAGAGGGGGGGTGATCATTTATCCAACTAGTATCACAATTATCAACCTTAACCATATGATCAATATAATTAGAAACCATAATAAGATACTCATGCACAATAACACTAGATATGTTAACTAGGGAAACCCTGGTGGGGATGGTACCCACAAGATGATGTACTAATATAAATATTCCATGTTAGAGGATAGACCTTGTTAGGATTCAATGAAAACATTTAGATTATATTAGTCCCTATTAGGAGACTTTGAATCCCTATTAGGAGATTCCAACCCTATTAGGAGTTGTAGAAGGCATATGGACCCACTGTCCAAACAGCTTTAGGGATAAGACTAATGAACCCACTATCCAAATGATATCTATATCATTCCTCATAGAATAATAGAATTGAACTATATTATCCTTCCTCTATCTTTGTCCTGTCAACTAGACCTCTGCTCCTTTTGATCTTGATACATCATGAACTTTACATCCAATAATCCCTTAGATGACTTACACACATTTACCATACACTCTACTCTTGTCTACACTTCCTTGAACACTTTGTGTGCTCATACATTTTATAGTCAAGGAAAATACTTTCCTTTATACCAAGTCCTCAAAATAATTCCTTTAGTTGGTCTTGATACTTTCCCAATTAATTATAATGGGACCACAATAAGATAATTAATTATTTCTCAATCACAATAGCACTGTCAGCTCTAATTCTACACAAATTCTCACACGTGTGACTTTAGGATTTGTGCACTCTCTAACATCATCATTAGACTATCCTCTATCACTGTATAACTTGGAATTTCTAGATTATATCTCTGTTAGAAGATATAATGCAATCATCAAAAATTGTTTCTTAGGTACTCTGTTTCTATACTAATCTCTATAAATCGCTTATAACTACTGCATATTTTTTACTTACATTATGAAAACTTAACCTCGCCATTAGGACACAATGTGGAACATGTCCCTAACTTCACATCACCAAATCATCAAAACTCTATTTGTATGATCATGATCTTTGTTTGTTACTATGCCAACCTTTACAGAATTACTGCTATGTTGACATCAATGACAAACATAGTCATGAATGTAACATGTCAATACTACCACATACTCTCCAATGCTCAGGATACTCCCCAACAAGAATAACATCAACATTCATGCTAACATAGTCCCCCTCCATCCTAGCATCAAGCTCATCATCCCTCAATGACCATCTCCATGAAGCCCCTATTATCTGAATGAAAGCCTCTCAGCATGCCTCATAATCTAATGTAGGACCCCATACTGGCCTCTCTGCATGCACATGAGAATAATGTGCTACTCCTTGTTGCAACCCTTGTTAGTGACCAAACTATTTGACTACCCTCGTGAAACAAAATCTCATAATCACTAAGGGGATATGACTAAACAAATACCACAAACAAAAGAAATACACCATCACATTATCATCCTCCACCCATGGCTTTGTATACTTGTAAGGCCTCCACATGACCTCATCCATATCATCCAACATCCATCTCCAATACTCTATATTGCCAAGATAGGGCTGGACAATAATACCTAAATATACATATATGAAAGGCATGTCTTGTAGCTGCTAACAAACACATGTCAGTTGGGTGCTAGGAAGATGCTCCCATGTCTATATCTATAAATGCACCACACCTACAGAAAGTGATGCAGCTCCTAAATACACCACTCGATGAAAATCATGATACAAGTGGGCTAAAATACAACTACCCATGAAAATCTCCATGGCTGGTCAATTATATCTAGGATAATGCGGCCCCATCCAACTAGACATCCATGCCCTTGCCTATCTGGTAGGATGAATCCTCCTATCAATCCTACTAGCATAGATGGTAAAGGATCATACTAAAGAATCTAAAACTATGACACACTATCATCCCCAATATCATCATCTATGAACATATCTCAGCATGTTGTGCCATCATCTATCTAATTATAGTATACTAGACCCCCTACTATCAGGATCCAGAGAACCTTGTACACATCCTTCAAGGTAATCATCATCTCTCCAAGTGGCATATGAAAGGTGTTGTGGTCTGAGTGCCACTGCTCGACCATAGTTGTCAACAATCCTCAGTTCACCTGGAATAGAGACATTTGGAGAAGATATGTGAATCCACATCTATCAATGATCTATAGGTCAATTGCTGACAATTTACCAATGGACTCTAGTGGCCATGGATATAATCCCCGAACCACAAGCTTATGTTCACATACTTGTTTCACAAAAAATCAAACAATAGCATAATTTTTCATTACACATGATTATCCTACATCAATCTAAGTCAACATCTATCCATCCAACTAATGGTTTGATCCTGAACTTGTTATTTGTCCCCCTCTATATCTTGAGGTGGACATGTTAGTTTTCTCGACTCTGTATCCTGAGGTGGGCACCTTTTCTATTTATCCAACATACTTGATTGATCCTACATATCACTTTCTGATTAAGACTGCTATCTTTATTAAGTAAACAAGTTTACAGGTTGACATCAACATTCTCATTGCCCATTGGACATCCAAATTCTATATCAGCCTATGATCAAATACTCATCATTTTCCCATTCACCTATCTAGACCCTTGGATATTTGACAAACCCTTAATTGGCCATTACAACCTACATTTGAACTTCCAAGCTCTCTTTACTACTCAAAAGCACTACCACAAAGCATGAATGCGATGTAAAACTCAAAAGCACTATCATACTAATCAAATGTACTATCTAAACCAAAAATGCACTACAGCCTGCACAAGCTCAACATAATACAACATATGTACTATTAAAATAAATGTGTTATTTATTCAATAGATGTGCTTCAATAGTTAAATATACTATTAGGAATTCCATATGCTCCAAAATAAAACCATTTCCTGTGCATACGAACATGCAAACTATAACAAAATCAAATACATTATGGTGCCCTGTGTATGCACTATAAGAAACTATGCATGTGCTAAAACACATAAATGGGCTATAATTTGATGCATATGCGCTACAATATCAAGCTATGCGCTATTTCACTTGCCTAGGGTTTTCCTAAAAGTGCCATTTCAAAACATAGATGTGCTATTGTACATGAGATATACATAGCATACCATAATGTGCTATAGAACACTTCAAATGCACTAAAATGCTCAAAACATGCATTTACTTATTCAAATCACACAAAAATTCAAAAAAATGGAATTTGAAAGGTTCTCGATGACTTACCAGAGCTCCATAGTTGATTGGATGCTCATACCTACGACCTCTCTTGAATCTATGCTCTCATAATGGGACTATCATCTTCGTCGAATCAGAGCTTAGAATGGAGAAGGGTGATTAGGGAATGCATAAATAAATAGGGTTTAAGGTCTTTTGACCTATTTAACCCTGACTCAAGGTATTTTATGGCATTTTTTCACATCCTTCATCTTATTTAATGCCTTTAGCCCCATTTTCTCAACATGGTTATTGTTCCATCACATTCAATGATATACCTACTATCCAATTCATCTTCAACATTTCTCATCTATGTTTTTCAAAAATAAAATTGAACTCTCCATATATTGCAAAACAACATTTCCAATTTTATTTTTGAGGGGGCAATATACCTATATCAAACTGGGACATCAAAATTTCTCAAAAACATTCTACCCTAGCCAAAATTCAACATCACAATCAAATCAACTAGGACATACCCAAGAAAAAATTTCTAAACAAAGTTTTAAACATCGCAATATCAAGATCAAGCAACAAATCATCAATAATCAAGCATCATATCAACTTCAAATCAAATGATCAGACATCAAATCATCAATAATCAAGCAGTGTATCAACTTCAAATCAATAGAACATCGGCGATCAAACACTCAATCATCAAAAATTGGCTAAAAAATTAGAAAATCGAGACACTCTTTGAACTAATATGCTTTACATATTAGCTCAGTAAGGGACATTTGTAGACACCCTAAAATTGACAAGGACCTAAACAACATGATTTTTAATCAAATAACGAAAATTAAAGACAAAATCAAAGAAATGAGAAAAATAACAAAATTTCAAATCAATTACAACGTTAAGATGTTTGAGTGGTTAATTAATTAATTACCTAAACCCTTGATCAAATTCAAAAAGACCAAAATCTCTTTCAAAGAGGAAATTCAAGTTATAAAATCAATTCACAAAATAAGAAGGAAAAAGATAAAGATAAAAGTTGAAAAGAAATGCAACATTTAATAAATCAACTAAATCATTTATCCTCTTAAACATGAAATCCCCCTTTTGGAATTTACAAGAATTGAAAATCCCAATTTATCCTCACAAACCAAGTCTGTTGGATTGTTCCTCTTTGGGTTTTGTGAGATATTTTCAATTTCACCCTTACCCTTAGTAAAAGGTAAATCTTAGATATTTACCCCAACCCCCTTCTAAAATCCTATAAATAGAAGGGAAAATCAAGAACAAAAGGACCCAAGTTTTAAATGCATCCTTGCTATAGGCATATTAGAGCTATCATTTTGATCATCAATTTAGCATCATTGTTAAAGAGATTTTTAGTATCATTTTAGCACCATTTAAGCATTATCTAGAATTATTTAGTATTGTTTAGTTTCATGCATACACATATCTTTAGCATTTTCATGTTCTTATCTTAATATATCTTGTACTTCATATAGATCTTGTATAGTCTTGCATAGATATGCATAAATAACATAATCCCATTCTAGAACTATCACTAAGATGTTGGTCTGAGAGCAATTTTAGTAGTTGTAATTAGGGAAAGATGAGATGTTTGTAGATGCATTAATTAGTAGTTTTTTCTTGGGTCTAGCGTAGTTCACTATTATTCTAATTGCGTTCTACACCCAGGTCTCATGAATACATGTTTCCCCCATGTACACAATTGATGGATGAGTTAATGGAACATCTATTTAATGTGTGTCCTATAGACAAAAAAGAGATAAAATCTTTTTTCTTGAATAAATTTAGCAAGCATTTTTGGGGTAAAGTGCTTCAGAGAAAAAAATAAATACAGTATTGAGGAGTTTCATCCCACTTGTAATCTCTCTCAAAAATCATACTAAAAGACTTCTATCTTGTGGAAACAAATATCTTCATTGCTTAATGGAAAACTAACTCTCATCAACTTCAATGTAAAACTAGGGGGTGGAAATGCTGAAAGAAAAATAGGAAGAAAGTATTAAAGACACTTCATTAATTATGTTAATGCCTTAATAGCTAGGTCACTGTGTAATATTTTAGCCAAAAGACAATTTAAAAAATAGAGAAGCTCACCATAGTATTATATAAAGAAGCTCAAAAGGCTGCAATCAGATAGGGCAGTGGGAGATGTCACTGAAGCTACCACTCTTGAGGATGAGAGCTACAAGAAGAAGTGGAAGGACACTATTAGCAAGGAGGAGATCTTTTGGAAGCAAAGGTCATCCTGATTGACTGAAGGTGATATGAATACTTCCTTCTTCCATAGATTTGCTTCAAATCATAAAAAAAGAAATACTATTACCTCTTTGGAGGAAGAAGGAGGGAGGACCTTGAAGGAGCAAGAAGATATGGGAAGACATATGGTGGATTTCTTCATGAATTCTTATAAAAGAGAAAATGAGAGGAGCAAAAATTTAATTAGGAGAAGTATGCACAATAATATCCTTACTGTCTTAGGGGGTGAGGAAAATGAAAAGCTCAAAGATCTAGTCTCGAAAGAGGAGATTAAGAACATTGTGTTCTCTATGAAATCCTATAAGGCTTTGGGCCCAGATGGCTTCCTGTCAGCCTTCTTCCAACACTTCTGGGAAGTGATTAAAAAAGAACTTATTTGGGCCACTAGGGATATGATCAAAACTAGAAGGATGCTAAGGAGAATCAATAAAACCTTTATTGTCCTTGTGCCTAAAATCTAGAGAACAAGAACCATAAGTGATTTTAGGCCAATCAACCTCTCCAATACCATCTATAAAGTCTTCTCTAAGGTGTTAGTTAATAGGCTCAAACCTTTCCTAGACATGATTATTAGGAGTCCTTAGAAGGGGTTTGTCTTGGGTCGTCAAATTCTAGACACTGTGATTACCACACATTAAATCATCCACTCTATGGACAAAAGTGGAAGACTAGGTATGACCTTAAAACTTGACATCTCCAAGGCCTATGATAGAGTCAATTGGTCATTCCTCTATGATGTCCTAGAACAAGTGGATTTCAGTAAGAACATTGTGAATATCATAAAAACTATGGTGGAAGCCACCCAATTTGAGGTGTTGCTTAATGGGACTCCCTGGGGTAACTTTGATGTTGGAAGAGGTCTGAGACAAGGTGATCCTCTTTCCCCTTACCTTTTCATTATGGTGGTTGAAGTTTTAGGAAGGTTAGTTACCAAGTTGATTGGTTTGGGTAGCTTAAATGGTATCAAGCCAGCTACTACTCTGACACCTGAGGTTATACAACAATTTTTGAATGACACTTTTCTTTTTGGAGAATCCTCTATCCAAGAAGCCAGCACTTGGAAGACCCTTGTCACCAATTATGAGAATTTCTGAGGTCAACAAATTAACCTGGTTAAAAGTAAGATTTATTTTTTTAATATACCTGAGGTTTTGTAGGTGAAGGTTAAAAAATTCTTGGATGTCAGTTGAACAACCTCTTGAATACCTATCTTGGCCTTCCTTTGACTATCAAGGAAGTCTCTACCACCTTTTGGAACTCTATTCTAGCAAGAATGCAAAAAAAAGCTTGTTGGGTGGAGGGGAAAATATTAAGTAATGTGGGTAAACTTCAACTCTTGGTAGCGGCTCTTTAAGGAATACCAATATACTTCTTCTCAATATTCAAGATTAACTAGAATATGATAGATCAATTTGAAAAACTGCAAAGAAACTTCCTTTGGTCTAGTATGAATGAAATAAAAAAATGGAGCCTTGTCAATTGGGAGAATGTGTGCAAACCTAAAGATATGGGGGTTGAGAATTACAAGAATTGTTGATATGAATAAGGCTCTACTCACCAAGATCAGGTGGAGATTGGTTGAAAATAAGACCGGTTGGGGAAGGATCATGAGGGCTAAATACCTAGCCAATACTTACTTTAGGTATAACCTCTTTAATAATGATCTCCCTAATGACTTGAAGATCTAGAACAACATCCTCAAATGTAGGCCCCTCCTACAAAAGGGTGTGAAATGGTTGGTTGGGAACAGAAAAGGAATAAGATTTTGGGAGGACAATTGGATAGGGGGAAACCACTCATCTACAACAAGTTCAGTGGGCTCCAAGAACCCTTAAAAAGTAATGTGGGAATGAAGGTGGAAGATTATATTGATAATTAAAGGAAATGAAAGTGTTTATCCACCTTGGATATCCCTAATAGAGAGGATCCCCTTGTTAAAGAATTGGAGGAAATGATGTGCCTCCACACTCTCCCTATACACACTCTATAGGATGAGGTGATTTTGGATATGAGGATTGATGGGTAGTTCTTAGTTGGCTCTACTTACCAGCTTATTTTTGAGAATACTCAGACCTTGATCAATTGGGGCAAGGTCTGGAATAGATAGTTACTGCCAATTTTTTTTTTTTTGGTGGATAGTCATGCATGGTAAGATCCTCACTACTAATAACCTTTGAAGGAGAGGTATTCAAATAACCAACCAATGCTAGCTCTACAAGGAGGAAGAGGAAAGTATTATTCACCTCTTTTTGGAGTGCTCCTATTCTTTGAAGTTTTGGTCCTACATTTGGAATAAATTTCTAATGGTTTTGGTCATGAACAAAGGCTTGGAACAATTCATGGAGAACTAGTATTGCCCCTTCATCCACCCATGCCTTAGAGTCCTTTGGAATCTCCTCCCTCCCATGTTTGCTGGGGTATTTGGAAGGAGAGAAATAGTAGGGTTTTTCAAGAGGAGGAAAGGGATGAGGAAGTGGTGGGAGAGATTTTGAGTAAGCTCATCGTGGAGAATGTTATGGTGGCAAAATTTAAAGTGCCATAGGAAACCCCATATATCAAGGAGGTGGATATTGTTGGGAAGTGGAATGTTCTCTCCAAATTCTACAATTTTGACAATTTAAACTTGGTAGCTAGAAAAAATACCCATTGGTTTCCCCCCACTGGGTCTACGGTCAAACTAAATTTTGATGGTGGTGCACGGTTGGGCGGGGGGGTGCAAAAGGTAGTTGGAGGTGTATTGAGGAATGAAAAGGGTGATGTACTGGTTGCCTACTCAGGACCTTTGGGTTAGGGAACCAATAATGTGGCAGAGGCTACTGCCTTACTTTGGGGGCTAAAATTTGTTGTCAAATTAAAGGTGAAAAGACTAACCATAGAGAGGGACTTTAAACTCATCATTGAATCTGTTCAAGGGAGTACCCAACCTAGTTGGGCCTTGCATCACATATTGGGCGACATATGGCACTATCTCAAAATCATAGATCATTATGACTTACAACACACCTACAGGGAAGACAATGCTGTGGCAGACGCCTTGACTAGATTGGTGTTTGATTTTGAGAACATAAAAAGATGGAAGATGTTGAATCATTACCTAACTTTGTAAATTCCTTCATTAGTAGGTAAAACTCCTTTAAATCAGGTTAGATGACCTTCCAATTTTGGAGAAGGGGCCAATTTGGCAAAATTGCTATCATTATGGTAGTTAAGATCATCTTGAGTTTGACAAGATGTTTCACAAGGTTTAATTATGTGGATCAACTCATGAAAGGGCACAGAGAAGGGGATGCAATTAATAATACCAGCTTTAAAATTAGTGCCATCATTTTTTGGCGTTATGGAAGGATTACAGAAAGAAATCACATTATGACTAAGGCTAGATTTTTAAGGTATTACGTATGGATTACTTACACTCCCTATAATGATAATTTAAACCGGTTAGTACATTCTTGAACTCACAGTCTCATGAAGTATAAGAAAGATAGCTTTTTTAGCGCTAATTATTGCATTTCTAGTCTTGCCTATGTGATTTTCTAGGTGTAAATGAGAATTACTGAGATTGAGGAAGGAGATATAGTTGAGGAAGTTGTTCACATGGTGGGACCTGAATAGATTAGAGCCCACTAAAATGGAGGATTCCTCCAAAAGGCAGACCACTTGGATTCTGTTGAAGGAAGGAGGATTTGTTCCCTACATGCAAGCTATGGTGGGCTATGATGAGAACTATTCACAACAATTCATTGCTAGCTAGATAGATAGGCAGGTGACCATAAATGGAATTACATTTCAAGTGAATGAGGAGTCTATTGCCATGGCGACAGGACTAGACATACCTGGTAGGAAATGACAAAAGGTTACCAAGGTGGTGGATGAGGCAAGTATGACTAGTTTCTTTAGAGACAATGAGGCCCTGAACCATTACCACAGTGGTTTTATGAGGGCTAAACTACCGGAACCCTAGGACAATGTTTGTCTGATGATTATGGAATACCTGACACTGGAAGGTAGACACAGTATGTATTACTTTTACCATTTCCCACTTCTTAACCATTTTCATATAGGGAGCTTGTTTGGATTCCTTTCTTTTTGATGCACGTGCTTGAAGAGACTGTGATGGATGTTAGAGAAAAAAGGAAGAAAGTGGCCAACTTCACTATCCTACACCAAGGGCTCATGTATCGTCTTTTCCAATTTCACTTTGCCCTTTGCCCGCCCCGTGTGATTGCTTTTGACAATGTCCTTCCCTCTAGGGCTCCCCTACACTTGGAATTTGTGGGTGGAAGTTATCTCCCCACCCCTCAGCCTTCCCCTAGCCAAACCTTTGTTAAGGATAGAAAGAACAAAATGGCCCCAAAACCAGTTGCTATTAAGAGAATTAAAATGGAAAAGAGGGTGGAGGTGGAAATTGGGGATTCAGATAAGGAAATTGGTAGGGGTAGAAGAAGGTTGGGAAGAATTTCTAAGACCCATGGAAGATTTAAACAATTGGCAAGTTGCTCTCAAGACGAGGAGGAGGATGACACTAACTCTGAGGAGAGTGATAAGAACTCAGGGGATGACCAAGAGAAGGGGAAAGATGAAATAGACAAAGAGGTGGAGAATTGGGATGATACCGTAGATGGTACTTAGGATTTTGAGATGGGTATTCCCATCAAGGACCCCTCCCTTGACCCCACCCATGTCCCTGTCACTATCGCCCAGCCTCCAACTGACAACCAAGAGAACTCCAAAACTGTGATTGACTCCCCTGACACCATCTCCTCCCTGGTTAAAAAAGATGGTCTCGTAAACCAAAAGGCCCCCACCGACAATCTTGTGGTGCAAGATAACAACAAAACTCTAATGAACAACAAGGCTTTAAAGTTGGGAATGGAGGAAAAAGGGGAGGTTACCCGCAAGGATCTCCGGGAGATCAAAGACAGGTGCAATATTGTGGAGGAGAGCTTCTCCTTGTTCTCAAAGTTTACCCTTAAGGTGACTCATGCAACTGCCACGACTCTTCAACTATTGGCTAATGCGTCGGAGGAGGACAACTTGGGGAAGGAGGACTCGAAGTTTCTCTATAGCTTCCTTGTTGAAGATTGGGCCAAGGTGCTCCTGGCTGGAAAAGGAAAGAAAAAAGATGTCACTTAGTGGCCTTTTGTTTTCTGTTGTGTTTGGTACTCTCCTGGTTTTCACTCTCCATCCTTTGGTGATGGTTTTTTTTTGGATTAAACTTTGTTCTGGGCTATAGGTGGTACGATGCGATGACCACCTATATGCTTTTTGATAAACTATTAAACTCTGGTGGTTCTAAGGGTTGGATCTCTAGGACTTTTAATTACCGTTATTCTATTACTTTTGTTTTTGATAAAAATTGTTAAGAGTGTTGTGTGGTTGTCTGTTGGTTTTCAGCTGATTTTTTGCTGGTTGTACCACCACTGTTGTAAAGGGCCAGCCCCTAATTTTGATTGTTTTTATATAATCAAAAAAAAAATTAACACAAAAGATACAAAACTAATTATCCTATTAATTATTTAATATTTAATCTTATAAATATTAAAAGATCTTCCGTCTCTAAATCTAATACATTAAAGATAATCGCATGAGAATATAATTTCCCCAATAGCTAAAGAAGAGAGAGATTTGATTCTAATTTCAAGCACTAAATCTACCTCAAATTCCCTACTTCTTTTCGTGTCACTTCAATCATATCAATTGATGGTTTTGGGTGGCCACTTAAAAAGAAATGGCTCGAGGAGCACCCAAAGAAACCTCCAGGAATTATTGTCGCAATACAATAGTTTGAGAACTGCACTATCATAATAATAATAATAATAATTGTCGTAATGATGACAATTGTTTTTGTGGATATAAATTATAGTTTATGATGATGTTACTTTAGGATTTGTTAAAACATAGCCACCTTTAACAATTGGTGGGCTTTCCCATCGGGTTAGCTTTCCTTCTTTAGGATGTGGGACGCATAAAAATCAGTGAAATCCAGAGGAAAGCAGGTGACTCCATTGGAGTTGGTAAGCCGGACTCTCATTTAAGATGTCCTACTACACATCACCTATTGTTGCAATACTCTAATCCCACAGGGCTAAGATTTCTCCTCAAAGTGGGTGTCCTATATTTTTGTAGGGATCCCTAAGCATTTCGGTGATATTCTGATAATTTGTTCTGTTGATTGATCAGATCCTACAGTTTACAGGTATCGTTGGTTTTCCTTTCGCGTATCTTGATTTCCGCAATTCAATCAGCATTGATTACCATTGTGCAAAATATTTCTGTAATCTTACATCCAGATAAAGTTTTCGGATTCATCACTTTGCTTTTTGGGTAGGTGGGTATTGAGTTTGAAACATTTTTGGGAATTTGGGAATGCAATATGCTTATGGGTGGGTATAGAGTTAGAAACAGTGTTGGGAATTTGGGAATGCGGTATGCTTACGTGTTAATGGGATCTTGAGCTAAATTCAGGTTAGGTTTCCCAATGCGACCATGCATTAGCACCCATTAAAATCAGATCAGCTGCATCGAGAACAAAAGAAGCTTCGACCATAGTATGCCCTATCAGGTCTAATGGAATCCAAAATTTATAAATAATAGGCACTTCCCAATGTTGGGGATTCTACTTCTAGAGGTGGCATTGAGCATGTAAGGTGATTGAATTACTCTTAAATAAACATGAAATCATTAATTACATGTGTTTTTTTGGTAACTCTGCACTTTTCTTCACAATTCCTGCGGTTTGTTTTTCATTTGAAGTTTCACTCGTGATGGATAAATTGTTTGAACTTTACACATATTTCCTCTCCTCTGACATGCTTACTCTTAATTAGGTTTTATTGGAATGCGGATGAATTTTATAGGATTTCAATGCCGCTAGATCGTACGCCTTCATAATGTTAAAATGTCGTTATGTCTTTCGTGAGCCTTATCACTGTCTCTTTTAAATGTGATTTCTGGTACCAGATGTTTACTCTCAGAGCATCAACACTATGATTTGCAAGGCTGTGTGATTATCCTCCCAGAGGATCGTCTGGCTATAAGCAACAAGTTTGCGTCCACTGCATTGCAATCTCAAAGCTTGCTTGTCCTCTTTATCTTTTGTTTTCTTCTTTATGCCTAATTATCCTTTTATCATTTTATTTCCCTCCCAAAAACTTTATGTAGAAGGCAGGTTCTTAACTTTGTTGCATGTCGCTATAGGTAAAACTTTTGTTGGAAAACGAAACCCTAGTAGAATGCTTCTCTTTATGCATTTTAGATCAAAAGCCTTTATAACCCCTTCCTTTACACAATTTTGTGACTTCTAACTTCATCGAGACTCATAATTGTAATATGATATCGGAATGTATTGTCATCTGTCTGGAATCGTCAACATCGTTATACTAAAATTTCCAGGGATACTTTTACAGCAAAGACTTGAGAATATCTACTCACGATTCTGAGTTACAATTTTCTTCTCTTTTTCTTCTGAAGTGCTGTAGCTCTATCACCTTTGTTTTCCTTTATTGAGTGATACACTGAGAAATCTTGTTGCCAAACCATTTTGTTCTTTAATTTATATTGCTTAACTGAAAAATACTTGGGACACTCGGTTGTACATCAAATTCAAAATGACAGAAGTTTAATAGGTTACAGGTTGCTAAGTTGTTGAGAGAGAGGTTGATTGAGGTTCGAAACTGGCTCTTCTAATTCTGTTTGATTACATAGCATCTATTTTAAGATCCAGTCATTTCATTTGGTAACAGTTATTCAAAGGCTAAAGCTAGTCATATTCTGCTGTTGATTGTGAATAAATCACTATCTTGAATTTACACTGCCCAGATGGATGGTGAAGTAGACATTTCCTCTGAAAGCATAATTGACAAGGAGGGTGTGAAAAAGGATAAAGGGGAAAATCAGAAGTCCCAGTTTGCGATTGCCAATCATGAAGTTGGTGCTCATTCCAACCATCCGGTCTCCGTGCAAGCTACTGATGCACATGAGTATGAAAAGGAGAACAATGTGACTACAAAAGTGAAAAATCTGCATCAGGATGAGCTTCAAAAATTAATAACTGTAGCAGGAGAGTTTCATTCTGAAGAGTCTAAAATGTGGAAAGAGGAAACTGAAGTGACTACGGCAGTAGATGACAACATGAAACAGAGTCATATAAAGGAGCAGCAATCTGACATATTTCTAGGAGGTGGTTCATCAAAAACAATTCAAGAAAAGATCAATCCAGTGGTTCCTGAGGTATATATACTCGATTAAATGATCTTGTGCGGTTTTTTAATTTAAATTTGTATCTAGTGACATTTCACAACAATGAATGGGATGAAGAGTTATGATTCCAGTCAAATGTCTGCTCCTACAGGTTGATGAGCAGATATCTGCTTCAGGCTCTGCGCTGTTTAAATCAGAGAAGGCCAACAGTAGGGTTGATAGAAAAATTACAGCTTCTTATAAACAAAAGTCGAAAAGCTCCCAGAATTCAAGTTGTTTGCCAAAAGGAGTCCCCGAGGCTACATCAGCAAATAACATGACTACAAATACCAAATGCAAGAAAAATGCTGGAGAAGTAAATCATGCTGAGGGCGTTCAAAAATTGCCTGCTTCAAACAATTCACTTCATAGAACAGGCAACCAAAGATCTGCAAGGACAAATTTCACTGTTCCACAACCATTTGCCTTGGCAACTGACAAGAGAGCTTCTATTGGTGTTCGAACTAGTAATGGTGACATAGCTGGGACTGCAGAAAGGCAGAATAATGCAAATCATAGTACCTCTGCCTCAGTTTTGAAGAAAACACAGGTGAATTAATCTAGAAAATGCTTAGTGGATCTGTCTTGTCAATTTTGCTCAAGTATAAAGGACTGTGAAAGGTTTTATCCACGCTTCCAGGGTGCAGCATTTTGTCTATGAACATTAACATACGTTACTATTAGAATTACTTTTTTTTTGCTTGCCTGCTTCCTTTAAATGTTACATAGCTTACAAAATCATTGGTTTTTCTATGATTTGAGTAGTTGGTGGAAAATACAACTTCACACCCTCTATGCAGCAAGGCCTTTCCCTCAGAAAGCTTGAAGTAAGTCACTTTTCTTGCTTGTCTGATTACTAAAAGTATTCTGGGTTGAATAAAAGCATCCTACAACAAATCTATGATTTATGCTTTCAAGTTTCAAAGATAAAACTGTTTTGAGGGTAGCATAATCAATTAGTGGGAGTTAATATTAGAATATTTTGGCTTCTTGGTGGCAACCATTCCTCTGTAGGTTGGAGGATCAAAATGTTGCCCCTCCCATACAAGCAAATTCAAACTATGATGATGAAGATAACTGTTCTACTGCCTCTTCGTATCCTTTTCTTCTGGGATCTGTATATATATGGATGATGTGATGCTGATTTCTATGTATGAAGCTTTTAGAAATGTTATGCTCTCTACATTTCAATGATTTGCACATAGAGTTGTCTGATATTTTTGAACATAAGATGCCATATAAATTTTTATTTACAGTCTGCTTTCCTCTTCATTTCTATTCCATCATTCTGTGCACCTTTGGTCAACCTTAATTTTTATAGAACTTCATCATCAAAGAAAGCTATTAAAGAGAGACCAAAAAGTGCTGCATCTGGACCTAGCTTGAGATGTGATGAGAGAGCCAAAAAGCGGAAAGATGTAATACTAATTTCTTTGTTTTGTTTTGTTTCATTTTGTCTCGAGGGCTTCTATTCTTGTGTAACTCTCGACACTCTCACCTGGACATTAGTATCATTTATTTTACTTTGACGGAGAAATTCAAAGATTTCTTTGCAGTAATATGGTATTGAAATTATATTTGCTTCATTTTCTCAGTTCTACTCTAAATTAGAGGAAAAGATTCATGCTAAGGAGATGGAAAAAAGCAAATTGCAACTCAAATCAAAGGTGTTTACTGACATACCTCTTATTTAGATGGAATTTGAGATTATTATCATTCTAATTGGATGGAATGTTAGATGACTATCATCCTATTTGGTTAGATATTAACAAACATTTCCTCTCTGTTGCAAATCTTTGCAACAGTGTGACAAATATTTTGGGTTGCTACCTTTAAATTTCAGATCAGCACAATATATTGTTTCTTTAAATTTGGGATTCTTTATGCTTTATTATTTACAATGTAGGAGAAACAAGAAGCTGAGATCAAGCAGCTTAGAAAGAGTATGACATTCAAAGCAACACCCATGCCAGATTTTTACCACGAAGCAGTACTACCAAAGATTGAGCTGAAAAAGGTATATAGCTATTTATGAAGATAGGGTTTGATTCTGGGGTTACATTGAAATACAGCATTGGTGTTTTCTTTAATTGAAACTATTCAGACAATATTTTTCAGTTGAACATAAGAATAATACCCCATCTTCCATTCATGTTTGGTTGCATTAGTGTTTCTCTTGAGAAAGTAATCATGATGTTTGTGGGATATTTCTATTTGGTATTTTTGGTATTCCCTCTCCACTGTATTTCTATTTTAATGGACAATTTTGAATCATGGTTGCATGACACGTTTAATTTAAAGTACAATGTCATTTTGAGGCGTGAGATAGCAGGCTACATGAAGTGTTAATTATGTATTCTCTAGGGATATGTGTGTGGTATTTTTAATCCTATTAAACAACATATTTTTTGTAGGGTGCTCTAAAATCTTATCATGCGAAGTGAGGATTGATCCTCTCTTGAATTTATAGAAGCTACTTCTAGGAATACATGCATTCACAGGACAATGATATATTTGTAGACCCTGTTTTGTAGGATGTTGGAGTTATATTAAGTTTTTAAATCCACATAAAAGCATTGCAATGTATCTGATTAAGCTCTATTAGGCGCAGATACCTCCAACCCGTGCAAAATCACCTAAGCTAGGGCGCCGAAATAGCTGTGTGGGTATAGAGTCTGAAGGCGATTGTGGTCAGTCCTCTACATCAAGTTGTTCTGTCCCTGTGAAGAATATCTCCAATGGGACCATTGCAGATCTTACTGAAGAGATGAATGCAGAGAAAGAATCTGCTAAAGACTATGCTTCTTCAAAGGAGACTTTGAGAGCATCATCCACTAAAGCGCCTTCTACAAAGCATTTTCTTGAACCAAAGCTTGATGACATGTATGTTAGCCCAGAACAGAAGGATCTAAATATCCTGGAAACCAAGTCTGCCAACGAATTAACTGAAAATGTTAATCTCACAACAAGCAGCCTGTCCAATACTTCAACAGATGCAAGTGATGGTGAAAGGATAAATTTACAGGTATCTCAACCAGTTAATGAGAACTCTGAACCTTCAAATGGGCATAATGAGAATGCATGGGGCATGATTAATAGAAATCAACCACAGAAGTCTGATGAAGGAAGCCTGATTGCCAATGGAATTGGTGTTACTAAAAACAGTAAAAAGAAATGTAGCTCAGAACCATTAGCTCAGCATAATGAGATTATTGATAATAAGAAAGTTAAGGAGTTGTATGAAAATTCAATCGATTTGCAGGATTCTCTGGCAGTTAAAGGAAGGGATTGTAATGAAATTTCAAATGGGGATATTGAGGTTGCAGGAATAAAGACATACAAAGCTGAATTAGGGGAGTCAGCTTCTTTGGTTGCGCCTGTTAAAGATAGTACAAGTCACAATGGTAAATTAGCTGATGATGTACAAGGCTTGGATACCTCTAAATCAAAGAGAAATGGAAGCAAAATGTCGGTTGGTCTAAAGGTTCACAGGAAAGAGAAAATCCAATGCAATGGTGCAGTTGTCAATGGAACCAAGTCTAGATCTGTCAGACCTAGCCAGGACAGTTCAGCCCGGGAATCCATAGAAACAAATGTGAAAGGAAACCTGAACTTGCGACAAGAGCGAGGCAAAGCAATGGTTTCCTCCATTCCCAATTCAAAGAAAGAGGCTATTAAATCTGTGTCCTCAAAAAGAACTAGCAAGGGATGTAATAGCATGGCTCAAGTTGTGGGAGATGTACTTGTACGGTCATAAGTGATCAAGACTGCTCCCATGTATCTATTTCTAAATTGTTGGAATGAAGCATTGACTACTAGGTGAAGGGGATCCTTCACCTTGTGTGTTGATAATATTTTAGTGCTGTAATTCCTGACAAACACCTCTATTCATCTGCTTCAGGAAGTAAGCACACGTAGATCATTTCCAAATCAGTTGTGGTGCTTCTACAAAGTGTTTGGTTTCTTGATTGCTGAAGTTTTGCGAATATATGATCAGAAATCTGAAAAAATACCGGGTGCCTAATACCAAATAAAGTGTGGGTTTATGTTTGTGTATCAAATCAAATGCTCATTCAGAGAGCTCAAAACATTTGGATTTGCTTGGTTAATACGGTTGCAGATTTGGTGATGTCAGATTTGCTAGTTATGATGTTTCCTTTCGCCACTCCTACCTGAATGAATTGTACAGATTACGGTGCTTCATTCTGCCGAGAGTAAGTTTTATCATCACTACTTCATCTTCGGTTCACTTTATTTGATTTATTTATTTTAAGCTAGTCTCAATGAGGGTGGATAGCCATTCCTTATGCCATTGATTCTTTTTTTAACTTCTGGATTGCCACTGCATCTAGGGTTTGTGTATGTGAGAGTGATTTTGTGTTCAGACTGGCAGACTTCCTTGAGCTGTGGATTTTGAGAATTGTAAGATTGTCTCATTTTGCTACAATGTATAGAAAATATATGTTCCGAAGAGGTCCACTACATGTAGAGAGATATCATTATATTTATATATGTATACAACATATCCTGGTTATGCGGTATTTAATTTTAGCTGTTATGTTTTGTATTAATGTTTTCATAGTATATTTATTTGTTTGTTTGTCGAAGATTTGAACAATATCATTCAGATTTCAAACTCTGAATTTTGTTATGAAATCATGTGTCCTCTGACAGTTGATTGTTTACTGCTGTGATTTGCTGAAAAATCAATTCTATCTGTAATTCAATGTTTTGAAATAAGGCACTGCCAAGGGAAATAATATTGTATTAGAAAAAATATTTAGTGGAGTCGATTTTGTTGGTGATTCAAATTATTATCCTAAAGGATGTACATGGAAAGTTTAAAGTTGAAGATTCATGTTAGGTTAAATGATCTGTTAGAGCCTTATAAGCAAATAATTTGTGACAGTCTATTAACTGTAGTACTACTTGCATTCTAAATTCAACAAGGTTTCAAATGGTGATACTTTGGATCTTATATTTTAAACAACAATACTTTATAATAACAAACAATGATTATATTCTAAATAGAGTAGAATAAATCTAGTTATCCGTCACTCACTCCTTTTTATGCTAGTCTTGATGATTTTACTGTTAAAGATTTTTTAAAGAAATTTTAATTAAACTATATTTCAAAAAGTTCTTACAATGCTCTGTACAACCTAAAACAAGATGAGAGCCTTAGCGACTATAAATTACAGTAGAAGAACGTATTCATTTGAAAATGTTTTGATCAGTGATTTTTTAAAAGTACTAGTGTCTTCAAACATGGCTGATATGATCAATATATAGGCATGGTTTTAACATAATTTGATTTCATACTTATAGATATTTATTTTTAAATAGCAAATTTTTAAGACATTTTTGAAATCACAAAATCTTTTTATGTTGACCTTAACCATGTACATATTGCTTGTAATGTCTACATTAAATTTGTTAGGCATTAAGATATTTTTTTGACGTATATATTACACTTAAAACATCAATGATATGTTATAGGCATATATAACAAAAGGTCCACTCAGGCTTTGAAGAGATTTAAATTAAGATTAGATTAATGATTTTTTTGTTTTAAATTATTTTTGAAGGAATTATGTTATAGTTGTAGTAATATATTGTTATAAAATTTTTGTACACAAAGAATAACTATCAATTAATGAACACATTTTAAAAGATGGTAAATAGACAATAAAAAAAAAGCTTTTGTTGTTAATGTACACTTGATTTGCTAGTGAAGTTGAATGATTCCAAAATGAACTTTATAAGGGATGAGGTCAAAATAGTGTCCTGGATGAATTTGATGGAAGGACAAATTTGGTGGAATGTATACTCCTCAGTCTTTGGCTCTTAGTCGAGGAGGTCAAATCAAAATATAGATTGGTGTGATTGTAGGCTAGCATTCATTCTTATATTCAAAAACAAAAATGAGAAAGTGCCATTCTTATATTAGTTTACAATCATTACTCTAGAATATTGATCATTTTATTGACACAAGGGCAACACTTTATATAAAGTGAAAATAACATTTGGCCAATCTCCAACATACTTTTGCATATTAGTGGTCACATGAGATCATATATATCCCAATGGTAGAAGTATTGCAAGACACCTACCTAATTTCTTGTCAACCTCTTTTTTTTAACATTTTGATCACATTGTCATCTCCCTAAACTAAGTATTGGAATCAATAGAAGTAAATGAGTCAATAAATTTTAGAGCTACCAATATTATGATTTTTGAAATGAAGTATATGCAAGGAATTGATCTGCATTTCAATCTATTGAGAAATAGAACTTTAGGTACCATATCATTAAGATAGAATTAAGTGATATGACTTCATCAAAATGTTAAAAAGTAAAGTCCACCAAGATAACTGGGGGCGGGGGGGGGTGTGGTAATCATTTATCCAATAGATACAACTTTTATTAACCTTATTAAATCTCAAACATGTGATCAATGTAAACATCAACCATAAAAAGATACACATACACAATAACACTAGATATGTTAACTAGGGAAACCCTTGATCAAAGGGAAAACCCCGGTGGGGATGGTACCCACAAAATGATATACTAATATATAAGTTCCTTGTAAGAGAACATACTCTTTAAGGAGCCAATGCAATACATTCAATACATACCAGTTCCTATTAGGAGACTTTGAATCCTTATGAGGAGATCCCAACCCTGTTAGGAGTTGTGGAAAGCAGAAGGAACCACTATCCAAATAGCTTCAAGGGAAAGGCCATTTAATTCATTGTCCAACTGGCCTCTATATTAGTCCTTTTAGCATAATAGATATTGATCAACTATCCACTAGCAATCTCTACCAAATATATAGTTACTTCGCATATTCACTATTCCTCTGCTACACCAAATACTCCTCATATCTCAATACCATATCCGTAAACTTGCATCACTATAATCCCTTCGATCGCTAACTCACATGTTACTTCACATTTATAGTTCACTTTCTATTTCAAAAGCATCTCATACACACTTCCTCTTTTCATTACAATGTATATAACTTTCCTTTATACCAAGTCCCCAGAATAATTCATTGAGTCGGCCTTGAGGCTTTCCCAATTACAATTACAATAAGACTTCATTAAGATAACACACTACATTACATCTTTTCATAATTACATAATATTGTCAGCTCACAATCTTTACAAAACTTTCACATGTGCAACTTCAGATTTTGTTCACTCACTATCATCATCACCAAGATGTCTTCTACCTCTTTCGAACTGCACTCATCCAGATTCTATCCCTGTTAGGAGATACAATCCGATCACCAAAAACCACTTCTCATGAACTTTATCTGTAAATCGTCTTATGTATATCTCAAATAACTATTGCAGTCTTCGACTTTCTGCATGCACTCTTAGCCATGTCATCAGGACACCCTATTGAAAATGTCCTCAACTTTGCTTGATCCCATCTTCAATACTCGACCCATACGGTCTCAATCACTGTTTGGTACTCTATCAATCTTCTTAGTATGTTGGCATCAATGTCAAACATAGTCGTGAATGCAATCACATAGTCATGCTATCAATCTCTCCAATACTCCAACAATGCTAGAAAACTACCCCATAGTAATATCATTAGCATTCATACTAACAATCTCTCACTTTGCATTGATGGCAACATAGATGAAAAACATATAAGTTCCATGAATACCAAGTACAACTCTATTGTTTTTGCTGCTCTCATCTTTTCAAACTCTCTTCATCAATCAAATTAGAATATCTTAGGAACAACTCTTTATCAGTTGTTGTTCCCCCGTTTATATACTTCCCCCAAAAACTCTCCCCTATTCACAGGAGATACTTCTCTCCCTATTCTCAAGAGATGTTTATCATGCATTATCTATCCCATTGACATAAATAGAAAAGGCATCATTATGTCAATCTAATACTCAATGTCTTCAATTAGGGCTTGTTTGGTTGCTGGAATAGCACAGGAATTGGTATTGAAAATTAGAATACAGATTATATTATCTGTTTGGTTGGCAGAATTGGAATGCAAAATAGGATTACGAATTCCCAAAATAGCCCAAAATGAGCTTTTGTCTAATCCCAAAAATACTTGTAATTGGAATGCCCCTTCCCATTCTCAATCTTACTTAATCATATTTGACAATCTCATCGGGTCCGTGGTAGGCTTTGATATTTTTTTGGGGTTTGGTGAGCTCTGCTATTAACTTTCTCACTAGAAGGTGCTTCCGCATTTTCTATATTCTCTTCGTTGTTCTGATATCATGGCTTTCTTCTCAATAATCAGAAGTGTGGGGTTGGTTCGAGAGTGTTGTTAAATGATGGCTGACTCGATTTAGTAGCTGCAGCCAATATCTCCCCACCTAAACACTCGTGCCCCCCGAATAATAGTCAAAAGGGCAATCCTTCGCTGGGGATTCCTCTACAAATACATGGGATCAATGCATTAAAAATGAATGATTTGGCTCATGTCTGATTGGTCACCTCACACCCATATCTTCTGTTCCTCAAGGATCCACTACCCTAGGGAAACAATGCAAACAAGAGAAATTGCCCAACAACGCATCCCAATTAGACTATAGTGCGGATTGGTATTGCATGCCCACTTCCAACTTGACTTTGATTAGAGGGTATTGTAAATCATTTGTTCGGCTGCCAGTGAAGATCGACTCGAAACTTCCTCAATCCACGAGTGTAAATGAAATTCTACAGCAAGGGTTCAAAATCAAATACCATGTGAACCAAACAAGAATGGGATTGGTCTTTTCCATTCTCATTCCCCATTTCTATTCCTATTCCAAATTTTCATTCTAATTCTCTATTCTTATGCTTGCAACCAAACGAGCCCTTAGCTCAAGTGTCCAGAACCACTATTCAATACCAGCTACTTAGAGTTCTTCGTGACTCTTGTCAATCATAGATACTTCCCCATAGAGGAAGCATCATCATTCACTCTAGATAAACAATAGTGCTAAGTATCACTAGACTAATGCAATCTTTGCATCATCTACTATAAAGTAGGTAGGGGCATAACCCAAGCATACCTCTCAAATACTCAAAATGTATTCTTAGGTCAAATCTTTCTAAATATATCTACAGTCTGCTCTTTTATACTAACATATTCCATTATGATCTCTTTCTCTGCAACTTTCTCTCTCAAAACATGATAATATATATGTGCTTTGTCTTAGAATGTAACACAAGATTCTTAGACATACTCACTGTACTTGTGTTATCAAAATGTATGATAACAGGTTTTGAAAATTCTATCCCAATATCCCTTAGCATCAATTTACAATTGTTTGTTTTTGCTACATGTTCTTCTTCTATTGTCCTCTGTGAAATACAGTCTTCTTTCTTTCTTAGTGAGGAAACCAATCTTTCTCCTAAGAAGAATGCTCCACCACTTGTACTCTTTCTTTCATCCATATTGCATGTCCAGTCTGCATTAGTATATGCACATAGAGTAAAGTGATTTGATGTGGCATATCACCCAAAATTAGGTGTACCCTTCAAATATCTAAAAATTATCTTTATTGCTACATAATGTGTTTCTTTAGGATTGACTTGAAATCTTAGAACAATGCCAACTGCATTAGCTATGTCTGGTCTTATATGAGTCAAATATTTCAAACATCCAATCATGGATCTATACTTCTTCTACTCCACAATAGGTGTCTCCTCTTTGCTAGATAACTTGTGACCAATTACCATAGGTGTACCAACATGCTTACAACTTTCCAAACCAAACCTCTTCAATAAGTATTTCAAATACTTAGTCAAAGAAATGAAAATACCTTCATTGTTTTGCACAATCTACAAAACCAAGAAGAAATTCATCTCACCAATCATGCTCGTCTCAAATTCCTTCTTCATTTCATCAACAAATTTGTCTCTTGCTTCATCATTGCCTCCAAAGATTGTCTTCCACAAATATCAAAATAATCAATAGACCAATTTATTTTAGATATAGATAACTATCTAGTACCTTTAGCAAATCCTATTTTTTCCAAATATTTATCCAACCTCACATACCAAGTTCTAGGTGTTTGCTTTAATCCCTACAATGCTTTATTCAACTTGCAAACCATATCTACTTCTTTTGTTAAAGGAAATCCTTTAGTGTGCTCAATGTATACTTCTTCAAATTCTCTATTTAGAAATGTTAATTTCACATCCATCTGATACACTTTTAATTTCTTGTTTTCTACATAAGCCAAGAACATTCTCATCACTTCAATTCTGGCAATAGGTGCAAATGTCTCCTCATAATCTATACCTTCTTTCTATAAATATCCTTTGAATACCAATCTTTTTTTGTTTATCACAACTTCAACATGTTCATTTATCTTGTTTTTGAAAACCCACTTAATTCCTATAACATTTTTTGTATTTAGGTCTAGGAACCAATTCCCATGTCTCATTCTTCACAATTTGATCTAGTTCTTCCTTCATCGCTAGAATCCAATGATCATCTTTGTAAGCTTCATCAATACTTTTAAGTTCAATTTGAGAAATCAAACACAACTCTTCATGTACCATGTTTCTTTTCATAACACATGTCTTTGCTTCCAATAATATAATCACTAGGGTGATTCTTTGTAAAAATATTATTTGGTGTCACTGTACCAACTCTTACTTCTTCTCTAGGTTTAGATCTTGGTTCCTCTCTCTATTCCACAGCTTCGATTTCATTCTTCAAATCATTGATAATTTCATAAAATAATTTAATACTTTCTTGGTTAGCCTTAGGATTATCTTCTTTATCAGAATCCTAATCAAGTATTATTTCTTGAACTCCAAACTTCTCATCACTTTCACCTTTACACTCTCAACAATAGTCTTAGTTCTCTGATTAAAACATCTATAAGCTTTGTTCTTCAATTAATAACAATAGAACATACCTTCATTGCTTCTTGAATCAAACTTACCAATGTCATCATCCCTCTTGATATAACACTTGCTTCCAAAAATTCTAAATTACTTCATTGATGGTGCATGTCCAAACCATAATTCATAAGGAGTATTGTTTGTACCATTTTCAATCTATATGATGTTCATTGTATACACTATTGTATTAACTTCTTTTCTCCACAATTTTTTTGATACATCATTTTAATACATCATATCTCTTGTTTCTTCTATTATAGACTTGTTTCGTCTCTTAGCTATACCATTTTTCTCAAGTGTTTTAGGGGCTAAAAGATGTCTCTTTATACCATTCGCTTCACAAAAACTATTAAACTCATTCAAAGTAAGCTCTTCACCTCTATTAGATCTTAAACACTTAATCTTTAATCCAAATTCATTTTCAAATCTATTCTTAAACACCTTAAACTTCTCAAATGTTTCATAATTTTCTTTAAGAATTTCTACCCACATCATTCTAGTAAAATCATCAACCAGAATCATGAAGTACCTTTCATCATAGAATCTTCTTTTCCTTCTAGGACCACTCAAATCTATGTGAACAATCTCCAACTTTTCTATTGTAATAAACTTCTTGCTAGGAAAAGAGTTTTTCTTCTATTTATCCATAACACATTCCTTGCATACAATGTTGGTAGGCCTTACAATTTTAGAAAAATCTCTGACAAAAAGGTATTGCTTGCTTTCACAATATTATCAAAATTTATATGACAAAATTTTTTATGCCACAACCAGTTGTTATCAACTTTAGCATCCAAATATGTCATTTATGTAGGATTCAACTAAAAAACATTACCTCTGGATCTTGTGCATGTGCCAATCATCTTGCCATTCTTATCCTTGATGATACATGCCTTTTATGTGACCTATAATTGATATCACTTGTTAACAACCGTCCAACACTTAGAAGATTATATTTCAATCCATCAACAAAATAAACACCATCTATGTTAGTTTTACCATCAAGAGTAATAGATCCTATTCCCTTAATATGACAAGACACATTGTTCCCAACTCTAACAATTCCCCCATCACAATTGTTGAACTCAACAAATTTATTCATATTACCATCCATATGATGTGAACAACCACTATCTATAATCCAACCACCTTTCTTCTCAACTTGTGACACTAAGGATTTTTCTTCTCTGACTTCTTTTTCAAGGACTTTCTTCTTTTGTAGCAACAAATCCTAACTCATCATCACTTTCTCTCAAAACTATTTCATTTAGTTCATCATCATCGTTTGCATACAAATATTTTGTAGGCTTTCTAGACTTGAAATTCTTTTTGTACTTCTTCACTCTTTTTAGACATTTAGAAGCATAATGACCAAACTCATCACAAGTCCAATATTTAAAGATTTTCTTACCATCTGGTTTTCTTCTAAGAAGTAGGGAAACTCCTTCAATCTTTTTATCTTCCCTAGATCTTGATCTACTACTGCTAGCATAATCTTCACTAGTGCTTGCACTCCTAGATAGGGTTGGTTTATTTCATTAATTGTTCCTAGAGAAATATCTCCTAATTTTTTCCTTCATTTAAATACATGTTTGATTTAATTAAAGTTAAAGCATGTTTGATACAATATCTTGCACCATCATGCTCACCCTTTCCATGTCCACTCTTGAAAAAACTCCAAATGTGGTATATTAAGGTGTCAATGATATCTATATAATACACAAAATGGTCTAGCTAATTTAAATTGTGCTGCACATCCATCTAAGCATACAAAATATTTTTCTATTTTTATGCCTTTCTTTTTCAAATATTCAAAAAATGTCTTAAAACAATGCTCCACAAAAAAGTGTGCCATGCTCTTTGTCATCACTAATGTAAAAGTGGTACTCTTTTTATGACTCGTGCTTGATCTATACTTTCCACACCATCCAAATCAATTTGTACATGTCAATAAGACACCTGAACCATAATAGTAAAGTGTTCTATAAAGCAATATTTTGCTTGAAGTTGTTTTTGAGAAACAAAAGAGTAATTCTCTATAAAGTCAACAATAGATTAAAAAAAATTGAGTGGGAAAGTTTCTCTTAGTGTTAAAAATTTTTCTACTTGCCACTTAGCAAAAAATCATGACTTATGTATGGTTGAATCAATTTATGCAAAATTGACATAAATTCTCCAGCAAGTATCTCATCCTCTACATATTCCAACCTTGTTGATTCTTTTCCAACTTTTGTTTCTAACTTTATATACTAATATCTCTTACATTTTACCATCCTCATCATATCAATATCTTCATCTCTCAAAGGAAATTCAGTCAAGTTACCAAATATTTCACAAGTTCCTCTTATGCAATTTATTTCACCTATTACACGATCATCTGGTTTCTCACATAAGATTGATGTTATGAATTGGCTTGATTGTTTATGAAAAGAATTTTGAGAACCACCACTTTCTTCTATCATCTTTCAGAACCCTTGATAGTACATATCAAATTCAACATGATATTGACAACAACATGTTTTAGAAGATTTATTTATCTTCACAAAATAGGGCCTCAATCTTTCAAGCATTGTTTCTCCAATCTTTGTGTCAGGATTTAAATTGCAAAAAGAGAGATACAATTCATGTCGTGTGACATACAACCAATGTTTTGTGTGTTGAATATATTCAGTAGGCCCAATCCTATGCTTGATGATATCTCTTCTATTTGGTGAAGGACGAGTATTATCAATGCAAAATTTAATAACTAAGTTTTTAACCTTTTCCCCAATACTATCAGATTGAGGAGCTCTACACATTAGTGTCCAATTGCCTTCTAATGTACTATCATCCAAATTGTTTCTCCTTTTTAGATAATGTAATATCATCTTCCGACTATACCCGATATGAGATGATAGTGAAGAGATATGTCTTTTTTGGGATATTTTCTTATTTAAAATAGATGCCAGTATCACTCTTCGTGCAATGTATTTATTCGCAGATTAGTTTTTTCCCCAATGGAATGCAACCCTTCCTTAACACTTTCAACAATATATTTTTTGTAGTTTAGAAGTATTCCTCTTTTTTATACTTATATTTATGCACAA